>CAXDIV010000049.1:0-506906 GCA_963989385.1 Ctena decussata
TAACTGGCCAGTGCCGCGGACGTCCCTACGTAGGGCAAGGGCTTACTGTGCTTGCAGTAGGTGCGGATGGGGGTTGTTTGGACTTTTTTCTCTCGTCTATCATTGCTCTCTTCTTTCTCCTTCTCTTTGGTAAACGGCCCGATATAGACTGGAATACTGTCTCAAATGGACGTTAAACCCAGAAGAACCAACCAACCAACTCTCCGTCGCGCTGACGCTCTAATCGATAATGATCCTTCTGTCTCCCCACAGCGTTCTTCTCTCGCTCTCTCTCTCCTCGCCCACCCACACACACCCTCTCTCCCTGTAGCGCTGAGACACTTTTCGATAATGCTGCTTCAGTCTCCCACAGTATTCTCTCTCTCTCTCTTTGATATGCTGAGGCTCCTTTCGATGCCCCCAGAGCTGTCGCTCTTTCCACCCTCTTTCTGTCGCACTAAGGTGCTTATCGATAAGAATCTATTTTCCTCCCACAGCAGTCTCTATTTTTCTCTCTTCTCTCTCTCTCTTCTTCTCTTTTGCTTCTGCACTTATCGATAATAATCCTTCAGTCTCCCCCAGCATTCTTCCTCTCTCTCTGTTTCTCTCTCTCACTCTCTCTGTCATGCTGAAGTTCTTTTCGATAAAGCTCATTTTGTATTCCACATCAGACTCTCTCTCTCTCTCTCTCTCTGATTCACTGAGGCACCGATCGATAATCCTCCCATTCTGCCATAGCATCTTTTCTCCCCTTATCCCCACCTCTCTGTCCGTCGCGCTGATGTGCTCGTCGATGAAGCTCCTTTCTCCCATGGCAGTCTTTAACTCACTATTATGCTGGGGCGCTAATCGATAAAAATGTCCATTATCCCAAAACATTCTCTCGCTCTCTTTCTACTCTGTCACAGTGATGCATCCTTCAGTCTTCCACAGCATTCCCCCTCCCCCTTCCTACCTCTGTCTAGCTGCGGCGCTTGTCGATAATGATCCTTCAGTCTCCTAAAGGATTCTCTCTCTCTTTCTCTCTCTTCTCTTCTCTCTCTCTCTCTCTCTCTGTTACGTTGATGCACTTATCGACAATGATCCTTCTCCAACAATATCGTCTCACCTTCTCTTATGCGCTGAGACACTTATCGACAGTGGTCCTTCAGTCTCCCACAGCTGTCTTTTGATCTCTTCTCGAATTGAGGCGCTTTTCGAAAATGATCAGTCTCCCGCAGCATCCTCTCTCTCTGTCGCGTTAAGGCGTTTTTGACAATGAGCCTTCAGTCTTTTACAGCAGCCTCTTTCTCCCATTCCCTCTCTGTCGGGCTAAGGCACTTATCGACTTTAATCCTTCAGTCTCCTACCGCAGTCTCTATCTAGATATCTCCTTTCGCTTTCTCTGTCGCGCTCTAGCCTTATCGGTAATGTTCTTTCGGTCTCCCACATCAGTCTTTCCCTATCTCTCTCTCTCTCTCTCTGACGCACTGACGCGGTAATTGATAATGATCCTTCAATCTCCCACAGCAATCTCCCTCATCCTCTATCTTTTTTCTGTTGCGCTCAGGCTTTTTTGATAAAGATCCTTCAGTCTCTAAAGACAGCCTGTGTCTCTCTCTGTGCCTCTTTCTCTCTCTCTCCTCATTACTCTCTCTCTCTCGTGCTTCGGTTTTTTTCAAATTATAGTAATAATAAGTCTCACACAGCTTTCTCCTCCCTCTCTCTCTTACGGTTGCGCTGGTGTGCTTATCGATAATGATCCTTCAGTCTCCTTCAGTATTCTCTCTACCTCTCCATCTTTCTCTTTCTGTTGCTGTGAGGCGCTTATCGATAATGATCCTTCAGTCTAACACAGCATTCCTTATTCCTCCCCCTCCCCCTCTCTCTCTTTCTGTCGCGCTGATGTCTTATTGATAATGATGCTTCTTGTTCCAACAGGATTCTCTCTCTCTTTTGTTTGCCCTGAGACACTTATCGATAATGATCCTTCAGGTTCCCACAGCAGACTCCTCCTTTCTCTCTCTTTCGCGCTTATTGATAATGGTCCTTCAGCTTACCACAGCACCTTCTCTCTCCTCTCCTCTGTCTGTCGCACTAATGCGCTTATCGATAAGTTTCTTTAGTCTTCCACAGCATTCTCTCTTTCTCTCTATCTCTCTCTGTCTCTCTGTCTTTGACGTGCTGAGGCGCTTAGCGATAATATTTCAGTCTCGTTGTTGGTGGGACTTTAAAGACCTGGATTTTTGTCATTAGTAAGTTATGTAATCCTTATCTAATCTAATAAACAGCCTCCTGTGGCTAAGCTGTCTTCTCCAGACTAGTGTCCCAGCAGTCTCTTACGGAGGCCCGAAATGGGGGAAATCAATAACAGAGATACCTTGTTTTAATTACCGGCATTAATATTCATCAAAGTTTGATGTAGAAAATCATTTTAGATACATATATTCTGGTAATGTTTACAAATTTTAAGTTCACATCTATCCCTTTTCACAATCAAAATTTATTATGAGAGAAGACAAAATAAAATAATATACTCTGCATGAGGAAACAAAATATTGATAATGATAAATCCATAGTTGTCAAATTGCAGTCTAAAACCAACAAAACTACAGTGTCAGTTCTTGTAAAAACAAATGAACTTTAACCAATTCACTGTTTTCAAAGGTGTGAAAAACATGTTTACTGTCACCAAACTGCTCGAAACATTGGTTTCACAATCTTATCAAATTGAAGTCTTTTGGGTCTCTGATGTGATCCTTGAAACAAAATTTCATCTTCAAATCTTGCATCTTTTTTCTTCTTGAGATTATTATAATGGCTTATGTATTAAATTACAGAGCATTTGACTCACTTCACATACACACAAAAAATAAATAAATTAATTAATTAATAAATTAAAAAAAAAGATTTTATAAAAATAAGTAAATAAGAATTAAGAACATAAAATTAAAAATAACATATTGAAATATATAAAAAAAAAGTTAAATTATTTAGTGATGATACAAGACAATATTTGTAAAATATATTCAATTATTTTTTTTTCTTTCTTCCTTAAGTTTTTTTGTTCAGTTTTTTTACCTTTCCTCTTTTTTTTTTTTTTTTTTTTTTTTGATTGAATATTTGAGTTTTCTTTGACTGCTAATCAGCAAATTATATTTTACAAATTACAGAATATATTGTTCTGATCTCATACATTTTGACTGATGCAAGAATTTATCCCACTGGAGCCCAACAGGCAGGCAGCGGTTTCAGCACTGCATCGTTTTATGACCCTAATAAATGAGGTGATTAGGAGGTGCCTTTGATTTTCTTATCACTTGTTTATTGGAGGGGATTAGATTGGGGGGGTCAAAATGATAGAACAAAATCCAGCCCTTTAAACCCGAGTTCAGTCACTCACTCACTCTCTGACGCACTGACGCGGTAATTACTAATGATCCTTCAACCCCCCCCCCCCCCCCCACACACACACACACACACAGCATTCTTCATCCCCTATCTCTTTTTCTGTTGCACTGATGCGTTTTTGATAAAGAGCCTTCAATTTCCCACAGCAGCCTGTATCTCTCCCTCCCTTTTTACTCTCTCGCTTTTTCGTGCTTCGGCTTTTATCTATTTTGGTAATCCTTCAGTCTCCCACAGCATTCTCCTTCTTCTCTCCTATGTTGCGCTGGTGTGCCTATCGATAATGATCGTTTAGTCTTCCTCAGTATTCTCTCTACTTCTCTGTCTCTCTCTCAGATGCTCTTAGGCGCTTAGGCTCCTACTGTTGCGCTGGTGTGCTTATCGATAATGATCGTTTAGCCGAGGCACTTATCGACAGCGGTACTTCAGTCTCCCACATCTGTCTTTCGATCTCTCTCCATCTCTCTCTCGAATTGAGGCGCTTTTCGATAATGATCCTTCAGTCTCCCACAGCATCCTCTCTCTCTCTCTGCCGCGTTAAGGCGTTTTCGACAATGAGCCTTCAGTCTTTTACAGCAGCCTCTTTCTCCCATTCCCTCTCTGTCGGGCTAAAACACTTATCGATTTTAATCCTTCAGTCTCCTACCGCAGTCTCTCTCTAGATATCTCCTTTCGCTTTCTCTGTCGCGCTCTAGCGCTTATTGGTAATGTTCTTTCGGTCTCTCACATCAGTCTCTCTATCTATCTCTCTCTCTCTCTCTCCCTCACTCCCTGACGCACTGACGCGGTAATTGATAATGATCCTTCAATCTCCCACAGCAATCTCCCTCATCTTCTATCTTTTTTCCTGTTGCGCTCAAGCGTTTTTGATAAGATCCTTCAGTCTCTAAAGGCAGCCTGTATCTCTCTCTCTGTATCTCTCTCTCTCTCTCTCTCTCGTGCTTCGGCTTTTTTTAATTATAGTACTACTTCAGTCTCACACAACATTCTCCTCCCTCTCTCTCTTACGGTTGCGCTGGTGTGCTTATCGATAATGATCCTTCAGTTTCCTTCAGTATTCTCTCTACCTCTCTATCTTTCTCTTTCTGTTGCTGTGAGGCGCTTATCGATAATGATCCTTCAGTCTAACACAGCATTCCTTCTTCCTCACACACCCACCCTCTCTCTCTCTTTCTGTCGCGCTGATGTCTTTTTGATAATGATGCTTCTTTTTCCAACAGCATTCTCTCTCTCTTTTGTTTGCCCTGAGACACTTATCGATAATGATCCTTCAGGTTCCCACAGCAGACTCCTCCTTTCTCTCTCTTTCGCGCTTATTGATAATGGTCTTTCAGCTTACCACAGCACCTTCTCTCTCCTCTCCTCTGTCTGTCGCACTAATGCGCTTATCGATAAGTTTCTTTAGTCTTCCACAGCATTCTCTCTTTCTCTCTATCTCTCTCTGTCTCTCTGTCTTTGACGTGCTGAGGCGCTTAGCGATAATATTTCAGTCTCTCAAGGCAGTCTCTCTCCCTCTCTTTCTTTGTCGCGCTGAGGTGTTTTTCGATAATGGTCCTTCTGACTTCCACAACAATCTCTCTCTCTCTCTCTCTCTCTCTTGCTTCGGCACTAGTTGATGATAATCATTTAGTCTTTTCAGAATTCTGTCTCTTTTTTTTCGCGCTGATGCGCTTATCGATAATGCTCCTTTAGTCCCCCACAGCATTCTCTCCCTCCCTATCTATCACTATCTCTCTGAAGTGCTGAGTGAGGCGCTTATCGATAATGATCCTTATGTCTCTCTCTCCCTCCTCCTCTCTGTCTCGTTGAGGCGCTATTCGGTAATGATCATTCTGTCTCCCACGGTCTCTGTCATTTTCTCTCTCTATCTCTCTCTCTCTCTCTCTCTCTGTTACGCTGACACCCATTGATTATTTTCCTCAGTCTCCCAAAAAATTCTTTTTCTCTCTGTCGCGCCGATGCAATTATCTATGATGATCCTCCAGTCTCTCACGGCAATTTCTCCATTTCTCTCCTCCTCCATGTATTTCCACACTGGTCTGGCATTCATCACAGGCAACGAAGGCAACGTACTAAAAACTTGATTTTTTCGCATATCTCTTAGATTAATTTCGAACTATTATTCCTGGCAGTTTGTTATACCTCTTAGTCAGACTAGATTTTTGAAGAAATTCCGTTTAGTATATGTGCAGTGTTTGAATAAGTATCTTTACCGATTCGTTGCATAGACGTTGTAGTCCAAAAATTGTTTTCAAGCATTTCTTGAATATGCATACGAATTCAGTAAAACTTTTGATTCCTATTTCAAGAGCCGGGGATCGGATGGTCCGTGAGACTATACTTCTGAAAAATACTTATCCTGATGAGCGGAACAAGCACGATTCATGTACGTTGTCTTCGTTACCTGTGTTGAATACCAGACCAGTGTGATTTCGCACTGAGGCACTTATCGATAATAATTCTTCCGGCTCACAAAGCATTATTATCAATGATCCATCAGTCCCCAACATCATCTTATCACCTCTGACGCACTGAAGCACTTATCGACAATGATCCTTCAGTTTCCTACTGCAGTCTTTCTATCCCTCTCCATATCTTTCTCTCTCGCACTGAGGCACCTTACAATAATGATCCTTCAGTCTCCCACAGCAGCCCCTCTATCTCTCGCGCTTAGACGTTTATCGATAATGATCCGTTAGTGTTTTACAGCAGCCTCTATCTCTCATTCCCTCTCTGTCGGGCTAAGGAAGTTATCGATTTTAATCCTTGAGTCTCCCACAGCAGTATCTATCTAGATCTCCCCTCTCGCTTTCTCTGTCTCGCTCAAGCGCTTATCGGTAATGTTCTTTTTGTCTCCCAAAGTACTCTCTCTCTCTCTGACGCGGGAGCGGCTGCAGCGTAGTGGATAGCACTCCGGACTACCAATCCAGGGGTCGCAAGATCGATCCCCGCTTCTCCGGTCGTTTGGATGAGACTTTAAACTGAGGTCTCGTCTCCATATGACCTCGTTGTTGGTGGGACTTTAAACCCGAGTTCACTCGCTCACTCACTCTCTGACGCACTGACGCGGTAATTACTAATGATCCTTCAACCCCATCCCCCCACCCCCCCCCCCCCCCCCCCACACACACATACAGTATTCTTCATCCCCTATCTCCTTTTCTGTTGCACTAAGACGTTTTTGATAAAGAGCCTTCAATTTCCCACAGCAGCCTGTATCTCTCCCTCCTTTTTTACTCTCTCGCATTTTCGTGCTTCGGCTTTTATCAATTATAGTAATCCTTCAGTCTCTCACAGCATTCTCCTTCTTCTCTCCTATGTTGCGCTAGTGTGCTTATCGATAATGATCGTTTAGTCTTCCTCAGTATTCTCTCTACTTCTGTGTCTCTCTCTCTCAGATGCTCTTAGGCGCTTATCGATAATGATCCTTCAGTCTACCATAGCATCTTTTCTTTCTCAACCCCCCCCCTCTCTCTCTCTCTCTGTTGCGCTGATGAGCGTTTTGATAATGATCCTTCGTTATCCAAAAGCATTCTCTCCCTCTTTCTTGCCCTGGGCGCTTATCGATAATGATCCTTCCCAAAATTCTCTCTTCTCTCCTACACTCTGTTTCAATGATGCACATATCTATAAGGATCCTTCGGTTTGCAACAGCATTCTTTCTCGTCTCCCTCTCTTCCTCTGTCGGAAGCGCTGCGGCGCATGTTGATAATGATCTTTCAGTCTTCCACAACTCTCTCTCTCTGTCTCTCTCTCTTTCTCTCTTTCTCTCTCTCTCTCTCTCTCTCTGTCTGTCTCTCTCTCTGGTGCTGAGGCGCTTATCACTATTGATTCTTCAGCATACCACATCAGTATCTCTCCCCTCTTTCTCTCTGCCCCCCCCCCCCTCTTTCTCTCGTTCGCGCTGAGCCAACTATCTGTAATGATCCTTCAGTCTCCCACAGCTTTCTCTACCTCTCTCTGTCGCGCTTAGGCGCTTTTCGATAATAAATCTCTCTATGTATGGCAGTTTAATAGGCTAATTTGTGCTCCTTTGCCATACAAGCTTTAACCTCTACCTAGGTGTCCCGGGTATCGCGTTTATGTTATTATTATTAATTCATCTAGTTCTCTTAACGATGTTCCTAGAGAGATTCAAGGGAAGGGATCCATAATGTGCATCGCCTGACACCTTGTCTCCTGTCTGATTTACTACAAGGAGAGAAAGTGTCGCGTTGATGTCACCCAATTGGAACACCGTTCGGCCATTTCCGTGAATCAGTTGATTCGGTGTTTCGATTGGATGCCACCCTAGCTATGCCTCATATTGCCCAGACTGTTAATCTTAGATGTTCATACTTCTACGAAAGTCTGTTTTCCCTCAGTCCTTGTCGTCACCAATTTGATGAAGAGGGAGTATCGCCTTTATCACAGGGTATAAACCAGTCCGCCAAATTTCGCTTCCTGCAGAGACTGTAATCATATTTGGCTTCCGCCGAGACTGTCCGCGAACTCTTGCTTCCTGCAGGGACTACTTTTCTCGAAAAATGGCTTCCTGCAAAGACTGTCTGCGTGACTCTGCTTCCTGCCGAGAGCATCGACAGGAAACAGAATTACGCGGACAGTCTCTGCAGGAAGACATTTATCATGTACAGATGTCTCGGCAGGAAGCAATAGTACGCGGACAGTCTCGGCGGAAGCCAAATATGATGTACAGTCTCTGCAGGAAGCGAAAATTGGCGGACTGGTTTATACCCTGTGTTTATGACACCCAGGTTATGGCCGGTTAATAGGTCATATTGTACCGAAATACTCGGTATTCCTCGGGATAATTTCGGATGCGTATTCCAAACTTTGCGAAAATTTTCTCCCTTCTGCGAAGGAGCAATAATTGTTTCGTTTATGAATAATTTTTGCGACGTAATTTTACGTTATACTAATTTATAAATTCATTAATGACCTACAGTATTCCCCAAAATAGTGTGAGTATTTTTTTCATTCCTTTGAGCATATCTGGCATACTGAGTTTGGTGGGAGGGGATGTTCAACTCCGGATATCTCAAACTACCGATATCTCATAGAAAAAATTGCTTGGACCAGAAAATTTACTTTGAGATATCAGTAAGTTGGAGATATTAAGAGTTGACTGTCTGTTGAAGTACAATACATGTTAAAGGTCATATGGAACAGCAAACCAGGTAGATTGTGGCAAAGTTTGAGCATTCTGGCATAGTTAGCTTGGTAGGAGGGGATGTTCAATTTTGGGTGTTTCAAACTACCTGTATCTCAAAGAAAATTTGCTGGGACTAGAAAATTTACTTTGAAATATCATTAGTTTGGAGATATCGAGAGTTGACTGTCTGTTGAAATAAATACATGTGTAAGGTCAGATGGGACAACAAACAGGAACAGCAAACAGGGTAGACTGTATTGCAAAGTTTGAGTATTACTGGCAGAGTAGCTTGGGAGGGGAGGATGATGGGCCAAGCTGCTATGCCAGGCATGCTCAAATATGCAATAGCAAACAGTGTCAATTCAGATGCAAATAATGTAGACTCAGAGAAAGGGGCCCCATACATTTATCTTTAAACTGCAACATGTAACCTTCTTTAGTATCTTTGTGAGTTCAATTTTTGCTGCCGCTTTTATTTTATATTTTCAGGCATCTCAAACTACCGATATTTCAAAGAAAATTTACTGGGACCAGGAAATTTACTTTGAAATATCAGTAGGTTGAAGGTACATTATTCCCCAAAATAGTGTGAGTGTTTTTTCATTCCTTCGAGCATTGCTGGCATACTAAGTTTTTTGGGAGGGGATGTTCAACTCCGGATATCTCAAACTACCGATATCTCGAGGAAAATTTGCTGGGACCAGGAAATTTACTTTGAGATATCAGTAGGTTGAAGGTACAGTATTCCCCAAAATAGTTCGAGTACTTTTCATTCCTTTGAGCATTGCTAGCATACTAAGTTTGGTGGGAGGGGATGTTCAACTCCGGATATCTCAAACTACCGATATCTCGAGGAAAATTTGCTGGGACCAGAAAATTTACTTTGAGATATCAGTAAGTTGGATATATTGAGAGTTGACTGTCTGTTGAAGTACAATACATGTTTAGAGTTATATCGACCTTTCATATGGACTAGCAAACCGGGTAGACTGGTGCAAAGTTTGAGTATTCTGGCATAGTTAGCTTTGTGGGAGGGGGCGTTCAACTTAAGGTATTTCAAAGTACTGATATCTCAAAGAAAATTTGCTGGGACTAGAAAATTTACTTTGAAATATCATTAGTTTGGAGATATCGAGAGTTGACTGTCTGTTGAAATAAATACATGTGTAAGGTCAGATGGGACAACAAACAGGAATAGCAAACAGGGTAGACTGTATTGCAAAGTTTGAGTATTACTGCCAGAGTAGCTTGGGAGGGGAGGATGATGGGCCAAGCTGCTATTCCACTGTTGACACTGTTTGCTATTGCATATTTGAGCATGTCTGGCATAGCAGCTTGGCCCATCATCCTCCCCTCCCAAGCTACTCTGCCAGTAATACTCAAACTTTGCAACGCAGTCTACCCTGTTTGCTCTCCCTATTTGTTGTCCCATCTGACCTTAGAATATAGCAGCTTGGCCCATCATCCTCCCCTCCCAGGCTACTCTGTTGAAGTACAATACATGTTTAGAGTTATATACTAGAAAATTTACTTTGAAATATCATTAGTTTGGAGATATCGAGAGTTGACTGTCTGTTGAAATAAATACGTGTGTAAGGTCAGATGGGACAACAAATAGGGAGAGCAAACAGGGTAGACTGCGTTGCAAAGTTTGAGTATTACTGGCAGAGTAGCTTGGGAGGGGAGGATGATGGGCCAAGCTGCTATGCCAAACATGCTCAAATATGCAATAGCAAACAGTGTCAATTCAGGTGCAAATAATGTAGACTCAGAGAAAGGGGCCCCATACATTTATCTTTAAACTGCAACATGTAACCTTCTTAAGTATCTCTGTGAGTTCAATTTTTGCTGCCCCTTTTATTTTATATTTTCAGGCATCTCAAACTTCAAACTACCGATATCTCAAAGAAAATTTGCTGGGACCAGGAAATTTGCTTTGAGATATCAGTAGGTTGAAGGTACAGTATTCCCCAAAATAGTGTGAGTATTTTTTCATTCCTTTGAGCATTGCTGGCATACTAAGTTTGGTGGGAGGGGATGTTCGACTCCGGATATCTCAAACTACCGATATCTCGAGGAGAAAAATTGCTGGGACCATGAAATTTACTTTGAGATATCAGTAAGTTGGAGATATTGAGAGTTGACTGTCTGTTGAAGTACAATACATGTTTAAGGTCATATGGACTAGCAAACCGGGTAGACTGGTGCAAAGTTTGAGTATTCTGGCATAGTTAGCTTTGTGGGAGGGGAACTTCAACTTTAGGTATTTCAAAGTACCGATATCTCAAAGAAAATTTGCTGCGACTAGAAAATTTACTTTGAAATATCATTAGTTTGGAGATATCGAGAGTTGACTGTCTGTTGAAATAAATACATGTGTAAGGTCAGATGGGACAACAAACAGGAATAGCAAACAGGGTAGACTGTATTGCAAAGTTTGAGTATTACTGCCAGAGTAGCCTGGGAGGGGAGGATGATGGGCCAAGCTGCTATGCCAGGCATGCTCAAATATGCAATAGCAAACAGTGTCAATTCAGATGCAAATAATGTAGACTCAGAGAAAGGGGCCCCATACATTTATCTTTAAACTGCAACATGTAACCTTCTTTAGTATCTCTGTGAGTTCAATTTTTGCTGCCGCTTTTATTTTATATTTTCAGGCATCTCAAACTACCGATATCTCAAAGAAAATTTACTGGGACCAGGAAATTTACTTTGAAATATTAGTAGGTTGAAGGTACATTATTCCCCAAAATAGTGTGAGTGTTTTTTCAATCCTTTGAGCATTGCTGGCATACTAAGTTTTTTGGGAGGGGATGTTCAACTCCGGATATCTCAAACTACCGATATCTCGAGGAAAATTTGCTGGGACCATAAAATTTACTTTGAGATATCAGTAAGTTGGAGATATTGAGAGTTGACTGTCTGTTGAAGTACAATACATGTTTAAGGTCATATGGACTAGCAAACCGGGTAGACTGGTGCAAAGTTTGAGTATTCTGGCATAGTTAGCTTTGTGGGAGGGTACGTTCAACTTTAGGTATTTCAAAGTACCGATATCTCAAAGAAAATTTGCTGGGACTAGAAAATTTACTTTGAAATATCATTAGTTTGGAGATATCGAGAGTTGACTGTCTGTTGAAATTAATACATATGTAAGGTCAGATGGGACAACAAACAGGAACAGCAAACAGGGTAGACTGCATTGCAAAGTTTGAGTATTACTGGCAGAGTAGCTTGGGAGGGGAGGATGATGGGCCAAGCTGCTATGCCAGACATGCTCAAATATGCAATAGCAAACAGTGTCAATTCAGGTGCAAATAATGTAGACTCAGAGAAAGGGGTCCCAAACATTTATCTTTAAACTGCAACATGTAACCTTCTTAAGTATCTTTGTGAGTTCAATTTTTGCTGCCGCTTTTATTTTATATTTTCAGGCATCTCAAACTACCGATATCTCAAAGAAATTTGCTGGGACCAGGAAATTTACTTTGAGATATCAGTAGGTTGAAGGTACAGTATTCCCCAAAATAGTGTGAGTATTTTTTTCATTCCTTTGAGCATTGCTGGCATACTAAGTTTGTTGGGAGGGGATGTTCAACTCCGGATATCTCAAACTACTGATATCTCGATGAAAATTTGCTGGGACCATTAAATTTACTTTGAGATATCAGTAAGTTGGAGATATTGAGAATTGACTGTCTGATGAAGTACAATACATGTTTAAGGTCATATGGACTAGCAAACCGGGTACACTGGTGCAAAATTTGAGTATTCTGGCATAGTTAGCTTTGTGGGAGGGGACGTTCAACTTTAGGTATTTCAAAGTACCGATATCTCAAAGAAAATTTGCTGGGACTAGAAAATTTACTTTGAAATATCATTAGTTTGGAGATATCGAGAGTTGACTGTCTGTTGAAATAAATACATGTGTAAGGTCAGATGGGACAACAAACAGGAACAGCAAACAGGATAGACTGTATTGCAAAGTTTGAGTATTACTGGCAGAGTAGCTTGGGAGGGGAGGATGATGGGCCAAGCTGCTATGCCAGACATGCTCAAATATGCAATAGCAAACAGTGTCAATTCAGATGCAAATAATGTAGACTCAGAGAAAGGGGCCCCATACATTTATCTTTAAATTGCAACATGTAACCTTCTTTAGTATCTTTGTGAGTTCAATTTTTGCTGCCGCTTTTATTTTATATTTTCAGGCATCTCAAACTACCGATATCTCAAAGGAAATTTGGTGGGACCTGGGAATTTACTTTGAAATATCAGTAGGTTAGAGGTACAGTATTTCCCAAAATAGTGTGAGTAATTATTTCATTCCTTTGAGCATTGCTGGCATACTAAGTTTGGTGGGAGGGGATGTTCAACTCCGGATATCTCAAACTACCGATATCTCGAGGAAAATATTCTGGGACCAAAAAATTTACTTTGAGATATCAGAAAGTTGAAGATATTGAGAGTTGACTGTCTGTTGAAGTACAATACATGTTTAAGGTCATATGGACTAGCAAACCGGGTACACTGGTGCAAAGTTTGAGTATTCTGGCATAGTTAGCTTTGTGGGAGGGGACGTTCAACTTTAGCTATTTCAAAGTACCGATATTTCAAAGAAAATTAGCTGGGACTAGAAAATTTACTTTGAAATATCATTAGTTTGGAGATATCGAGAGTTGACTGTCTTTTGAAATAAATACATGTGTAAGGTCAGATGGGACAACAAACAGGAACAGCAAACAGGGTAGACTGTATTGCAAAGTTTGAGTATTACTGGCAGAGTAGCTTTGGAGGGGAGGATGATGGGCCAAGCTGCTATGCCAGACATGCTCAAATATGCAATAGCAAACAGTATCAATTCAGGTGCAAATAATGTAGACTCAGAGAAAGGGGTCCCATACATTTATCTTTAAACTGCAACATGTAACCTTCTTTAGTATCTTTGTGAGTTCAATTTTTGCTGCCGCTTTTATTTTATATTTTCAGGCATCTCAAACTACCGATATCTCAAAGAAAATTTACTGGGACCTGGAAATTTACTTTGAAATATCAGTAGGTTGAAGGTACAGTATTCCCCAAAATAGTGTGAGTATTTTTTTCATTCCTTTGAGCATGCTGGCATACTAAGTTTGGTGGGAGGGGATGTTCAAGTCCGGATATCTCAAACTACCGATATCTCGAGGAAAATTTGCTGGGACCATAAAATTTACTTTGAAATATCATTAAGTTGGAGATATTGAGAGTTGACTGTCTCCTGAAGTTCAATACATGTTTAAGGTCATATGGACTAGCAAACCGGGTAGACTGGTGGAAAGTTTGAGTATTCTGGCATAGTTAGCTTTCTGGACTTTAGGTATTTCAAACTACCGATATCTCAAAGAAAATTTGCTGGGACTAGAAAATTTACTTTGAAATATCATTAGTTTGGAGATATCGAGAGTTGACTGTCTGTTGAAATAAATACATGTGTAAGGTCAGATGGAACAGCAAACAGGAACAAGAAACAGGGTAGGCTCTATTGCAAAATAGAAAATCATAGAAAAATTTGCTGGGACCAGAAAAGTTACTTTGAGATATCAGTAAGTTGGAGATATTAAGAGTTGACTGTCTGTTGAAGTACAATACATGTTAAAGGTCATATGGAACAGCAAACCAGGTAGACTGTGGCAAAGTTTGAGCATTCTGGCATAGTTAGCTTGGTAGGAGGGAATGTTCAATTTTGGGAGTTTCAAACTACCTGTATCTCAAAGAAAATTTCTGGGACTAGAAAATTTACTTTGAAATATCATTAGTTTGGAGATATCGAGAGTTGACTGTCTGTTGAAATAAATACATGTGTAAGGTCAGATGGGACAACAAACAGGAACAGCAAACAGGGTAGACTGTATTGCAAAGTTTGAGTATTACTGGCAGAGTAGCTTGGGAGGGGAGGATGATGGGCCAAGCTGCTATGCCAGGCATGCTCAAATATGCAATAGCAAACAGTGTAATTTAGATGCAGATAATGTAGACTCAGAGAAAGAGTCCCCATACATTTATCTTTAAACTGCAACATGTAACCTTCTTTAGTATCTTTTTGAGTTCAATTTTTGCTGCCGCTTTGATTTTATATTTTCAGGCATCTCAAACTACCGATATCTCAAAGAAAATTTGCTTGGACCAGGTAATTTACTTTGAGATATCAGTAGGTTGACGGTACAGTATTCCCCCAAAATAGTGTGAGTATTTTTTTCATTCCTTTGAGCATTGCTGGCATACTAAGTTTGGTGGGAGCGGATGTTCAACTCCGGATATCTCAAACTACCGATATCTCGAGGAAACTTTGCTGGGACAAGGGAATTTACTTTGAGATATCAGTAAGTAGTAGATATTGAGAGTTGACTGTCTGTTGAAGTACAATACATGTTTAAATTCATATGGACTAGCAAACCGGGTAGACTGGTGCAAAGTTTGAGTATTCTGGCATAGTTAGCTTTGTGGGAGGGTACGTTCAACTTTAGGTATTTCAAAGTACCGATATCTCAAAGAAAATTTGCTGGGACTAGAAAATTTACTTTGAAATATCATTAGTTTGGAGATATCGAGAGTTTACTGTCTGTTGAAATAAATACATGTGTAAGGTCAGATGGGACAACAAACAGGAACAGCAAACAGGGTAGACTGTATTGCAAAGTTTGAGTATTACTGGCAGAGTAGCTTGGGAGGGGAGGATGATGGGACAAGCTGCTATGCCAGACATGCTCAAATATGCAATAGCAAACAGTGTCAATTCAGATGCAAATAATGTAGACTCAGAGAAAGGGGCCCATACATTTATCTTTAAACTGCAACATGTAACCTTGTTTAGTATCCCAGTGAGTTCAATTTTTGCTGCCGCTTTTATTTTATATTTTCAGGCATCTCAAACTACCGATATCTCAAAGGAAATTGGCTGGGACCTGGAAATTTACTTTGAAATATCAGTAGGGTAGAGGTACAGTATTCCCCAAAATAGTGTGAGTATTTTTTCATTCCTTTGAGCATTGCTGGCATACTAAGTTTGGTGGGAGGGGATGTTCACGTCCGGATATCTCATACCACCGATATCTCGAGGAAATTTTGCTGGGACCAGGAAATTTACTTTGAGATATCAGAAAGTTGGAGATATTGAGAGTTGAATGTCTGTTGAAGTACAATACATGTTTAAGATCATATGGACTATCAAACCGGGTAGACTGGTGCAAAGTTTGAGTATTCTGGCATAGTTAGCTTTGTGGGAGGGGACGTTCAACTTTAGGTATTTCAAAGTACCAATATCTCAAAGAAAATTTGCTGCGACTAGAAAATTTACTTTGAAATATCATTAGTTTGGAGATATCGAGAGTTGACTGTCTGTTGAAATAAATTCATGTGTAAGGTCAGATGGGACACAAACAGGAACAGCAAACAGGGTATACTGTATTGCATAGTTTGAGTATTACTGGCAGAGAAGCATGGGAGGGGAGGATGATGGGCCAAGCTGCTATGCAAGACATGCTCAAATATGCAATAGCAAACAGTGTCAAGTCAGATGCAAATAATGTAGACTCAGAGAAAGGGGCCCCATACATTTATCTTTAAACTGCAACATGCAACCTTCTTTAGTATCTTGGTGAGTTCAATTTTTGCTGCCGCTTTTATTTTATATTTTCAGGCATCTCAAACTACCGATATCTCAAAGAAACTTTGCTGGGACCAGACAATTCACTTTGAGATATCAGTAGGTTGGTGGAACAGTATTCCCCATAATAGTGTGAGTATTTTTTTCATTCCTTTGAGCATTGCTGGCATACTAACTTTTGTGGGAGAGGGTGTTCAACTCCGGATATCTAGAACTAATAATATCTCAAAGAAAATTTGCTGGAACCAGGAAATTTACTTTTGAGATATCAGTAAGTTGGAGATATTGAGAGTTGACTGTCTGTTGAAGTACAATACATGTTTAAGGTCATATGGAACAGCAAACAGGATAGACTGTGACAACGTTTGAGTATTCTGGCATAGTTAGCTTGGTGGGAGGGCATGTTCAACTTTGGGTATTTCAAATTACCGATATCTCAAAAAATTTGCTGGGACCAGAAAATATACTTTGAGATATCAGTAGTTTGGAGATATCGAGAGTTGACTGTCTGTTGAAATAAATACATGTGTAAGGTCAGACGGAACAGCAAACAGGAACAAGAAACAGGGTAGGCTCTATTGCAAAGTTTGAGTATTACTGGCAGAGTAGCCTGGGAGGGGAGGATGATGGGCCAAGCTGCTATGCCAGACATGCTCAAATATGCAATAGCAAACAGTGTCAAGTCAGATGCAAATAATGTAGACTCAGAGAAAGGGGCCCCATACTTTTATCTTTAAACTGCAACATGTAACCTTCTTTAGTATCTTTGTGAGTTCAATGTTTGCTGCCGCTTTTATTTTATATTTTTCAGGCATCTCAAACTACCGATATCTCAAAGAAAATTTGCTGGGACCAGGAAATTTACATTGAGATATCAGTAGGTTGAAGGTACAGTATTCCCCAAAATAGTGTGAGTATTTTTTCATTCCTTTGAGCATTGCTGGCATACTAAGTTTGGTGGGAGGGGATGTTCAACTCCGGATATCTCAAACTACCGATATCTCGAGGAAACTTTGCTCGGACCAGAAAATTTACTTTGAGATATCAGTAAGTTGGAGATATTGAGAGTTGTCTGTCTGTTGAAGTACAATACATGTTTAAGGTCATATGGACTAGCAAACCGGGTAGACTGGTGCAAAGATTGAGTATTCTGGCATAGTTAGCTTTATTGGAGGGGACGTTCAACTTTGGGTATTTCAAAGTACCGATATCTCAAAGAAAATTTGCTGGGACCAGAAAATTCACTGAGATATCAGTAGGTTGGAGGTACAGTATTCCTCAAAATAGTGTGAGTATTTTTTCATTCCTTTGATCATTGCTGGCATACTTACTTTCTTGGGAGAGGGTGTTCATATCCGGATATCTCAAACTACCGATATCTCAAAGAAAATTTGCTGGGACCAGGAAATTTACTTTGAGATATCAGTAAGTTGGAGATATTTAGAGTTGACTGTCTGTTGAAGTACAATACATGTTTAAGGTTATATGGGAGAGCAAACAGTGTAGACTGTGCAAAAGTTTGAGTATTCTGGCATAGTTAACTTGGGGGAGGGGATATTCAACTTTGGGTATTTCAAACTACTGATATCTCAAAGAAAATTTGCTGGGACCAGAAAATTTAATTTGAGATATCAGTAGTTTGGAGATATCGAGAGTTGACTGTCTGTTGAAATAAATACATGTGTAAGGTCAGATGGAACAGGAACAGCAAACAGGGTAGACTCTATTGCAAAGTTTGAGTATTGCTGGCAGAGTAGCTTGGGAGGGGAGGCTGATGGGCCAAGCTGCTATGCCAGACATGCTCAAATATGCAATAGCAAACAGTGTCAATTAAGATGCAAATAACTTAGAATCAGAGAAAAGGGCCCCATACATTATCTTTCAACTGCACCATGTAACCTTCATTAGTATCTTTGTGAGTTCAATTTTTGCTGCCGCTTTTATTTTATATTTTCAGGTATCTCAAACTACCGATATCTCAAAGAAAATTTGCTGGGACCAGGAAATTTACTTTGAGATATCAGTAAGTTGGAGATATTGAGAGTTGACTGTCTGTTGAAGTACAATACACGTTTAAGGTCATAAGGAACAGCAAACAGGGTAGACTGGCAAAGTTTGTGTATTCTGGCATAGTTAGCTTGGTGGGATGGGATGGTCAACTTTGGGTATTTCAAACTACCGATATCTTAAGGAAAATTTGCTGGGAACAGAAAATTTACTTTCAGATATCAGTACTTTGGATATATCGAGAGTTGACTGTCTGTTGAAATAAATACATGTGTAAAGTCAGACAGAACAGTAAACAGGAACAACAAACAGGGTGGACACTATTGCAAAGTTTGAGTATTGCTGGCAGAGTAGCTTGGGAGGGGAGGATGATGGGCCAAGCTGCTATGCCAGACATGCTCAAATATGCAATAGCAAACAGTGTAATTTAGATGCAAATAATGTAGACTCAGAGAAAGGGGCCCCATACATTTATTTTTAAACTGCAACATGTAACCTTCTTTAGTATCTTTGTGAGTTCAATTTTTGCTGCAGCTTTTATTTTATATTTTCAGGCATCTCAAACAACCGATATCTCAAAGAAAATTTGCTAGGACCAGGAAATTTACTTTGAGGTATCAGTAGGTTGAATGTACAGTATTCCCCAAAATAGTGTGAGTATTTTTTTCATTCCTTTGAGCATTGCTGGCATACTAAGTTTGGTGTGAGGGTATGTTCAACTCCGGATATCTCAAACTACAGATATCTCGAGGAAAATTTGCTGGGACCATAAAATTTACTTTGAGATATCAGTAAGTTGGAGATATTGAGAGTTGACTGTCTGTTGAAGTACAATACATGTGTAAGGTCAGATGGGACAACAAACAGGAACAGCAAACAGGGTAGACTGCATTGCAAAGTTTGAGTATTACTGGCAGAGTAGCTTGGAAGGGGAGGATGATGGGCCAAGCTGCTATGCCAGACATGCTCAAATATGCAATAGCAAACAGTGTCAATTCAGGTGCAAATAATGTAGACTCAGAGAAAGGGGCCCCATACATTTATCTTTAAACTGCAACAAGTAACATTCTTAAGTATCTCTGTGAGTTCAATTTTTGCTGCCGCTTTTATTTTATATTTTCAGGCATCTCAAACTACCGATATCTCAAAGAAAATCTGCTGGGACCGAAAATTTACTTTGAGATATCAGTAGGTTGAAGGTACAGTATTCCCCAAAATAGTGTGAGTATTTTTCCATTCCTTTGAGCATTGCTGGCATACTAAGTTTGGTGGGAGGGGATGTTCAACTCCGGATATCTCAAACTACCGATATCTCGAGAAAAATTTGCTGGGACCATGAAATTTACTTTGAGATATCAGTAAGTTGGAGATATTGAGAGTTGACTGTCTGTTGAAGTACAATACATGTTTAAGGTCATATGGACTAGCAAACCGGGTAGACTGGTGCAAAGTTTGAGTATTCTGGCATAGTTAGCTTTGTGGGAGGGAACGTTCAACTTTAGGTATTTCAAAGTACCGATATCTCAAAGAAAATTTGCTAGGACTAGAAAATTTACTTTGAAATATCATTAGTTTGGAGATATCGAGAGTTGACTGTCTGTTGAAATAAATACATGTGTAAGGTCAGATGGGACAACAAACAGGAACAGCAAACAGGGTAGACTGTATTGCAAAGTTTGAGTATTACTGGCAGAGTAGCTTGGGAGGGGAGGATGATGGGCCAAGCTGCTATGCCAAGCATGCTCAAATATGCAATAGCAAACAGTGTCAATTCAGATGCAAATAATGTAGACTCAGAGAAAGGGGCCCCATACATTTATCTTTAAACTGCAACATCTAACCTTCTTTAGTATCTTTGTGAGTTCAATTTTTGCTGCCGCTTTTATTTTATATTTTCAGGCATCTCAAACTACCGATATCTCAAAGAAAATTTACTGGGACCGGGAAATTTACTTTGAAATATCAGTAGGTTGAAGGTACAGTATTCCCCAAAATAGTGTGAGTATTTTTTTCATTCCTTTGAGCATTGCTGGCATACTAAGTTTGGTGGGAAGCGATGTTCGACTCCGGATATCTCAAACTACCGATATCTCGAGGAAAATTTGCTGGGACCATAAAATTTACTTTGAGATATCAGTAAGTTGGAGATATTGAGAGTTGACTGTCTGTTGAAGTACAATACATGTTTAAGGTCATATCGACTAGCAAACCGGGTAGACTGGTGCAAAGTTTGAGTATTCTGGCATAGTTAGCTTTGTGGGAGGGGACGTTCAACTTTAGGTATTTCAAAGTACCGATATCTCAAAGAAAATTTGCTGGGACTAGAAAATTTACTTTGAAATATCATTAGTTTGGAGATATCGAGAGTTGACTGTCTGTTGAAATAGATACATGTGTAAGGTCAGATGGGACAACAAACAGGAACAGCAAACAGGGTAGACTGTATTGCAAAGTTTGAGTATTACTGGCAGAGTAGCTTGGGAGGGGAGGATGATGGGCCAAGCTGCTATGCCAGGCATGCTCAAATATGCAATAGCAAACAGTGTCAATTCAGATGCAAATAATGTAGACTCAGAGAAAGGGGCCCCATACATTTATCTTTAAACTGCAACATTTAACCTTCTTTAGTATCTTTGTGAGTTCAATTTTTGCTGCCGCTTTTATTTTATATTTTCAGGCATCTCAAACTACCGATATCTCAAAGAAAATTTACTGGGACCAGGAAATTTACTTTGAAATATCAGTAGGTTGAAAGTACAGTATTCCCCAGAATAGTGTGAGTATTTTTTTTCATTCCTTTGAGCATTGCTGGCATACTAAGTTTGGTGGGAAGCGATGTTCGACTCCCGATATCTCAAACTACCGATATCTCGAGGAAAATTTGCTGGGACCATAAAATTTACTTTGAGATATCAGTAAGTTGGAGATATTGAGAGTTGACTGTCTGTTGAAGTACAATACATGTTTAAGGTCATATCGACTAGCAAACCGGGTAGACTGGTGCAAAGTTTGAGTATTCTGGCATAGTTAGCTTTGTGGGAGGGGACGTTCAACTTTAGGTATTTCAAAGTACCGATATATCAAATAGAAAATTTGCTGGGACTAGAAAATTTACTTTGAAATATCATTAGTTTGGAGATATCGAGAGTTGACTGGTTGTTGAAATTAATACATATGTAAGGTCAGATGGGACAACAAACAGGAACTGCAAACAGGGTAGACTGCATTGCAAAGTTTGAGTATTACTGGCAGAGTAGCTTGGGAGGGGAGGATGATGGGCCAAGCTTCTATGCCAGACATGCTCAAATATGCAATAGCAAACAGTGTCAATTCAGATGCAAATAATGTAGACTCAGAGAAAGTGGCCCCATACATTTATCTTTAAACTGCAACATCTAACCTTCTTTAGTATCTTTGTGAGTTCAATTTTTGCTGCCGCTTTTATTTTATATTTTCAGGCATCTCAAACTACCGATATCTCAAAGAAAATTTTTTGGGACCGGGAAATTTACTTTGAAATATCAGTAGGTTGAAGGTACAGTATTCCCCAAAATAGTGTGAGTATTTTTTTCATTCCTTTGAGCATTGCTGGCATACTAAGTTTGGTGGGAAGCGATGTTCGACTCCGGATATCTCAAACTACCGATATCTCGAGGAAAATTTGCTGGGACCATAAAATTTACTTTGAGATATCAGTAAGTTGGAGATATTGAGAGTTGACTGTCTGTTGAAGTACAATACATGTTTAAGGTCATATGGACTAGCAAACCGGGTAGACTGGTGCAAAGTTTGAGTATTCCGGCATAGTTAGCTTTGTGGGAGGGGACGTTCATTTTTAGGTATTTCAAAGTACCGATATCTCAAAGAAAATTTGCTGGGACTAGAAAATTTACTTTGAAATATCATTAGTTTGGAGATATCGAGAGTTGACTGGTTGTTGAAATTAATACATATGTAAGGTCAGATGGGACAACAAACAGGAACTGCAAACAGGGTAGACTGTATTGCAAAGTTTGAGTATTACTGGCAGAGTAGCTTGGGAGGGGAGGATGATGGGCCAAGCTTCTATGCCAGACATGCTCAAATATGCAATAGCAAACAGTGTCAATTCAGGTGCAAATAATGTAGACTCAGAGAAAGGGGTCCCATACATTTATCTTTAAACTGCAACATGTAACCTTCTAAAGTATCTTTGTGAGTTCAATTTTTGCTGCCACTTTTTTTTTTTATTTTCAGGCATCTCAAACTACCGATATCTCAAAGAAAATTTGCTGGGACCAGGAAATTTACTTTGAGATATCAGTAGGTTGAAGGTACAGTATTCCCCAAAATAGTGTGAGTATTTTTTTCATTCCCTTGAGCATTGCTGGCATACTAAGTTTGGTGGGAGGGGATGTTCAACTCCGGATATCTCAAACTACCGATATCTCGAGGAAAATTTGCTGGGACCATAAAATTTACTTTGAGATACCAGTAAGTTGGAGATATTGAGAGTTGACTGTCTGTTGAAGTACAATACATGTTTAAAGTCATATGGACTAGCAAACCGGGTAGGCTGGTGCAAAGTTTGAGTATTCTGGCATAGTTAGCTTTGTGGGAGGGTACGTTCAACTTAAGGTATTTCAAAGTACCGATATCTCAAAGAAAATTTGCTGGGACTACAAAATTTACTTTGAAATAACATTAGTTTTGGAGATATCGAGAGGTGACTGTCTGTTGAAATTAATACATATGTAAGGTCAGATGGGACGACAAACAGGAACAGCAAACAGGGTAGATTGCATTGCAAAGTTTGAGTATTACTGGCAGAGTAGTTTGGGAGGGGAGGATGATGGGCCAAGCTGCTATGCCAGACATGCTAAAATATGCAATAGCAAACAGTGTCAATTCAGGTGCAAATAATGTAGACTCAGTGAAAGGGGTCCCATACATTTATCTTTAAACTGCAACATGTAACCTTCTTTAGTATCTTTGTGAGTTCAATTTTTGCTGCCGCTTTTATTTTATATTTTCAGGCATCTCAAACTACCGATATCTCAAAGAAAATTTGCTGGGACCTGGAAATTTACTTTGAAATATCAGTAGGTTAGAGGTACAGTATTCCCCAAAATAGTGTGAGTATTTTTTCATTCCTTTGAGCATTGCTGACATACTAAGTTTGCTGGGAGGGGATGTTCAACTCCGGATATCTCAAACTACCGATATCTCGAGGAAAATTTGCTGGGACCAGAAAATGTACTTTGAGATATCAGTAAGTTGGAGATATTGAGAGTTGACTGCCTGTTGAGGTTCAATACATGTTTAAGGTCATATGGACTAGCAAACCGGGTAGACTGGTGCAAAATTTGAGTATTCTGGCATAGTTAGCTTTGTGGGAGGTGACGTTAAACTTTAGGTATTTCAAACTACCGATATCTCAAAGAAAATTTGCTGGGACTAGAAAATTTACTTTGAAATATCATTAGTTTGGAGATATCGAGAGTTGACTGTCTGTTGAAATAAATACATGTGTAAGGTCAGATGGGACAACAAACAGGAACAGCAAACAGGGTAGACTGTATTGCAAAGTTTGAGTATTACTGGCAGAGTTGCTTGGGAGGGGAGGATGATGGGACAAGCTGCTATGCCAGACATGCTCAAATATGCAATAGCAAACAGTGTCAATTTAGATGCAAATAATGTAGACTCAGAGAAAAGGGCCCCATACATTTATCTTTAAACTGCAACATCTAACCTTGTTAGGTATCCCTGTGAGTTCAATTTTTGCTGCCGCTTTTATTTTATATTTTCAGGCATCTCTAACTACCGATATCTCAAAGGAAATTTGCTGGGACCTGGAAATTTAATTTGAAATATCAGTAGGTTAGAGGTACAGTATTCCCCAAAATAGTGTGAGTATTTTTTCATTCCTTTGAGCATTGCTGGCATGCTAAGTTTGGTGGGAGGGGATGTTCAACTCCGGATATCTCAAACTACCGATATCTCGAGAAAAATATGCTGGGACCAGGAAATTTACTTTGAGATATCAGAAAGTTGGAGATATTGAGAGTTCACTGTCTGTTGAAGTACAATACATATTTAAGGTTATATGGACTAGCAAACCGGGTAGACTGGTGCAAAGTTTGAGTATTCTGGCATAGTTAGTTGGTGGGAGGGGACGTTTAACTTAAGGTATTTCAAAGTACCGATATCTAAAAGAAAATTTGCTGGGACTAGAAAATTTACTTTGAAATATCATTAGTTTGGAGATATCGAGAGTTGACTGTCTGTTGAAATAAATACATGTGTAAGGTCAGATGGGACAACAAACAGGAACAGCAAACAGGATAGACTGTATTGCAAAGCTTGAGTATTACTGGCAGAGTAGCTTGGGAGGGGAGGATGATGGGCCAAGCTGCTATGCCAGACATGCTCAAATATGCAATAGCAAACAGTGTCAATTCAGATGCAAATACTGTAGACTCAGAGAAAGGGGCCCCCTACATTTATCTTTAAACTGCAACATGTAACCTTCTTTAGTATCTTTATGAGTTCAATTTTTGCTGCCGCTTTTATTTTATATTTTCAGGCATCTCAAACTACCGATATCTCAAAGAAAATTTGCTGGGACCAGGAAATTTACATTGATATATCAGTAGGTTGAAGGTACAGTATTCCCCAAAATAGTGTGAGTATTTTTTCATTCCTTTGAGCATTGCTGGCATACTAAGTTTGCTGGGAGGGGATGTTCAACTCCGGATATCTCAAACTACCATTATCTCGAGGAAAATATGCTGGGACCAAAAAATTTACTTTGAGATATCAGTAAGTTGGAGATATTGAGAGTTGACTGTCTGTTGAAGTACAATACATGTTTAAGGTCATATTGACTAGCAAACCGTGTAGACTGGTGCAAAGTTTGAGTATTCTGGCATAGTTAGCTCTGTGAGAGGGGACGTTCAACTTAAGGTATATCAAACTACCGATATCTCAAAGAAAATTTGCTGGGACTAGAAAATTTACTTTGAAATATCATTAGTTTGGAGATATCGAGAGTTGACTGTCTGTTGAAATAAATGCATGTGTAAGGTCAGATGGGACAACAAACAGGAACAGCAAACACGGTTGACTGTATTGCAAAGTTTGAATATTACTGGCAGAGAAGCTTGGGAGGGGAGGATGATGGGCCAAGCTGCTATGCCAGACATGCTCAAATATGCAATAGCAAACAGTGTCAATTCAGATGCAAATAATGTAGACTCAGAGAAAGGGGCCCCATACATTTATCTTTAAACTGCAACATGTAACCTTCTTTAGTATCTTTGTGAGTTCACTTTTTGCAGCCGCTTTTATTTTATATTTTCAGGCATCTCAAACTACCGATATCTCAAAGAAAATTTGCTACTTTGAGATATCCGTAGGTTGAAGGTACAGTATTCACCAAAATAGTGTGAGTATTTTTTTCATTCCTTTGAGCATTGCTGGCATTCTAAGTTTGGTGGGAGGGGATTTTCAACTCCGGATATTTCAAACTACCAATTTCTCGAGGAAACTTTGCTGGGGACAAAATATTTTATTTTGAGATATCAGTAAGTTGGAAATATTGAGAGTTGACTGTCTGTTGAAGTACAATACATGTTTAAGGTCATATGGACTAGCAAACCGGGTAGACTGGTGCAAAGTTTGAGTATTCTGGCATAGTTAGCTTTGTGGGAGGGGACGTTCAACTTTAGGTATTTCAAAGTACCGATATCTCAAAGAAAATTTGCTTGGACTAGAAAATTAACTTTGAAATATCATTAGTTTGGAGATATCGAGAGTTGACTGTCTGTTGAAATAAATTCATGTGTAAGGTCAGATGGGACAACAAACAGGAACAGCAAACGGTAGACTGTATTGCAAAGTTTGAGTATTACTGGCAGAGTAGCTTGGGAGGGGAGGATGATGGGCCAAGCTGCTATGCCAGACATGCTCAAATATGCAATAGCAAACAGTGTCAATTCAGATGCAAATAATGTAGACTCAGAGAAAGGGTCCCCATACATTTATCTTTAAACTGCAACATGTAACCTTCTTTTGTATCTTGGTGAGTTCAATTTTTGCTGCCGCTTTTATTTTATATTTTCAGGCATCTCAAACTACCGATATCTCAAAGAAAATGTGCTGGGACCAGGAAATTTACTTCGAGATATCAGTAGGTTGAAGGTACAGTATTCCACAAAATAGTGTGAGTATTTTTTCATTCCTTTGAGCATTGCTGGCTTACTAAGTTTGGTGGGAGAGGGTGTTCAACTCCGGATATCTCAAACTACCGATATCTCGAGGAAACTTTGCTTTGACCAGTCAATTTATTTTGAGATATCAGTAAGTTGGAGATATTGAGAGTTGACTGTCTGTTGAAGTACAATACATGTTTAAGGTCATATGGACTAGCAAACCGGGTAGACTGGTGCAAAGTTTGAGTATTCTGGCATAGTTAGCTTTGTGGGAGGATACGTTCAACATTGGGTATTTCAAACTACCGATATCTCAAAGAAAATTTGCTGGGACTAGAAAATTTACTTTGAAATATCATTAGTTTGGAGATATCGAGAGTTGACTGTCTGTTGAAATAAATTCATGTGAAAGGTCAGATGGGACAACAAACAGGAACAGCAAACAGGGTAGACTGTATTGCAAAGTTTGAGTATTACTGGCAGAGTAGCCTGGGAGGGGAGGATGATGGGCCAAGCTGCTATGCCAGACATGCTCAAATATGCAATAGCAAACAGTGTCAAGTCAGATGCAAATAATGCAGACTCAGAGAAAGGGGCCCCATACTTTTATCTTTAAATTGCAACATGTAACCGTCTTTAGTATCTTGGTGAGTTCAATTTTTGCTGCCGCTTTTATTTTATTTTTTCAGTCATCTCAAACTACCGATATCTCAAAGAAAATTTTCTGGGACCCAACAATTCACTTTGAGATATCAGTAGGTTGGAGGAACAGTATTCCCCATAATAGTGTGAGTATTTTTTTCATTCCTTTGAGCATTGCTGGCATACTAACTTTTGTGGGAGAGGGTGTTCAACTCCGGATATCTCAAACTAATAATATCTCAAAGCAAATTTGCTGAAACCAGGAAATTTACTTTTGAGATATCAGTAAGTTGGAGATATTGAGAGTTGACTGTCTGTTGAAGTACAATACATGTTTAAGGTCATATGGAACAGCAAACAGGATAGACTGTGACAAAGTTTGAGTATTCTGGCATAGTAAGCTTGGTGGGAGGGGTTGTTCAATTTTGGGTATTTCAAACTACCGAAATTTTTAAAAAAAAAATTTGCTGGGACCAGAAAATATACTTTGAGATATCAGTAGTTTGGAGATATCGAGAATTGACTGTCTGTTGAAATAAAAACATGTGTAAGGTCAGACGGAACAGTAAACAGGAACAAGAAACAGGGTAGGCTCTATTGCAAAAGTTGAGTATTACTGGCAGAGTAGCTTGGGAGGGGAGGATGATGGGTCAAGCTGCTATGCCAGACATGCTCAAATATGCAATAGCAAACAGTGTCAATTCAGGTGCAAATAATGTAGACTCAGAGAAAGGGGCCCCATACATTTATCTTTAAACTGCAACATGTAACATTCTTAAGTATCTTTGTGAGTTCAATTTTTGCTGCCGCTTTTATTTTATATTTTCAGGCATCTCAAACTACCGATATCTCAAAGAAAATTTGCTGGGACCAGGAAATTTACTTTGAGATATCAGTAGGTTGAAGGTACAGTATTCCCCAAAATAGTGTGAGTATTTTTTCATTCATTTGAGCATTGCTGACATACTAAGTTTGGTGGGAGGGGATGTTCAACTCCGGATATCTCAAACTACCGATATCTCGAGGAAACTTTGCTGGGACCAGAAAATTTACTTTGAGATATCAGTAAGTTGGAGATATTGAGAGTTGACTGTCTGTTGAAGTACAATACATGTTTAAGGTCATATGGACTAGCAAACCGGGTAGACTGGTGCAAAGTTTGAGTATTCGGGCATAGTTTGCTTTGTGGGAGGGGGCGTTCAACTTTAGGTATTTCAAAGTACCGATATCTCAAAGAAAATTTGCTGGGACCAGGAAATTTACTTTGAGATATCAGCAAGTTGGAGATATCGAGATTTGACTGTCTGTTGAAGTAAAAACATGTGAAAGGTCATAAGGAACAGCAAACAGGGTAGACTGTGGCAAAAGTTGTGTATTCTGGCATAGTTAGCTCGGTGGGAGGGGATGTTCAACTTTGGGTATTTAAAACTACCGATATCTTAAGGAAAATTTGCTGGGACCAGAAAATTTACTTTCAGATATCAGTACTTTGGAGATATCGAGAGTTGACTGTCCGTTGAAATAAATACATGTGTAAGGTCAGACGGAACAGGAAACAGGAACAACAAACAGGGTGGACACTATTGCAAAGTTTGAGTATTGCTGGCAGAGTAGCTTGGGAGGGGAGTATGATGGACCAAGCCGCTATGCCAGACATGCTCAAATATGTAATAGCAAACAGTGTCAATTCAGATGCAAATAATGTAAACTCAGAGAAAGGGGCCCCATACATTTATCTTTCAACTGCACCATGTAACCCTCTATAGTATCTTTGTGAGTTCAATTTTTGCTGCCGCTTTTATTTTATATTTTCAGGCATCTCAAACTACAGATATCTCAAAAAAAATTTGCTGGGACCAGGAAATTCACTTTGAGATATCAGTAGGTTGGAGGAACAGTATTCCTAAAAAATAGTGTGAGTATTTTTTTCATTCCTTTGATCATTGCTGGCATACTTACTTTGTTGGGAGAGGGTGTTCATCTCCGGATATCTCAAACTACCGATATCTCAAAGAAAATTTGCTGGGACCAGGAAATTTACTTTGAGATTTCAGTAAGTTGGAGATATTGAGAGTTGACTGTCTGTTGAAGTACAATACATGTTTAAATTCATATGGACTAGCAAACCGGGTAGACTGTGGAAAAGTTTGAGTATTCTGGCATAGTTAACTTGGGGGGGGGGGGGAGGGGATATTCAACTTTGGTTATTTCAAACTACCGATATCTCAAAGTAAATTTGCTGGGACCTGAAAATTTAATTTGAGATATCAGTAGTTTGGAGATATCGAGAGTTGACTGTCTGTTGAAATAAATACATGTGTAAGGTCAGATGGAACAGCAAACAGGGTAGACTCTATTGCAAAGTTTTAGTATTGCTGGCAGAGTAGCTTGGGAGGGGAGGCTGATGGGCCAAGCTGCTATGCCAGACATGCTCAAATATACAATAGCAAAGAGTGTCAATTAAGATGCAAATAACTTAGACTCAGAGAAAGGGGCCCCATACATTATCTTTCAACTGCACCATGTAACCTTCATAAGTATCTTTGTGAGTTCAATTTTTGCTGTAGCTTTTTTTTATATTTTCAGGTATCTCAATCTACCGATATCTCAAAGAAAATTTGCTGGGACCAGGAAATTTACTTTGAGATATCAGTAGGTTAGAGGTACGGTATTCCCCAAAATAGTGTGAGTATTTTTTTCATTCCTTTGAGCATTGCTGGCATGCTAACTTTGTTGGGAGAGGGTGTTCAACTCCGGATATCTCAAACTACCGATATCTCAAAGAAAATTTGTTGGGACCACGAAATTTACTTTGAGATATCAGTAAGTTGGAGATATTGAGAGTTGACTGACTGTTAAAGTACTATACATGTGTAAGGTCATATGGAACAGCAAACAGGGTAGACTGTGGCAAACTTTGAGTATTCTGGCATAGTTAACTTGGTGGGAAGAGATATTCAATTTCGGATGTTTCAAACTACCGATATCTCAAAGAAAATTTGCTGGGACCAGAAAATTAACTTTGAGATATCAGAAGTTGGAGATATCGAGAGTTGAGAGTTGAAATAAATACATGTGTAAGGTCAGATGTAACAGCAAACAGGAACAACAAACAGCGTAAGCTCTATTGCAATACATGTTGAAGGTCATATGGAACAGCAAACAGAGTAGACTGTTGCAAAGTTTGAGTATTCTGGAATAGTTAGCTTGGTTGGAGGGGATGTTCAACTTTGGGTATTTCAAACTGCCGATGTAACCTTCCATTGTATCTTTGCAAATAATGTAAACTCAGAGAAAGGGGCCCCATACATTTATCATTCAACTGCACCATGTAACCTTCTTTAGTATCTTTGTGCGTTCAACTTTTGCTGCCGCTTTTATTTTATATTTTCAGGCACCTCAAACTACCGATATCTCAAAGAAAATTTGCTGGGACCAGGAAATTCACTTTGAGATATTAGTAGGTTGGAGGTACAGTAATCCCCAAAATAGTGTGAGTAGTTTTTCATTCCTTTGAGCATTGCTGGCATACTAACTTTGGTGGGAGAGGGTGTTCAACTCCGGATATCTAAAACTAATAATATCTCAAAGAAAATTTGCTGGGACCAGGAAATTTACTTTGAGATATCAGTAAGTTGGAGATATTGCGAGTTGACTATCTGTTGAAGTACAAAATATGGTTAAGGTCATATGGAACATCAAAGAGGGTAGACTGTGGCGAAGTTTGAGTATTCTGGCATAGTTAGCTTGGTGGGAGGGGATGTTCAACTTTGGGTATTTCAAACTACCGATATCTCAAAGAAAATTTGCTGGGACCGGAAAATGTACTTTGAAATATCAGTTGTTTGGAGATATCGACAGTTGACGGTCTGTTTAAATAACTACATTTGTAAGGTCAGATTGAACAGCAAACAGGACAGACTCTATGGCAAAGTTTGAGTATTGCTGGCATAGTAGCTTGGGAGTGGAGTAGGATGGGCCAAGCTGCTTTGCCAGGTGTGCTCTAATATGCAATGGCATCAGTGACAATTCAGATGCAAATAATGTAGACTCAGAGAAAGGGGCCCCATACTTTTATCTTTAAACTGCAACATGTAACCTTCTTTAGTATCTTTGTGAGTTCAATTTTGCTGCCGCTTTTATTTTATGTTTTCAGGCATCTCAAATTACCGATATCTCGAAGAAAATTTGCTGGGACCAGAAAATTTACTTTGAGATATCAATAGGTTGGAGGTACATTATTCCCCAAAATAGTGTGAGTATGTTTTTCATTCCTTTGAGCATTGCTGGCATACTTAGTTTTGGTGGGAGGGGATGTTCAACTCCGGATATCTCAAACTACCGATATCTCAAAGAAATTTTGCTATGGCCAGGAATTTAACTTTGAGATATCAGTAAGTTGAAGATATTGAGAGTTGACTGTCTGTTGAAGTACAATACATGTTTAAAGTCATATGGAACAGCAAACAGGATAGACTGTGGCAAAGTTTGAGTAGTCAGGCAAAAGTCTTTACAAATCTTCTTCTTTGGAACCAAATGATCGATGGCCTTGAAACTTGGTATATAGCATCAGGTACTTAAGTACTATCAGGTTTGTTCAAATGATGACCCTGGGCTGACCTTGACCTTTCTTAAGGCAAGGTCAAGTATGGAAAAATGCTAGAACATAAGATTTCATGGCAAGATTAGATGATCTTGGCCTGAAAATTGGTATATACAGTCGGCATTGGTTAGTCCATGGAAGATTTGTGGGTACAAGAGGTCATGGTCATTCTTCGACCTGTGACCCATGTCCCTCATATTTTGACAATTTAAGACATCTCCTCAAAAGCCACTGGGCTAATTGTACCAAATTTCATACACAGCCTCCACGGGCTGAGTAATCGAAAATCCATTCAAGCGGTCTAGGTCATTTGACCTACAAGGCCACCATACTCAGGTGAGCGATTCATGGCTTCATGACCCTCTTGTTTGTTTAATGTACCGCTGTTGTTGTGATGAACTGCTTTTTAGGTGTTACATTCAGTCAACTGTACTGCTTTTCGTGAAAGGGTGTATCACAGCGTAGGACTTAAGACGTACTGTATCGTCCGGAGAATATTGGGAAAAGTCAAAGTAACTGCAACTTGCTTCGACTTGGGCATTAAAGTAGGGTTTAAATTCCATGAATATATGCACTAACGTACGCATCATCGCATGTCATGCTGTACTATTATCGCATGTCATGCTGTACTATTATCGCATGTCATGCTGTACTATTATCGCATGTCATGCTGTACTATTACACTTAGAGCAATACTTAGTACTGTGATCTGTAAAGTGCAGATATTTTGCAATTTATTCTGTTATATTTTAATTACTTTTGGCCATCCTGTACTCGCAGTGACTGATCCCTGTAAACCAAAAAGCAGTTCAGTTGGATTTGTTTCATATTAAGAAAGCGGTTAATTTCCACCGACGGAAAATGCCGTTTTCTCACAGAATATTAAGCTAGTCAAGTTAAACTGTATTTAATTTCGAAAATGCATTTTTTCGCACCATACACAAACTTTTCTCTGTCTCTTTTGTCGTTTTTCTAGGTAAAAAATAATTATTTTCGTACTACAATCGTGGTAAAAGGCTAATTCAAACACATTTAATTGCCAAATTCTCATTTTTTTACCATCCATCCAAAATGACACCTATGCTTTAATAACCGGCATATATGGTGTATTTATTGATGCAATAATCTTTGTGGATGTACTATAGAGATGATGCAAACGCCCTTCTCCTGAAATCGTCCCAAGAAAGCAGTTTGGTTATCACGAAAGCAATTGCTGCAGTACAATTAGGTCAGGTGATTACATAGCGTGGTGATGTCAGAGTCAAAGAAGCAACGTTAGAAAGTGCAGAACTGCATGCATCCGGTCAGATGAGAGAATACGAAATCGGGCATAGGGTAAAGTCGGTAAAATTCGGACAGCGGGTAAATGCGGACAGTGACAGTATTTTCTTTATATGTAAGTTGTTTTGAATTAAAACAAAAATAACAGGGCAAACAGTGACAATCCTGATGAGACGGCTCATTACGAGTCGTCTCATCTGGATTTTCACTGTTTGCAATGGTATGTCCGAATTTACCCACTGTCTGAAGTTACACGACTTGACCCAAATTGGGAGGATTAACAGAAGGGTACAGATAGGAGGATTAAAATGGGGTATAGATGAGGAATCGGGTATAGGGTACAGATGGGGGACGGACCTGCATATATACAATAGAATTATTTATGTCAGAAACAAATGATTTGTTTTTTAATTCAGTTTTTCCTTTTATGTTTTTTATTCTTATTTATCTATTTAATTTTCTTTCTTTAAATAAAAAAAATCAATTTTCTGATCTCTAGAATTCGAGTTTACGGTGTACAGAAACGGTACCTTGTGCATTGGTGTTTCTAACCGCATTTGCGTATTCGGGGTACAGTAAAGTTAGCTTTTTGCACGAGCTAGACTTTTCAAGACAAGCTCAGGACCAGTTTATGCAAACTTGCTCTATTCAGTACATAAAAGTATCAGCTTTAGTGCATTTTATTTAACTTCCATTTCGATCGCGAAACGCAGTTTTCAAATAATTATTACCCCAAAGTACTAATAACGAATGATGTTTTAAATTCGTATTACCGATAACAAAGAATAATAATGGCCATTTCTTTTCTGTAATAATACGAGCGATTTTCCACTGGAACCTATATATGAGCCGCGATACGACAAAACCAACAAAGTGGTATGTGCACTCGGCGAATACTCAGATCAGTCTGGATATCCACTCAGAGCCGGGCCGGGTAGCGCAATCGGTAGGGCACCTGACTCGTAAGTCAGAGGTCCTGGGTTCGAATCCCGGTCTGGCCACATACTTTCGTTTCTCCTTCCGCTGATTCAAGAAGGGCAGTTGTCAGTTACTGGCGAAAGTATGTGCACTTAGTACTGGTTAACCGCTTAGGAGGTCTAAGCCTGCCCAGGAATAGTGTGGTTAGGTTAACTGACCGTCCCGACATGACCTTAGTTGTTTACCGTGGACGTTAAGCATCAAATCAACCAACAAACCAATATCCACTCAGTCTGATCAGAGTCTTCGATGTCCGCATGAAGCTCTGATGACACTGTGTGACTGCCTAGGCTGATCGGAGTGTTCGCTGCGCGCACATGCCGCTTTGCTTGTTTTGTCGTGTCGCAGCTCATTGTTTGTTCGTTAGATTTCCGCAAGTCATGTCATACTTTCAGCTGTACCTTTTTCTCTGTGGTAAGGTCCTTCTTCTGATCTGATTTTTTGTTGTTTCAATTCTTATGGTTGTCTGCAAAATTCTCAGCGGAAGGAATCCATGGCTGTATAGATTCGTTCTGCTGAACCTTTCGGAGACCCATGGACTCGTTCCGCTGAGCCTCTTGGAGACCGTCGTTATGGGAATTGAAACATAAGGATGGTCAGATTTAATCCCACTTTCCTTATTATATGTACCTTCCCCATACTTATAGCCTTGTTTGACCGATACCCTAGGGACACAAACTATAATCTCTTTGACATGTTTTCCCAAAAAATAATAAAATAAACATCTTTAAAAAAGAAAATGTCACGTTCTCATTTTTACGACGGCCCAATTGGCTCAGTTTTCATTTCCATACTATTTCACAATTCCGAATTGCGAATTCTGAATTCCGAATTCCGAATTCAGAATTCCGAAATTCGTAGAACAAACTGGACGCTTGATTATTCTTACTTATTTCATATCGTCGAACCTTTATCAAGCGTTCAGTATGTTCTACGATTTTCGGAATTCGGAAATCAGAATTCAGAACTGAAGGTCGGTTTACTAAAGTGTCTAGTCATGTGACTGACTCCAATGCCCACAATAAAATTTTAACTGCTAAGCTTATTCAGCAGGATTATTGGCATCAAAAACTTCGAAAAGCTTTTTCAAAATTCTATCGCTGACGCTATGAATTGGTTTCTAAATTCAAGGTCAGATTAAATGATCATTTACACCAGGCTTATCGGAAGCAGAATATTATGGTGACAAAGTCTATAAATAAAAAAAATGTAAGTAGGTCTGATATTTTTACCATTTCAGATAAATTATCATACGTTACAAACATGTTGGTTATTATAAAAATGTAATGCTGCATTCTGCTTGTTAAGTGGTAAACCCAACCATAGTTACTAACTTTGTTTCCCTCTTTAATTGCACGCCGGATGATCGGGCATCAGACTCAATGATAGGCCCAACATAAAGCGGATATTAAGTTTAGTTGGTTGGAGCCGGAGCTTGCCATGTCTGTTGCTCGGTTATTCGGGGTTCAAATCATGGGATTATTTTGCTCCGTTATTGCAGTAGTATTGGTTGTCGCCCCAAGGATCTCCAGGTATCACAATAGGCCTTTTCCGAAAATCACCGGCTGGCTCTCATAATTGTTCCCTGCTTGCGGTTGGTACAGCAGCTGATAATTTTAATATTAGACCCAATGGAGAATCATAACCCTATTCCAATAAATGAGGCGATTAAAAAGCTATTACACAGTAATTAGAACTTTTGACTTCATGCCAGTGCCAAGGTATGATACTTATCAATTAAAAATCATGTTACTTTCTCTCTGAGTTACTTCAGTAATATCACCTAAACAAATCTTTGTTAACATTCGCAAGTTATTAATGCTGGCTGTTTGTTTCCTAGAATTTTACTTTGTAACAATTCTGAAACATAACTATGGGAAAATGTATTTTAATAGAACCGAAATATTAAAAGTTTACCTTTTTACTCTTTAAGTGAAAAATAGACATCTAATTGTTGAAAAAGTAAATTAAACTTTTCTTTCCAAAAGAAAAACAAAACCCTTTAGATTTCAGATAATTTATGAAAGAAAACCTTGTGCACTTGTGCAAATCCCCTGTCTTTGATATCAGACTCTCTCTCTCTCTCTCTCTCTCTCTCTCTCTCCTACTTTTTTTGTGTTTCAAATCTGAGCATTAATTAAAACAATTTATCCTCACAAACGACATTTCTGCACCTGTGAAAAGCCTAAGAACAGAAACTTGATCATTATAATAAGATATATAAATACTGATTTGATTGTAGATGAGTTTGTCAGTGCACATGCTGGTCAGTAAAGACATTCACACTTAACATAGCGTACTAGCTCATTTGGTCTGGCTTAATTTAGTTTATATATATATAAGTATTTCATCCTCTAGTATTATTGTTAAATACTTCTGTTTTACTATCATATTCATAGTATAGACTGATTCCCATGTCCTTCATAAATTTCTGGGATTTAAGATTGTTTTACAGAGCTGAATTGAAATTCGGAAGCCTTTTAACTTAATTTGGATTAAAACCAAATTGACAAAACAAATTAACACCATTCACTTCTATAGAAACTCCTATCTTTCACTTCAGCATTTGTACCAACTAGCTAGTTTTGTTTACACTCTACAGGTAATGTTTATCGCCTGTTGCTAAGCAATACATATTTACGGAAATCCACTATACGTTGGTCCTGTCGAGTCCTCATCTCTGATTCATCAAATGTTTAACCGTGATTTATGTGTCTCCTGTGATGATTCATTGGTGATTTAGGATACCTTCATGCGGACCAAACAGCTTACTAAATGTTACGAATCACCGCAGAAGCAGAGGGCGAGGTTTGGACCCAGTCAAACATTTACGCCTCCAGTATTCTTCGGCTGACCGTTCCAAGGCGGTACTACTGTTTTCGTTCCTCTGGGTTACATATTGTTATTCCCTCTTGTCTATGGTATCTAGCAGTCTGGTCACCTGAACAGTTGCCCATTCTGCTTTCTGTTTTGTTTTGTCACTTAAAATGTAAAATAGGTAGAACTAGTGTTGCTGCTGTTTTCAGTAGGGTTGGTGAATGACCACATGTTTGGGAAAGAGCTGCACATTCTTTGCTGTGTGTGTCTTCAAATTTTTAGCTCACCTGAGCCAGCGACTCCGGGGGAGCTTATAGGATGGGAAGGCTCCGTCGTCCGTCGTCCGTCCGTCCACAATTTCAAACGACTTCTCATCTGAAACCGCTGGGCCGATTGTAACCAAATTTCATATGTAGCCTCTTTGGGTCTTAGGAAAGAAAAATCGTTCAAAGAGTCTTGTCAAATTTTCTTCCATGCGCTTTTATATGGGAAAATGCTAGAACATAAGATATCTTTGAAACTATTGAAGATTTTGAGCTAAAAATTGGTATCTACAGTCATCTTAATGAGTACATGAATATTTATGAGTACAAGAGATCAAGGTCATTCTTTGACCTTTGACCCAGATCTCTCATATTTTGACAATGTCAAGCAATCTCCTCAAAAGCCACCAGGCCAATTGAAATCAAATTTCATATGAAGCCTCCAGGGGTTGAGGGAACGAAAAGTGATACATACGGTCCAGGTCACATGACCAACATGGCCGACATGCCCATATATGGTAAAAAGCTTTAAAAATCCCCTTCTACAAAACCAATCGGCCAGTGGCCTTGAAACTTGGCATGTAGCATGTAGTACTCGATTACTATCAAGATTGTTCAAATTATGACCTTGGGTTGACCTTGACCTTTTTAGGGCAAGGTCAATATGGGAATATGCTAGAACATAAGATTTCATGGGAAGTTTTGAAGATTAAGGCCTGAAAGTTGCTTGATTTAGTCATCTTGATGAGTACATGAAGATTTTTGAGTACAAGAGGTCAAGTCCATTCTTTGACCTTTGACCCAGAACTCTCATATTTTGACAAGTTCAAACAATCTCCTCAAAAACCACCGGGCCAATTATAATCAAATATCATATAGCCCCTTTAAGGGTTAAGGGAATGAAAAATTTGTTCAAATGGTCCAGGTCACATGACCAACTTGGCCGCCACGCCCATACATGGGAAAAACCTTTGATAATCTTTTTATCCGGAACCGATTGACTGATGCCCTTGAAACTTGGTTTGTAGCCTTGGTACTCCAGTGCTATCAAGATTGTTCAGAATGATGACCTTGGGTTGACCCTGAGCATTTTACAGCTAGATCAAATATGGGAAAATGCCAGAACATAACATTTCATGGAAGATTTTGAAGATTAAGGCCTAAAAATTGACAAATACAGTCATCTTAATGAGTACATGAAGATTCATGAGTACAAGAGGTCAACGTCATTCTTTGACCTTTGACCCAGATCTTTCATATTTTGACATTTTCAAACATTCATCAAAAGCCAAAGGGCCAATTATAAACACATTTCACATAGAGCCTCCAGGGGTTGATTGAACAAAAATTTGTTCAAACGGTCCAGGTCACATGACCAACATGGCCGCCATGCCCATTTATGGTATAAATCTTTAATATTTTTCTTCTCCAGAACCATTACACCCATGGCCTTGAAACTTGGTAAGTAGCATGGATTACTAGAGTACTACCAAGACTCTTTAAATGATGACCTTGGGTTTACCTTGACATTTTTAGCGGCATGGTCAAATATGGGAAAATGCTAGAACATAAGATTTCATGGAAAGTTTTGAAGATTTTGGCCTAAAATGGTATATATGATTGTCTAAATGAGTACATGAAGATTTATGAGTACAAGAGGTCATGGTAATTCTTTGACTTTTGACCCAAGACTCATATTTTGACAATTTCAGACATAAGAAAAAGCCTCATTGCCTATTGCTCAGTTGAGCGGTTCAGGGCCTCATGGTCCTCTTGTTTATGTGTGTGCTTCTTTTTCTTTTGTTTTAAGAGCGGGGTGTGGGATTTGATTGCAGTATTCCTGATCATTGCCTATCATTTTACTTTTCATATGAAATATGGCTTCAATCAGCCAAGTGGCTTCAGAGGTAAAGATGTTTGAAATTGTTGACGGACAACATAGTAGCAGCGACCTTGAACAAAGGTCAAAGAATGACCTTGACCTTTGGCAACATGATGTCTTTATTTGCTCATTTAGTAATAAACACTTTCCAAGAATTATATCTTACACTTTAACATTTGTTCAGGTCATTGCTTAAGCATTTCCCCAGATAAAAGCATAACGAACCAAAGTTGACCTTGGCATAAATTAGGTCAAGGTCGACTCGGGGTCATCATTCGAATAAACTTTGTAGGGCCCGAGGTCCCAATGCTTCAAACAAAGTTTCAAGATCATTTGCCTTTAGGTTCAAGAGAAGGAGATATTTAAAGTTTTCTTTTAACATATATGGGTATGGTGGCTAGCTTAGTCATGTGACCAAGATCATCACAATTAACTTTTATTATACCCCCGACATACGAAGTATGTCAGGGGGTATATAGTTTTCGTCTTTCCGTCCGTTCGTCCATCCGTTCATTCGTCCGTCCGTTCGTCAACCTTACGTCAAAGTCGCCGGGCCGGGTAGCGCAATCGGTAGGGCACCTGACTCGTAAGTCAGAGGTCCTGGGTTCGAATCCAGGTCTGGCCACATACTTTCGTTTCTCCTTCCGCTGATTCAAGAAGGGCAGTTGTCAGTTACTGGCGAAAGTATGTGCACTTAGTACTGGTTAACCGCTTAGGAGGTCTAAGCCTGCCCAGGAATAGTGTGGTTAGGTTAACTGACCGTCCCGACATGACCTTAGTTGTTTACCGTGGACGTTAAGCTTCAAATCAACCAACCAACCAACGTCAAAGTTTTGCGTTAAACCTTTTTCGATAGCTCACATCTCTGTAACTACACATCAGATTCATATATATTTGGTTCATAATATCTCTATAGCATTACCTTCAATGTAAACTTTCTTAGCCCCTGGGTCATGTCCCAGGGTGGGGCCAAGGTCAGTAATTAGGACTTATGCATTTTCATTATGTCAGAGTTTTGCGTTAAACCTTTTTGATTGCTCATATCTCTGTAACCGCATTGAAGATTTCTTCCATATTTGGTTCATGATATCTCTGTAGCAGTACTTTTGATCTAGAGTACCTAGGCTGCAGGGTCAGGATCATGGTTGGGACCTGGGGTCAATAACTAGAACTTAGCCATTTGTTGTATAGTTTTTGGTTATATCTCTAATATACTTGAGTGGAGCCTAATGATACATGACTAGGATTATTTCATACTAGTTTCCACATATGGATGCTGCTGCTGGAATAAGATCAAGGTCACAAACTTTGAATTTTGTACATGTATAACATTAGCATTGTTGTTTTGTGGTAAAGTATGCTTTCATTTGGCGGTGGCACTGGTCGGGGGTATACGTGAGCCCCTGCTCACTTGCTCTAGTTCCTTTGAACCGGGAGGCTCCATACGGACCATAGCTTTAATTGGCCCAGTGGCTTTAGAGGAGTAGATGCTTAAAAATGTTGAGGGGTGACAGAATCACATTGAACTTTAACATAGATCAAAGAATGACCATGAGCTTTAGCATCACATCATCTTCATCTGCTGATTTAGTTAACCATATACCAAATATTATTAGTTTCTGAGAAATCCACTCTTTAAGCAATTTCCCATATAAAAGCATAACGTACCAAACTTGACCTTGCCATATCTTAGATCAAGGTCAACGCAGGATCATCATTTGAACAAACTTTGTAGGGCAAAGTTTTAAGGTCATTAACCTTTCAGTGTTGCAGAAAAAGAAATTTGAAGGGTTTTTACCATTTTGGGTTGGCGGTAATCTTAGCCATGCAACCCAAACCTTGCGATCAAATCTTCGTTCCCTCGTCCCACTGAGGCTCTATATGAAGTTTGGTTTTGATAGGCCAAGCGGTTTTGGAGAAGAAGTTCTATGAAAACGGTGGACGACGGATGACGATGAACGGTACGGACGACAAACCATGGCAATACTCTAATCTCATCTATGAGCCTAACGTTTCAGGTGAGTTAAAAGATTATTAAATTTATTGTAAAAGATCCGACACTCGTTCATATGGCGTAGGCATACTTGCAAGATCGTGCGTCCTTTGCCATATGTACGCGTGCCGAATAGTTTATAATATAGATTCAATAAACAATACTACAATATATTTCAGGGCACGAAATTTGAAGTACCCACGTACTTTTATCATTTATAGAGCCAAGTGTCTGCGAAACTTAGTCAGTTATCCTGTCATTATACTTACAGGAAAGAGGGGCATGTGATAGGGACATTAAATCTCAAATTCATACGTCAGATTAGAATAAGATTTGAAATATGTTTGACTTCCAAATGATTCCCTCATTTAAATTTTGTGTACCACTTTGTGGATTTATTTTAGTTTCATTTGCTACTGTCCAAGGTATATCTATTTTTCTACCAATCTAACTACCAACCTTTCGTCCGTTCGGCCCTAAATAGATACGGGGTTTTGCTTATTTACTCGAAAAAGAAGGACCATCATTAAAAGTTCAGTGGCTTAATGATTTTTTAAACAATACATAGCAGAATACAAAATTTCCTAATATTTCGATGCTTTTGAAAAGTTTTTCCATTACATGTAGTGCAAAAATTAGCAATTGCACTGAAAGGTGTCGTATGCTTGTCAGAACAGCTAAGCTCGCTGTATTCAACTATCTGTATGCAAGAGTTTTCCGGCGTCGTTATGCCCCTTCGGGGTGTTTGAAAACATAGTTTGTTGCTGCTTCTACTCCTATACTGTTTCTCTGATATTTTTCAAATTAAGGGTATGACCACTGAACACGAACACATACTGGTCAATAGATGTGTATTGACTTACGGGTTTGAAACTTCAGCTTATTTTTTTTTTTTTTGAGTTACATGTATGTCCCTTTTCAGTTGTTGTTTTGCTCTTTTGTAATATTTTGGTCATTCTTGCTCCGATTTCTTTCAGAATTGGTCAATGACGACAGCATAAGAAAAGAGTAGACATGAATATTGTCAGTTTTGGTGGCTAGAACTTTAGGTTCATCGGCTAAACGCAGATTCCTTTATGAAAACAATATCCACGCAGAACAAGCCTGGTCCATTTTTGTACCATCCTGCAGTTCTTGATTGCTGAAAGCTTGGGATACATGTTTTCTTTAACACTTATTTACTCTCCATTTGGCATCAAAAGAATAAGACAACATCGCTTTGAAACCTGTGTCAGTACTTGATGACGTAATAAGAGTACAAGCATGATGATGTCATAAGAATACATAGGTAGCACACCACCAATTTTTGTAAATTCACCGAAATGGGAGTGGCAAGGGTACATGGCAGAATTATCTTAATGGCCGAGGCACGAGCATATTGAAAGTTGCGTACCCATGTATCAACAGCGCGTGAAATCCCAGTATCTGAATACTAAACTGAAACTCACAGGCCTGTGGCTTGAATTCAAATCTTTAAGAGCAGAGAACACATTCAAAAGCAGGAACATGGACCAGAATACGTAGTTTCGACTCACAAAGCCTCCTCAGTGACCCTGACAATATCTGGTGACGAAACCAGAGAAATCATACTGTAATTTCTTAATTTGAATTGGGCAGTCCATTCAAAGACTGTTTAGTATAAAAAGAATCCAAATAATGTAAAAGAGGATGATCTAGAATAAGAGTTTAAACCAATCTAAAATTTCAGATTCTTCAGGACATATTCTCTGATCTCAAAGAACTAAAATAAAATATAATCTGCACTATGGATGATGTACAGGGAGACGTTTTAACGCCGACACATCGTACAACACCAGCTGCAGTAAAGTAAAATTAGGATCTTAAAGAGTACACCCAACAGCAGAGAACACATTTAAAAGCAGGAACATGGGCTAGACTACGTAGTTTCGGCTAATAAAGCCTCCTCAGTGATCCTGACAATATCTGATGACGAAACCAGAGACACCATACTGCAATTTCTTAATTTAATTGGGCAGTCGGTTCAAAGACTGCTTAGTATAAAAAAGGATCCAAATAATGTAAAAGACAATGATCTAGAATAAGAGTCTAAACCAATCTAAAATTTCTGACTCCTCAGAGGATATCCTTCGATCTCAAAGGACAAAAATAAAATATAATTTGCACTACGAAAGATGGATGGGGAGACGTTTAACGGCCACCACACGGCACTCACCAGCTGCATTAAAGTAAACTTAAAATCTTAAAGAGTTCATTCAAAAGTAGCGAACACATTTAGAAGCAGGAACATGGACCAGAATACGTAGTTTCGACTCACAAAGCCTCCTCAGTGACCCTGACAATATCTGGTGACGAAACCAGAGAAACCATACTGTAATTTCTTAATCTGAATTGGGCCGTCGATTGAAAGACGGCTTAATATAAAAAAAGGATCCAAATAATGTAAAAGAGGATGACCTAGAATAAGAGTCTAAACCAATCTAAAATTTCAGATTCCTCAGAATATATCATCTGATCTCAAAGGACGAAAATATAATATAATCTGCAATATGGATGATGTACGGGGAGACGTTTTACGGCCGCCACACGGCAAAACACCAGCTGCAATCAGGTAAAATGAAAATGTTAAAGAGTTCATCCAACAGCAGAGAACACATTCAAAAGCAGGAACATGGGCCAGACTACGTAGTTGCGGCTAATAAACCCTCAGTGACCCTGACAATATCTGGTGTCGAAACCAGAGAAACCATAGTGTCATTTCTTGATTTTAATTGGGCAGTCGATGCATAGACTGCTAAGTATCAAAAAGGATCCGAATAATGTATAAGACGATGATCTAGAAGACGAGTCTAAACCAGTCTCAAAATTTCAGATTCCTCAGAATATATCATCTGGTCTCAAAGGACGAAAATAAAATATAATCTGCAATATGGATGATGTACGGGGAGACGTTTTACGGCCGCCACACGGCACAACACCAGCTGCAGTAAAGTAAAATTATAATCTTAAAGAGTACATCCAACAGAAGAGAACACATTCAAAAGCCGGAACATGAGCCAGACTACGTAGTTTCGGCTAATAAAGCCTCCTCAGTGACCCTGACAATATCTGGTGACGAAACTAGAGAAACCATACTGTTATTTCTTAATTTGAATTGGGCAGTCGAGTCAAAGACTGCTTAGTATAAAAAAATAAGAAAAATGTAAAAGATGATGATCTAGAATAAGAGTCTAAACCAATCTCAAAATTTCAGATTCCTCAGTACATATTCTCTGATCTCAATGGACGAAAATAAAATATAATCTGCATTCGCACATTACCAGCTGCAGGAAAGTAAAATTAAAATCTTAAAGAGTTCATCCAACAACAGAGAACACATTTCAAAGCAGGAACATGGGCCAGACTACGTAGTTTCAGCTAATAAAGCCTCCTCAGTGACCCTAACAATATCGGGTGACGAAACCAGAGAAACCATACTGTAATTTCTTAATTTTAATTTTAAATCGAACCCCATATTTTTCTTTCGTTCTTTTTAATTTCATTTTCTTTTGATTCTGTCATTCACATCTCCTCTTGTTTTTGTGAGACTATAAACACGGTACCTAAGTTTTATATGTGAGTGTGAGACTATAAGCACAGAACCTAAGTTTCGTATCAAAACAAGTAGCCACTGGGTGAATGGATGAACTTGCGGCTTAAAGACATTTTTTCCTGGTACGCAGATTAGTACCACAAATGGTCACTTCAAATAAACTGTACTTTAGGCCATAACTCACATCAAAGGCTTATCTTATCTAGGTGATTATGAGGGGATTAAGTCAGCGATATACCCTTATTAGAGGGGCCTTATATGCGGGGCGGGGGGGGGGGGGGGAACTATTATCGTGTTCATGCATCTTCTTTTAAAAAAAAAGGGGGAGGGGGTGGTCGGGCGCTGGTTCTGGTAATAATTTACTGTGCCGGGGCGTCCTACTTATTTTGATAAAACTTACAGTATGTGCGGGCGGGTTTGTTTGTTTTTTTAGTGATTTTTTCTCTCTTCTATCATTTTCCTTTTTTTTCTTTCTCTCTCTGGGATACGGCCCGATATAGACTGAACTACTGTCTCAAAAGGCCGTCAAACCCAAAACAACCATCCAACCAAATCTTTGATAATAAATAAAGTGACAAATAAATAATTAAGCATGAACAAAACCTGTGTATTCATTTAAATTATTCTATTCTGATCTGATAGAAACTAGTGAATATACAATTTTCGTTATTTGATTTATTTATAAGTTTGTTATTTGTTAAAGTATATGCAAAGAAAAGCATTATATTCTCTAGATCAGAATCTTTAGTTTCGCTTTTTACCTGCGTTGGCTGATTTGAATAATCAATGGTGACATAACTTTTCTTTGAACGTAAAGTATCTAAATCAGCCGTCACATCTGGGTATATACAAATCAGGGTCTTCATTTCTGTGTCTTACAAAGAGGAGACTTTAAACGCATTGGTTATAACATAGATGTAATGCGACAGTCTGCAGGGGCGTAGCTAGAGGGAATTACAGAGTACGCACAATTATGTTTCATTCTCATTAAGGGCAATAATAGGGGGTTAAGCCCCTAAGATATTCCAAATTTTCGTGTCTGTTGGCAGTTAGTATTACAATTATGCCCAGTTAACATTTCAGCATGAAAATACGCAGTTGTGTGTTGAAATTTTGTCAATTTGACAAAATTTCGATACGCACCTGCGTATTTGCGTATAGGTAGCTACGCCCTTGGTCTGCATGCTTAGTGGTTAACCCAATCACGGTTGACAACGTTGCTGTCCTCTTTAATTGCACGCCGGTGGGTCGGGGTTCAGACTCTATGATAACCCCTACATAAGGCTATATATTAGTTGGTTGGGGCCGGATGTTTGTCTATTTCTTGGCCCTCCGGGGTTCAACTGGTGGTCTTCTTTTGCTCCAGTGTTCCAGTGGTGTTGCTGACGTCCCAGGGATCTCCAGGTGTCTCAAAACATTTTGGCTGTCGAGTCCTCATCCTTGCTTCCTCAGTTTTTTCTTGATTTTAATTGTTGCCCGTGATGACTCTCTGATGAGTTAGGGGACCTTCATACGAACCGAACTACCAACTAATTGTGTGCACCGCAGCGGAGGGTGAGGGTGAAGGTTTGGGCCCAGTAAAACCGGTTTAAACCCCCAGTAGTTATTACTGACCGTCCCAAGGCGGTACTTTCGTTGCGGTTGCATTTGTTTTATGTTCGGTGCTGTTTAATTGATTGTGTTTTCATTTTAACCCTTCTATAATAAATATAGAAAACAGGTAAAAAATAGTTGTTAAATGCTTTTCGTATAATTTGCTTAGTCTGTTGTAACCCTTCTGTTGGTCTAAATTATTTAGTTCAGAAAGGCTAGCTGAGTTACCAACTATTTGGGAAAAAGTTGCTGACTTGGCTTATCACTTGTAATTTATTGTTTGTTTGGATGTCTTTGTCACTGTTTCCCTTTGGTGTTCAGGATAGGGTTTTGGATCTGATTCAGTCAGTTCCTCAAGTGTAGTTACTCTTTACATTTATGCACGACTATGCCAGACAAAACAGCATGTAAAAGTGTCTTTTCTACATGACAGGCAGTTGATTTCAATGCTTATAACAATCGCTAGCTGTATATTACCTTGCGAATTCGAAATGTAAATCGAACAAAAGAATTAAAAAAAATCAAGAAAAATGTGAACACCCTCATGTATCATTAGATTATAAGACGATTGTAACGGTAGTAGACATAATAACTCGATAAAATAAACTGCCTTGTGCCAATGGGGCCCATTAATAGTTTAACATCGTACCATCATGCTGTGTCAGAGGACAAAACGTAAATACCTGAACAGCGGAGCGAAAAGTACGAAAAGTAATGCAAATGGCCTTATAACTTTCTTTGGGGGCATGCTGAGTACAAATGTTATGTATATGTTGAAAGCACTACATTTTATGTTTACAATGATACCAAACACTATGCAAATACACTTTTACTTTTTGACTTACAACACATTTTAATACGCTCCAGTCATGCCACTGGGATAAATTTATATGTAATTTTTTAGGGCCAGGCATTCAACTCAAGTACCTTGTAAAATACAAAATCAATCTTTGTCAACGGGTTGTCCATCGTTGCCTACAATATCCATACAAAAGGTAGAAAGGTAGCAACTGTTGTGGATTAATTCCTTGCAAAGCAATGCGAAGTTCTTATGACGTTAATGAAATCGACGTCAACGTCATTTTGTAAAGATTGTAAAGGCTTCATAATTTGCATTAATTTGAATATATTGACAGGTTTTTCGTTGACACATGCAAATGCTCTTGCTTACAAGATTTTGAATGTTAACAAACTTGTTTTAATTACAAAATCATAATAACGTTTGTGGAAAGGTAGACTTTGCTACTATATAAAACAAGGCATCGCAGGACATACAAATCCCCTCGCACAAGACTACTTGCTCGAGATATTGTCATACCCTACATTTGTGTGAAGTTATTTTAAAATCCATGGAGAAATGTAGGCCCTAGAGCGCTGACAAAGTTTTTTTCTAAAAATAGCTACAGTGACCTTGACTTTGGGCGCAGCACCCTGAAAGTCGAACTTGCTTGAGATATTGTCATGCCCTACATTTGTGTGAAGTTATTTTAAAATCCACTGAGAAATGTAGGCGCTAAAGCGCTGACAAAGTTTTTCTAAAAATAGCCACAGTGACCTTGACCTTGGGCGCAGCAACCTGAAAGTCGACTTGCACGAGATATTGTCATGCTCTACATTTGTTTGCAGTTATTTTAAAATCCACTGAGAAATGTAGGCGCTAGAACACTGACAAAGTTTTTCTAAAAATAGCCACAGTGACCTTGACCTTGGGTGCAGCATCATGAAAGTCAAACTTGCTCAAGATATTGTCATGCCCTACTTTTGTGTGAAGTTATTTAAAAATCCGTTGAGAAATGTAGGCGCTAGAGCCCTGACAAAGTTTTTCTAAAAATAGCCACAGTGACCTTGACCTTAGGTGCAGCATCCTGAAAGTCACACTTGCTTGAGATATTGTCATGCCCTACATTTGTGTGAAGTTATTTTAAAATCCATTGAGAAATGTAGGCACAAGAGCGCTGACAAACTTTTTCTAAAAATAGCCACATTGACCTTGACCTTAGGCGCAGCACCCTGAAAGTCAAACTGATTTGAGATATTGTCATGCCCTAAATTTGTGTGAAGCTATTTTAAAATCCATTGAGAAATGTAGACGCTAGAGCGCTGACAAAGTTTTTCTAAAAATAGCCACAGTGACCTTGACCTTGGGCGCAGCACCCTGAAAGTCAAACTTGCTCGAGATATTGTCATGCCCTACACTTATATGAAGTTATTTTAAAATCCGTTGAGAAATGTAGGCGCTAGAGCGATGACAAAAGGTGAACATACGTACGTACTTACGTACGTACGTACGTACTTACGTGCGGGACAAAACCTATATCCCCTCACCACTTCGTGGTGCGAGGGGATAATAAGGATAATTCATATTCAAGGGTCAATAAAACCTAGATTATATTTAATTTCCGCGATATTTACAGGATAAGATTGCCTGTCTTTAAGTAGCAAAAGTAAAAAAGAATCGAAGACTGCTCATATATGAATTACGGCCTACCAAAGTAAAAATCTGCAGTGCATTTAGGGTATACCTCTATCAACGAAGTTAAAAATGCGTCCTTCAAAGAAAAATGCACAGTGTTTGCTGACTTTCTAGACATATCATACCCATTCATTTCTGCTATCAGAAGTTTTATTTTTATGGTGATTACCAAGAAATTACGTCATTTGCATTACTTTTCGAACGCCCCTCGTATTATGCATTTGTGCGTTATTGACTGACTCACTACACCACTGTGGACAGTGTAATTATTGGTAGTTTATAGAAGTTATAAAATTATTATTAATTACAGTGTAATTATTGGTATAGCTGGCGCAAATTGACCTGTCTCTTTGACCCCTCATTTGAATATATTAGTAGGTACAGTTCATTTCACAGATAGGGATGCATGAATTATAAAACAAACTTAAGGCCATCCTTTAAAAATATGTTTGTTGTGCTCCAATGCAGACTTAGCTGGTTCGGTAGGTTGGGAGGAAGTTTTTTTCCGGATGCCACAAAGCGCTGGTTGCGACTAAAATACATTTGCAAATAGTGCAGACCCGAATCAAAGTGTTCCTTAAGAGCAGTCTGGTCATGATCAACAGTGTTTGACTTCTTACACTGACAGTCTTAACTCCGTTCAGCAGCCGTTACTCAATTTAAAGTTGACAATTACATGTATTATGATTAAATATTACTACATACGAAAAAAAATATGAAAGAAAGGACACAAAGGCCAAATCATGGATAGTATGGAATGCAGCAAACAGAATTTTTATCATGGCCTTACAAATAACGAATCCTCTCAGGAATCACGAGCATTTCTACCAGAAATGAATTACTTCATGCAATTGTGAATAGTTTACCAGATATACTTGCATAAACCTATAGACGTCTTGCCCATGTTAACTGTGGGCACAACTGTATGGGGTTGGTACAAATTTGATTCGGGGCCGATAATGCTATGCATTCCAGAAGACATAATTTGTTTTAATCGCTTAATTGCAAACAGAAGCAACTGCAAAAGCATACGCCTCAAAGAGGGTTCAAAACCTGGGCGGGCAGAGGAATGGATGGATAACGTGCAGTTTCACTTCCTTTTAGACAGTATTTAAGTCACATCAGGACGATGGGTGGGTGATAATGAAAGGCTGTGTGCAATGGAGCCCCGTTTACGATCGAAAAGATTCCCGTCTCCAGCGGGACTCGAACCAGGGGCCACTATATCAGCAGAACACCGCTTAACCTACTGAGCTACCGGGGTTCCTGGACGCGTGTGTCATGATTCATGATACGGTAAACAATACCATGGGTGAAAAAGTAAGCATCTTAACTTATTCAGCATCTTGCCTCAACCTACTGCATGATGCTCGTGTTTGCAACGTTTCCATTCATCTAAGCTAAAAATTGAATGCGAACTCTCTCTCTCTCTCTCTCTCTCTCATAACCAGCTCTGAAATCAAACATTCATAAAAAATGATTATATGATAAAATTTAGGCGATTTTCCATACAGCATAGTTACGCGCCGAAGCTCCTTGGCATTTGGAAATGGAAAACCGGCTTAATGAAGCAACACGCTCTGTAAATATCTAAGGCTCTTTTCTGTGGCATGTACTTTATGAAGATTTCGGCGCCGAAGCTGCCTTTGTAAATACATGACAAAAAGAGTTTCGACGCTGAAGCCCACTATAATACGCTCCACGAAAACCCGGCTTTAGGATATGGCAGTCATTCAATCGCGTAAATACGTGTAGGTGTGGTTCTGCTAGAAAGCTTTGTCTCCTATTTCGCAATGAATTGTGCTATTTTGCATATTCATGCATAAAGGTCAGAAAGACAGGTCAATTTGCGCCAGCTATAGTTTTACTGAAATTGATTTTGGTAAACATTATACCGTGCAGTATGCTGACGGATAACAACGAATTCATTCGGGTATGTTACAGAGAAGGGCGAGCGATTGTTTTGCTACAGGGTATAGTTACGGTTACCAATCTACGAGGTTCGAATGAAATCGTCGACCTTTTGACAGGATAAACATTTTATCTACACCATCCTATCCCCGAAGGATATGGTACGGTAGCTGGACCAACTCTCTTCTTGATGTAAACTCTCCCAGAGCCAAGCGGAGACTGTATCTTGTTGTTGTTAGGGCGCGTTTACACGAGCAAAGTTTCTATATGACAAAGTAGGTTTGTCACAGAAAAATTTGCTCGTGTAAATGCCAAAATATGACAATGTTTCTTTGACAAATATATATGGTAAAGTTACTTCGATAAATTAAATTTGTCCGTGTAAACGGAGAACTTTGTTAAAGATTATGTAACAATGAACTTTGCTATAAGTGTGGAAAATGTGACAAAGATTTTGTTTCATTGCTGCAGGTAACTTTGACGAATAATATTTGGTCGTGTGAACACTGCAGCAAATATTTCATTGCCAAAGTTTATGTGACAAGGATTCTATGGCACATTTTCTTTAACAAATAATTTGCTCCGTGTAAACGCAAAATGTTTGTCATACTTTCTTTGTTAAAGTTTCTGTGACATAGAAACTTTGCTCGTGTAAACGCGCCCTAAATTGTTGTTGTTGCAATTCTCTTAACGACGTTCCCCAAGTGGCTCAGCGGTACGTAACCATAGTTGCACACGCCTGGCACCGAATGTCCGCCCATAAGAGACTGAATTTTCCAATCCAATCCATCAGTTTTTTACGTTACCAGGCACCAAAGGCACGTGGAGGCCACGCCGGTAAACCCGGAATAATTTTATACCTCACTAGTAGCCATGCATGAAGCTAAATCAAATTCTGACTCGGGCATCGCGCTCAGACGCCTTGCGAGAAAGAATGTGAGTTAACTGTAAGTTACTGTGCTTTTGAATGTTCTGCCTAAAGAGAGCTGCTAACGGTGTTCATTAGGACTTAGTCAATTCCGACCATTGCAAAATGTCCCAGGCACCATGCAGTGCTCGCCAATAATAAGTTGGGACTGAATCTTCCGTTCAGTTCAGTTCAGTTCAATTCTCCTAACGACGTTCTCCAAGTGGCTCAGCGGTACGTAACCATAGTTGTACGCACTTGACTCTTCCAGTAGTAGTATTTCAGTTCTCATATCGATGTTCTCCCCGCACCTCAGCGGAACGAATCCATAGCCGCAGTAACGGGGCGCCGATCGTCCGTCCAATCGAATCTTGAATCTTCCAGTAGTAGTATTTCAATTCTCATATCGACGTTGCCCCCGCACCTCAGCGGAACGAATCCATAGCCGCAGTAACGGGGTGCCGACGTCCGTCCACTTGAATCTTCCGTACTGGATTGATGTTTATACAGTGGACTCGACAGTATCGGATCAAGTTCAATAAAACTACCGTTTTGTTGTATATGAATGCTAAAAGTATGTATGTTATGACACAAAACAATTGCAAAATATCCCTTCTATCTATCCATGTCAAAATATTTACGAAATTTATTCCTTTAAGGGCAGATAACCTATGCAGACTTACGGAAGGGTCCTGCGACAGTAACGAATCAGGTGCGACAGTATCGGATCATATGATATTATTTTATAGGAGAGTTTCTCCGAGGCATTCTGACAACCTTTTTAGCTTCAATAATTTTGCTACATAAACAGTTGGACCTATTAAACTCTCTGAGGAAACTTTTACGGCCTTTCAACGATATTTTTCATGTGGTCTTTCACCAGCAACGGTTTTGTCTGTTAAATAAAAGTTGAATGTATACAAAACTACAAGCATGCCAAAAAATTTTAACTCAGTAATCCCCTGCGCCTCATAGCATGGAACTACTCAAACAGTAAAGATCATAAACTGGCTTTGCAAAGTGTAGACCCTGATAAGACCGTGGTGTCTGATCAGGATCAACAAATTTACGGTGAATTTCCCACCTTAACGATATTTCAGTGCAATCAGTGCATAAACACTACATGGTCATTCAACGTGTTCTCCGGCATTAATCTGAGTCTACACAGTGTACAGATGTCCATCCGATGAACGTCAGTCATTACTGGGTTCACATCCATGCGAGCTGACCTCGAATGCTTCAACAGAATGTTTAGCAGAAGCTTGGTTGTGCTACGCATAACCTTCATTATCAGACGCTAGAATGTGGGGCTTGGGATGGGGTATATTTTACAAAAAGGATGTTGTCTTAGTTTTAACCTGATTTTCTTTGAAAAAAGACACAGCAGCCACTCAGGTAGTTGATTTATGACTTGTTTTCAGCATCAGACCATACATCCCACATGCAGTTTCCAGCTGAGGCTTGTATTTCAGTTCAATTTATATGATGATCCGTTACTGTCGCACATCGGTGCCTCACTTTTCAAGTCTTTAGTTTCATCAAATACTGGGATGTCACAAAAATAATGACTGCCTGCAATTTAAGGGATGCCAGGACACATTACAAAGCGAAATTGGTTTCAATCGCCTAATGATAAAATAGTTTAAATAACCGAAATCTATCTTGGGGGTAACGAGCAACAGGCAAAATGCAAGCGCCGCTGAAGAGGGGCCAAGCTTTTCAACAACTCTGATTTGTTTCTCAGCCGCAGATTTCGATCGAGCTTTTCACCCTGCACTTTGCCATTGGTCGAACTTGATGACTGTAATATAATGGTAAAAAATATTTGCTTCATTTGTGAGAAAAATGGGTGATAACCTAAGAGTGATCCGATACTGTCGATGATCCGATACTGTCAAGTCCACTGTATAGTGGTGATGGCGTACTCCCAGCCTTGACCTATTCATATCGGACGATTATATTTCCATATAACTATTTACAGAACAATTGCGAATAGGTAGGCCATGTTGTTACTAAGCTTCAAAGTATAGAAAAAAAACAAACAAGCAATTTGCCTATAAAACAGTTGAAATGTTACTTATTCTTATAAATTATTAAAAGTATATCCGTTCTTGCTATATTTGAACATGATCCAATGGGTAAAATTATTGATTTGATTATTCATTCTCGGTATAATATGCGCATGCTTCGTTTAAGCTAATCATCAGTTCCTGATCATTGCCAATCGTTTTATTTATTAGGCTCGCTGTTGTCACAGGGTATAATCGATTCCGCCAATTTTTGCTTCCTGCAGAGACTGTTCATCATATTTGCAGAGACTACTGTCCTCGAAAAATGGCTTCCTGCCGAGACTGACCGCGTGACTCTGCTTCCTGCCGAGAGCCTCGGCAGGAAGCAGAATCACGCGGACAGTCTCTGCACGAAGCCATTTATCATGTACAGAAGTCTCGGCAGGAAGCAAGAGATCGCAGACAGTCTCTGCGGAAGCCAAATATGATGTACAGTCTCTGCAGGAAGCGAAAATTAGCGGAATCGATTATACCCTGTGGTTGTGGTTCCTCCACGGGAATGTGTACTATTTGTTTGATTTCAGTTTCTCTAATTCGGCATATAATGATTGATACTCTATTTTGTTATCTTCTAATAATGCATCTCCGTTAACTTGTTTTCGTTATTTCTGAACTTTCTCGTTACCTTGTTCCGTTATTTCTGTACTCTCTCATTAACTTGTAATTATTTCTGTATTTTCTCAAATCACTTGTAGTTATTTCCTTACTCTTGACTTGCTAGAACTTCTAGGCTCTCTGTAGCGTTTATCAACAGGAACGTGTACTGTTTGTATGACTTCAGTTTTCGTTTTTGCTAATAATGATTGATAGGTGCCTGTTGTGTGTTTCTCTCTAGAAGTAGATCGTTTTTTAACTGTGTACTTAAAAGTCACTGCATGGAATATTGCAGGTGTTCTGTCGCTGACAAATGTAAGGTTAAATGGTTCTAATTCTGACATGATCTTCATACACAGGTCAGTGTGGGGACGGTGAATTCCTTTGTGGCTCAGGAGAATATATTGCACCAGAAAGGAAATGTGACAATGTTCCTGACTGTGAAGACGACAGTGATGAAACAGATTGTGCGAGTAAGTGGCTCGGTGTTGTGATTGGTGTTGTACACCCAATGGAAAGAAATTGTTCGAACAATTTTGATGACTGTTAATGCAGAATTGCATGCAACATTAAAACTTTGCTGTATTGACTTTGCAATATCATATCATGTTGCATTGACATGAATACCAAATATGTAAGCTGAATAGGTATACCTTTTTGTTTTCCGTCACTTTTACGAAGGGAAACAAGTAATGTAACTTCATGTTTGCGTTCCTGGGTCCGAAGTTATAAAACTTGAGAATAATCTCAAACTCAAAATAAAGCACACTGATTGGCTGCTTTCCGAGCACATGCTGTGTGTTTTATTTTGAGTTTGAGAATGTACACAAGTTTTATAACGTCTGGATCTGGATAATGTAGTCCTTTCAGAATAGGGTCCACTCTTGAAGGAAAGAAACGGCTTTTTTCTATGAGTTGACCTCCATTTAGAAGGGAGCCAAAATGAAGATTGGCGAAGTTATTGCTTAAGGAATGAATGTTCTTTTTTTAACGTTTACTGAAGTATAAACTACATCGGGTCACGAGCAAAGTAAGTGAACCCCGAAGGGGTTTACGTAAACTTTGCTCGTGACCCGATGTAGTTTATACTTCAGTAAACGTTTAAAAAATAGCATTCATTCATTATATTTATATCATTCGTCGATGCTTTTGATCAATAAAAATATAAACAAAAATAAGAAATACATATATAAGAATCGTTTTAAAAACATTACCGGCCGAATTTTGCAATAGTTTGGAACAGCCGGATTGTCACTGCCAACCAGTAGATTCCACCTCCTGCTGTATATTTCACGTGCAAGTAGGCGTAGCGAGTTGTCACTTAATGTTTACTAGCCATTCAAGTACGCGGCATGTTGTAGATTTCATGTGCTAGTTAGTGAGATGAGCTGTCACTCTGAAGCACGTGACACAATGTAATTATTGACGTGTAAACAACATTGACTCCCGCATCACTTAATTGGGTTAACACAGAGCTCTGCACTGATAATGTAAATATACTGATATAAACGTAATTCCGTTCATCATAAATGTAGAATCTGATCATGATGATGAACCGCCGGGCCGCGTAGTGCAATCGGTAGGGCACCTTATTCATACGTCAGAGGTCCTGGGTTCGAAACCCGGTCTAGCCACATACTTTCGTTTCTCCTTCCGCTGATTCAAGAAGGGCAGTTGTCAGTTACTGGCGAAAGTATGTGTGCTCAGTACTGTTTACCCGCTTGGGAGGTCTAAGCCTGCCCAGGAATAGTGTGGTTAGGTTAACTGACCTTCCCGACATGACCATAGCTGTTTACCGTGGACGTTAAGCATCAAATAAATCAATCAATGATGATGAATCATGGACCTCACTATGATGCTGTTTCAACATTGTTTAACCTCCTGGCAAACATGCTGCTTGTTATTAATTAGCACCTTGTGTTGAAATTTTCACCGGGTATTAAATAATTTTGATAATGAAATCCTAAGGGATTGTAACTTTAACACACTGTACTGATTATAGCTCTGCAAAAAGAAATGTGAAAAGAAGATAGAAGAGAATACCCTGCTGAAGAGATTGATACCCCGAAAATTTGGATGAATTAAACTATAATCAGTATAGTAAAAAAAATCCTGAACTTTTCTAATCAGTTTGTGGTTTTCAGCCCAGCTTTACTATGTTGGTATATTCATATTCTTTTGTTGTGCTCTTGGCCAACTGCCAATTTCTATAGGCAATTTATGTCTGAAAACGTTTGCTTCGCTATTTTTTGTGTCTTGAAAAGTAAATGGGTATGTAAGGGTGGAGACCAGGTTAATTCTTTTTAAAAAGGGGTGATGTCTTGCAAAGGCAAAACAAAACAAAAATAGATATTCATTTTCAGTATTTGCAAGAACGAACGTTTTTAATTTTTTCATTCTTAACAATTGTTAGATTTAATTTGAATAAATCTCAGAGGTAACATCAGATGAATACAGGTATCTTTACTTTGATGATCTTCCTGGTTTGAAAACAAGTTTGTTGAAAAACAAAAGTTTGTAAGTACTTGTTGATACATTACAGGCACAGATATACATTTTGTTTAAAACCACATTTTATTGTCCAAAAATTTACAACAGGATTTGACTATAAGTTCTGCCAATACACCTTGTGACGCCAGTAGAAAGATATTTTTCATGAACAGAACATGTATTGTGGAATATAAAATTATAGCCAAAACTATGTAGAAAGAGATTTATTAAACTTTAATAAGGTTCAAGTTGATGAAAGCTGCATTTATTACTGTAAAACAATTATATTTGGTGGTCTTTTGCATCGGCTATATTTGCGGACAGATAAAAATATCCCCAAATTGAAAACTGATGACCTTGAAGGGAAACACAGCCATTTGTTGAGTTTTCCCTCCACTATATTACAAAGTCAGTGCACATCATACAGACCAGGCGGTGTTTGCGGTCGGGCGATGATGCTCGGTAATTTGTAGTGCCGGGGAGTCCTATGAGTTTGGATAATAGTAGGGCAAGGGCCTTCTGTGCGTAAAGTAGTGGCGGTAGGGGTGGTTTGGATATTGTTTTCTAACCTATTATGACTCTTCTTTCTCCCTCTCTTTGAGAGGAGGCTCGATATAGACTGAAATACTGTCTCAAAGAGCCATTTATCCAAAACAACCAACGAAATCATATAAACCAGTTTCCCAAAATTTAGCAAGCACTCCCTTATATGAAACGAAGTTCGTTTATGGTACTCAATGAACGTCCATCAGCCTTGTACTAGCGGGTCTTAAACAAACGAACTGATAATCCATCCTGCCTTGCACACTTAGTTTAAGACATGCCATATATGAGCCGCGACACGAGAAAACCAACAAAGTTGTGCGCCCAGTGCAGACTCAGATCAGCCTGGGCATCCGCACAGTCTGATCAGAGTCTTCGCAGTTCACGTGGAGGTAGCTGAGACCCTTAGCTACCCATTAAGCGCTTAGCGAAGAGTCTGATCAGACATGATGGATGCCCAGGCTGATCTGAGTCTGCCCTGGCGCACAACCACTTTGTTGTTGTTGTTCGTGTCGGGGCTCATATGGTCGTTTGTTTACTGCAGCTGACTGCACATTGGGCACGCTCGGCAAACATGCCTTCGAGTAGCTCGAAAAATACCTGGTAGTTGCTCGGCATTACCCAAGTAATTTAATTTAAAATCGCCAAGTGATTAAACAGTGATCATGTCACACCTGCCAATTACACCAATCTGCAAATTCAAAAAAAGAAAAGAAAAAAAACAACAAAAAAAAAAAAACGCGAAAGAGTCCTTTAAAATTGCCAAATTTTGCTGCTGCCAAATATATTCGAAAAAAAATATATTAAAGGGTCAAACTTTACCCCGCGATTTCTGGAACATTTCAAACATTTGGTAAAATAAATCATTTCCAACTGCCATTTCATTCATGTTGCAAGTTTTGTAAACATGAAGTTCGACACTATAGCCTTTATCTTGACCAAATCCAGACTTCGATTCACGTTTTCCTCAAAATCAAAGTTGTCAGAAGTTCATAAGGAGAAAATTTACCAAAATTTTCGATTTTGCCAATTTATGAATTTGTTGAAAAATTGCTCGATAGTCATCAAATTTAATTATTGTTAATATAAGGTCAGCAAGCTTTAAGACGTTTAAAACTCATAGAAATTTTAGACGTTATTCCCGACCAAACTGACACACTATCAGTTATCTATAGGAATTCAAACAACTTTCAGTTTAGGGGTAGTTTGACTGAAAGCTTGGACTTGGTATAAGTTCAAGCTTCATGTGTATAATAAAATGGAAGGTAGAAATGATTTATTTTACCAAATTTTTGAAATGTTTCAAAAATCGCAGATTAAAAGTTTGACCCTTTAATATTCTTTTTGAGTATATGTGATTTACAGTGTACAAATATATTTCTGAACTCTTAATGGCACACTGTGAGTATACAAGGAGTTTTCATGGACCTCCAGTATAACAAAAATGCATTTTTCTTTAGATATAAGCAACTTGTAACTGACGTGAAAATCATATTAACCCACAAGCTGTATGGCTCTAAAGAGGTCAGTTTTTCGTGTGTGTTTTTGTGATATGCTGAGAAAGAAGCAAGATTTTGATTACATAACTCTGTTGGTATACATTAATATGCCGTATTTAGCATCTACAGTAAATGAGGTAGTTGTCTTTTGTATCTTCAGTTCAGCTGTCGTGTATAGAGAGCTCTAGGCCATGTAGTGATCAGTCCAAATGTATCGCCCCACATCAGTTCTGTAACGGAATTCCAGACTGTGATGATAAGAGTGATGAGAAGAATTGCGAAAGCGGTATGAAATAGAGGATCTTACACTCGTGGTCATTTCATATGAAATTTATGAAACGAGCCTTCGGCGAGTTTCATAAATTTCAAATGAAATGACCACGAGTGTAAGATTCTGTTTATCATATGACCCTTTAAAATGGGAAACTGAATATTTTTTCAATAAGACAATGCATTTTTGACAAGGGCGTTGTCAATGACGTTACGCGTACGCGCCAAAGTGTTATTACATGTGTGGTCATACGATTTTTATGACACGACCTTATCCACAGAATAACAACGACGTCATATGATAATATGAATTATTAATTAACTAAGTAATATATAGCACTTTTACTGGGAAATCGGTCTGTATCATACTGGTGACATTTCTCTTTTCATACAGTATGACCTCTGCTTAATACAGCTTGACCTCCTACCTATACGGTTGACCTCGTGTCATATTGATTAAAACCTTCGACCTATACGGAAATCCACGCATCCGATTGGTTAAAAGTTCTGGTCACGCGAGGGCGCTCTCCTGGCAGGATGACAGCGGCGTAAACATCAATGGCGGCGGCCAGTTAACTGTGTAATTGTGCAGACTATTAGAATTTTCATCTGCCAGAGCTAATGAGAGTTTCCTCATATTAAGGCGCATTATACTGGCCTCCTCACAAGGTCGAATGACTGTGACGGTATTGACCGTCAGCTAAAAGTTAATTAATAAAAATGTCATTAATCAAGTGATTTCGCATTGGCCCAGTTACAGGTCCTCGGTCAGCTGTATTGGCCCTCGGCCTTCGGCCTCGGGCCAATACAGCTAACCTTGGACCTGTAACTGGGCCAATACGAAATCACTTAATTAATAACATTATAATATTACTTGATCATCTCCCTTTATCAGAATAGGATGAGAGAAGAAAATATTTTGCAAAAGGGAAGCAATGATGTAAAAAAGAAATATAATGTTTTGCAAAGTATTTTGCAAAGGAAGTAAAAAGTAAGAAAGAAAAGGAGCAATAAGTAGAGAATTATAATTTTTTGCAAAGTTAAACAATAAGACTGAGCCGCGACACGACAAAACCAACAATGTGGTGATCCGCCCAGCGCAGACTCAGACCAGCCTGGGCATCCGCCCAGTCTGATCAGAGTCTTCGCTGTGCGCATGGAGCTAGCTTACACCCTTAGCTACCCTTTAAGCGCTTAGCGAAGAGTCTGATCAGACTGGTTTGATGCTAAGGCTGATCTGAGTCTGCACTGGGTGCACAACCACAATGTTGGTTTTGTCGTGTCGCGGCTAAGTAAAGAAATATAGTAGTTTGCGAAGAGATGCAATAAGTAAAGAAATAAAATATTTTGTAAAGGGAGGCAATAAGAAAGAAAAGCAAATTTATTGCAAATGAAGACAATAAGTGAGCCGCGACACGAGAAAACCAACAAATTGGTTGTGCGCCCAGCGCAGACTCAGATCAGCCTGGGCATACGCCCAGCCTGATCAGACTTTTCGCTAAGCACTTAAAGGGTAGCAAAGGGGCTAAGCTATCTCCGTGCGGACAGCAAAGACTCTGATCAGACTGGGGGGATGCACAGGCTGATCTGAGTCTGCGCTGGGCACACAACAACATTGTTGATTTTCTCGCGTCGCGGCTCAAGTATGGAAACCAAATACTTATCAAACGTGATATCATGGAAGGGAAGCAACAGGGAGGGATTTTTTTGCAGAGGACAAATCTTAGTTAACGGAAGTAATTATTTCACAGAGCGAAGCAATTAAGTAAGGGAAGTAACTATGTTGAGAAGGGAGGCAATTAAGAAAGGAAATTAAATAGTCTGCATAGGTAGGCTAATATTAAGGATTTTAATAGTTTGCTAAGGATGGGATGTAAAAGAAAGAATTTGCTACAGTAGGAGCATATTGTTTCCCTTTGTTTCTTTTAAGAGTAGACCATTTTGAGAAGGACTGCGTCGTCCAGGGACGCAATCGGGAAGTCACGAAAGCTGTCGTAAAAATAACTGAAAAAATATGTAATGGGTACTCATTAATTAGACTGAGTACCTACAACATATGAGCCGCGACACGACAAAACCAACAATGTGGTTGTGCGCCCAGCGCAGACTCAGATCAGTCTGGGCATCCGCCCAGTCTGATCAGAATCTTCGCTGTCCGCGTAATGTTAGCTTAGACCCTTAGCTACCTTTTAAGCGCTTAGGGAAGACTCTGATCAGACTGGGCGGATGTCCAGGCTGATCTGAATCTGCGAGGGGCGCACAACCACATTGTTGGTTTTCTCGTGTCGCGGCTCATATGTTTTTGCAGAAAGCCTCGGATATTAAAATGCTTTGATATCAACATATAAAGAGACACATCTACGAGGATATTTCAATATCACACCATATGTTTAGAGTTGAAGAATTAGCCACTGAATTATAAGTCATGGGTACTGATGCAACGTGGTAATGGGAAAAAATGAACAACTATATGTTATGGGTACTTATTAAAAATAATCAAAGCAATATGAGATTAATAAATACCCAGAACGATCATTTTCTTAGAGATAAAGAAGAACAGCAGAGCTTACCCAACAAAATTTTGTCAAAATGCAGCCCAGTTTTCTGGTCTTTTCTGTGTGCAATGTTGAAACGAGTCTATTTCCCTCTGATGCCTGGTCAGTGTGACTGATCACTCACGCCAGTTCTGATTGGTTAATGTGACTGATTACATAAGAGCCACAGACAGAATGACCATTTTCCAGACAGGATAAGGCAGGTCAAATTAGATAAACTAAAATAAATAAAATACAGTATCCATTTCTTTTTCAGATGTAAAGATAAATATTTGTATTGATGGTCATATGTCCTGGATAATTTGACTCGCCCTGACCGTCTCGTCATGTTTTTTTCTACAAATACAAATACGATATTCAATCTCAAATAATTTGATTCTGTGGTTTCAATGAAGCTTTTGAAAGCTAATTTAAGCGTTCAAGCTGACATTGCATACGCTGTCTGTATTAAACATATTTTACTGCAAAATTACACAATTACAATTAGTAGTATCTGGCTTTAGAAAAGCTTCCTATACACCGGCTACGATTTACCAAATATATTTGAGCCGCGACACGACAAAACCAACAATGTGGTTGTGCGCCCAGCGCAGACTCAGATCAGCCTGGGCATCCGCCCAGTCTGATCAGAGTCTTCGCTGTCCGCATGAAGGTAGCTTAGTCCCTTAGCTGCCCTTTAAGCGCAAAGCGAGGATTCTGATCAGACTGGGTGGATGCCCAGGCTGATCTGAGTCTGCGCTGGGCGCACAACCACATTGTTGGTTTTCTCGTGTCGCGGCTCATTTATCCCCCGAGTAGAAATGTTCGGGGACCGATGAGCCTGGCATCCGTCCGTCCGTAAACATTTTCTTGTCGGTTTTATCATTTGAATACCCTTAAGGATGTTTTTCATGATACTTCACAATCATGACAATGTATCGCTTACAAGAATGGTAACTTTTGTTGTCATACTTTTTAAATTATAGCCCTTAGATGTCTTTCTCGACAGATTCATGTCCACTATGTAACTTGAATACCCTTGAAATATTTTGATAATTCTTCAAAGATACGTAGAACAGGCCATGACATTGTGTTGCTATCTTATTTTTTTAGTTACTTCCCCTTGATGGTTTAAGCTTTGATTTCGTGTCCGCTCCATAACTTGTATACCCTTTGAAATATGTTTATGATACTTCGCAGTTATGCGGAACAGACCATGATGTTGTAACGTGTACATGAATTACAACTCTGGTATTTATACTTTCTGAGTTATTTCCTCTTTAGGATGTGAGCTGCAAGTTCGTGTCCGCTCCGCATCTTTATAACCCTTTGGAATAGTTCATGATACTCTGCACTTATGTAGAATAAGTAACGGCGATGGTTCTCATCTAAGAATGGCCTTTCTCACATTCATACATCCTGGGTTATTTCCCCTCGATGGTTTTGATCGCTATATTATGTCTGCGCCATAACTTAAATACTAGTTGCAATACGTCCATGAAATTTCACAAGGAGTAGAAGAGGTCATGGTGATATTTCACATTTAAGGAATGACAGCTCTGGCTTTCATGGTTTATTATTTTGTTTCACCTTGCTTGTTTTAAACACCGTTTCATGTCCGCACTTTAGAAGTTTATATTTGTTGCATAACTTTAATAGTCTGTTGAATATTTTATGATACATTACAGCTACGTTGAGCAGGTCAAGGTTATATGTCTGACACAAACAAGAACGACAACTCTCACTTTTATGGTGGTTGAGATATTGCCCTAGATGTTCTTTGCAGTGTTTCATGTCCGCTGTTTGCAATATTTTGACTTGCTCTATAATTTCAATACCCGATTACCTTTTAGAATACTGCTTATCATGCTATGATATTCTCTCATTGTCCTTAACTGTCTGTGTCCTCGCCTTCAGCTCTACGACCCCTGCCTGCCCCTCCCCCTAACGCCGTCCAACTCCCTCTGCCCCTCTCATGCGTTCTTTGTTTAAATTCACATACTAGAGAGCTCGAAATTAGAGTGGTTATAAGGCTTCTGCTTTAGAAGTTATTCACACATTTTAAAATGTTAGTTGTAGGTCAATTAGATAAATTAAAATAAATGAAATACAGTATCCTTTTCTTTACAGTATTCATTTTTCTACAGTATCCATTTCTACATATCACTATGATCTCTTATCTCATATGAGATACGAGCATGCTATACATTGTGTAGATGGTTGCTGTTTTGGATTTTACTTTTTTTGGCAGTTTGGCATAATTGTTTGGCCTGGATATTAAACAATCATCCACCTGTTTAACATATAATGGCAATAGGAAGCATACAAGAATGACACTAGATAACTTATATGAGCCGCGACGCGAGAAAACCAACAATGTGGTTGTGCGCCCAGCGTAGACTCAGATCAGCCTGGGCATCCGCCCAGTCTGATCAGAGTCTTCACTGTCCGCATGGAGGTAGCTTAGTACCTAAGCTACCCTTCAAGCGCTTAGCGAAGATTCTGATTAGACTGGGCGGATGCCCAGGCTGATCTGAGTCTGGGCTGGGCGCACAACCACTTTGTTGGTTTTCTCGTGTCGCGGCTCATATATGTTTGGAAGTGCGCCCTGTCTAACAAGGCCCATGCTGCATTTGGTTGGAGGATTTTCTATCTTCTCTGTTGGCTATTTTTAATGTTTCAGGGCCACCGGAATCAGAACTTACGGTGAGGCCATCTATAATAGAAGAAGGGACCCAATGTTTACTACATTGTTCCTCCGTTTCAACAACAGTCCCAGAAACACACAATTTAACCATCCATGTGTCATGGTATATTGATGGTCAGGCGATCAAAACTGGTGGCAGGTTCATACTTAACGGGGAATCTCTAATCATAAACTCTGTGACAAGGGCTGATGTTAATCGTGTAATAACATGTGAAGCGAGAGAGGAAGGGGGGCTCACAGCATGGACAACAACTACGTTGCTGATTAATTGTGAGTGCAACATTATCACTAACATTACATACACTGTACAGAATTTCGAATTGGTCCCTTTTTTCCAGCAAATGAAAACCTTCTGCAGATCTAAATTAGTCTGGCTTCAAATATTGAAGAACAAATGCACATATACTGAGCAAAAGTGGAAAAGCTACATACAGAAGACAGATTGTTACTAGCACAATGGTACTTTTTTGCCTGGATGTAAACATTTTAGTCTTGCAGGACATCCAGCAAGAGAACGTCTATAAAATTCTGAATCTGATACTCTTCATAACAGAGTTATCTTACCTTATTCAGATTTAGCATATTTTGTATTACACCAAATATGCGCATGCGCAGATGCACATTTCTCTTCTAATTAGAGGCCTTACATCTAGAGTGATAGAAAAAGCAAGAAATACCACATAATTGTTATTTAGAAATACTTGGAAATTGAAGCTTTATTTTTCAAAATCAACAATTTTTCTCAGTCTCGATATTTTTAAACAAATCTGTGACAGTATGTGAAAAAAACACAAATTTATTTCTTATGGGAATTTCCATTGTTCACGGTTTCTTGCTGTGTTTTTGAAGAAATAGCGATATTTCAACACTTATTTTCAAAGACATGAAAACACATATTGATGTGTGCTTTCTTTTGCGAAACGTTTGGTACACTGGTCGTTCACTTAATGCAAAAAAATGACAACTGTGTCAAGAACTCCTTTTTTAAATCAAGTTTAAAATGCCTGATCGACTGTTCCGTATTTGCATAGCGGACCCCTGTTCACTTTGAAATGTGTTCATTTTATCTGAAACGACTTTTACAGCTATCCACTGGTATCATGGCTTTACACATATATTTAACTTTAAAATGCGTTCTTATTCATGAACCAGTTCTGTTTCCATAAAACAGAAACTTTGAAGACAAATCACTTGTAGCGTTTTCTTTAAAATTTGTTCATTATATTTCTTCTATTTTACAAGTAGCACAATCGTTTATGCATTTGCAAAATGATTTCCTTCAATTTATGGCATCTATTAAGATTTACAAAATATTCAGAGGGAGGAAATTTGAGTATTTTAATATTGAAATTAATCTAGAATTAAAAACAAATCATGAAAACTAAATACAGATTTCATGGTTTTATCATGGAAAACTTGATTTACTTTTGAAAAGTCTCTATCTTGTGGTAGTTTGAAAACAATTTATGAGTTTCCAAATATTTTATGGTTTTGAAACATTACAATAACGTTTTGATTAAAGCATTTACTTTATACTGGCAGATCACACTAAAAAACCTCAAAAATATTGTTTAAAATCATATTAACTGACCAATTAGAAATTTTAAATGTGGTTGTGTATTTTCTTATATCCCTCACTAGCTAGTTTCGCAAAGTTTACCGAAGGTTTGTAACGTGTTAACGACGTTACTGAAGTGACGTTTATTAACGTCGCGTAAGTAACGTCGTTACCATGTTACATGTTACCATATTTCATGGCTTGAAATCATGACTAATCAGATGTATTTACTGATATTTAATGCTTTTGAGGTCTCATCAGATCACTGTAGATTCAGTGCTATGAATCGAGGTTATCATAGTCACGACGACTCTTTTTATTGAATTAAATGCAAGTTTAAATACTTCAACATGTTTGGGTTCTATGGATGTTAGAGTCTTCAAAACTCATCATCGCATATATCTTCCGTATTAAAATTTCATTCCTAAAACCTAGGTCGCCATTGGCCTCGATGACCGGATTCCTTGAAATTTAATTCATACGCAGATCTCAATATATCCTCGCTTTTGTGCATACACTGATGAAATTCGGTGGCTCGAAGACACATAAACGCCAAAGTGTGTTGCAATCTACAAATTTGATTCGACTTCCATAGTTCTAAGCTCAATGTGACCTATGGCGACCTGGTATCATGGAATGGAATTTTTAGTGATTAAATGCACGTGCAGATAAATAAAATGCTGTGAGTTTAGGGTCCATAGTTGAAACCTGCAAAGTCTATTGGACTTCATAACCAGCTTTTATAACTGCAGGCCATACTGACCTACGATGACACAGTTTCGTGGCATGTACTTTTGAGGGACTAAGATTGTGAATGGCCTAGTTTCTTCGCATGCATTTTGAGTGATCTACCTTATTTCATGATATAAAATTTTGAACAAAAGCTATAATTTTGAATCATAAGCTAAATGCAATAAAAACGTCCCGTGGCTGTTGCACATATACAAGCCAAAAGAATCATGGGATCTACCATTCGAATTGGTTTCATTAGAGTAATTCATCGTGACTATGCACGCCTGGTAAACTATCACAGGTACCTCCGGCGGAGGTACCGATAAAAAGTTGTGACAGGCATCTGGAGCTGCCTGTGACTGTAAAAAAATGCCAACAATTGGTAGGTATTCCTCTTTTTTGACAAAATACAAAATAACCAGGGAGTTTATTAAAAATCAAAAAGTGCTATTCGACCCTTATAGACATAAAGTTTTGTCACACATCATATCTCCCAGAACTTTCCATATTAACCACAGATAAGACTTTTGAAGTGGCTTTGGTGTCAGCCAACAGTACTCAAAACACAAAGAATTCGGCCGTTTTTGGTCTTAAATGCAGTGATCTTGCATACGAATCTGTTTTTCAAGGCACACTGATGTTAAGGTTACCTCCTTGCCAAAATATAAATGTCGATTGACTACAAATAAGGTTTGATTCTTGAAGCCAATAGCTGGAGGTGTCTGCAATGGGGTGGAGGTGCCTGTGATATAAGCAAATATAGTGAAAATCTGAATAGTTATTACAGCTGGAAATATTGACATCTTCTCCAAACCACTGTCTGGAAAGAATCATTCATTCAACGATACATTAAGCTATCACAATGCGTATATCATGAAATTCCATGTTAAATTTCCTAAAACACCCTCTTAAAGAGTTATTGCCCATTTTGTTTCCGCTTCTGTTAGTCAAACATTGACGAATTTCACATAGTTGCTGAAAATTAACTGCCTAATTCAGTGTTAGAATTGTTATGAAATCATTTCATAACGATTCTAACACTGAATTAGCCAAATCAAATGTGCGCTTAAATAAGAGTCAACATTTTTGTGAATGGTGATGACTGTGATCGGGAGGTGCTGCCTGTGAGTCATTCCAATTGGTAAGAAATTGTCGAGGTCACACGTCATGCCAGCTACACGTATGGTGTGTCAAGTGGGTCAAAATTGCCGATACCCGTCAACAGGCATACGCGTACAGGTATCTATATTGTTGATTCTTTTGGTACCTAATGTGCGTGTCGCTCGCATGTGTCGTATGACGCTCGCTGTATGTGTTAACTTTGTGGTAACTGGAGTGATAGGTGCTACAAGTGATTCAGTCTGGCTAGTTAACCCCCGCCATACGAAGTATATCAGGGGGTATCTAGTTTTTGCCATTCCGTCCGTTCATCTGTTCGTCGGTTTGTTCGTTCATTCGTCCGTTCGTTCGTCCGTCCGTCCGTTCGTCAACTTTACGTCAAAGTTTTGCCTTAAACCTTTTTTGATTGCTCATATCTCTGTAACTACCCATCAGATTCTTTTCATATTTGGTTTGTGATATCTCTATAGCATTGCCTTTGGTGTAAGTCATTTTAGCCCCTGGGTCAGGACCCAGGGTGGGGCCAAGGGTCAGTAATTAGGACTTAGGCATTTTCATTATGTCAAAGTTTTGCGTTAAACCCTTTTGATTGCTCGTATCTCTGTAACTGCATTGAAGCTTTCTTCCATATTTGGTATAGCATTACTTTTGATCTGGACTACCTACATTGCAGGGTCAGGCTCATGGGTGGGGCAAGGGGTCAATAACTAGGACTTTGCCATTTGTTGAATAGTTTTGGGTTATAGGTCTATTGTACTTAAATGGAGCCTAATGATACATGACAAAGTTTATTTCATACTAGTTTACACATATGGATGCTGCTGCTGACATAAGGTTAAGGTCACAGTCTTTGATCATGTATAACATTTGTATTGTAGCTTTGTGGTAAAATATGCTTTCATTAGGCCGTGGCACTGGTCGGGGGTATACGTGAGCCCCTGCTCATTTGCTTTAGTTCTGAATTGTTGACGCTAGAATCCCAATACATCCGTGAGGCCTACAAATTACATCATCGGCAGGTGACATATTCTCAACATTACACCTTTTAGTATGTTGAAGTGATCGGAATCTTACTGTAAATTGTGTGTAATTCAAAGTCTCCAAATAGCCACTGCATCAAATTTGGTAACAAAAGAGCACTTTTACTATATAAAAGTCATCTTCCGAAACATTGTTGGTTTTTGCAAACGTTTGGAGTAGCTAGCATGGCGTGTGACCTCGACAATTTCTAACGATTTGGAATGACTAACAGCCTAGTAACAGGCAGTCATCGCCATTCACAAAAAACGTTGTCTCTTATTCAAGCGCATTTCATAACTATTCTAACACTGAATTAGGCAGTAAACTTCCAACAGCTACGTACAACTCGTCAATGTTTGACTAACACATATGGAAACAAAACGGGCAATAACTCTTTGAGATGATATGCTTTGGATTTTGGATTTCTGTTATGAAGCATCGATGTTACGTGTTCTTCTGTCCGCTTGTCTGTAGTCTTCTAATGTACAGCTGCACACTTTGCTTTCTGGTTTCTTTTGTAATTTAAAATATAAAATAGGTAAAACAGAAGTTAGCGTTGTTTTCATTTGGGGTAGGTGAATGACCACCTGTCTGGGAAAGAGCTCTTTATTCGGTTTACCATGCATGTCTTTTATGAACTATTGCCAATGTATACTTACTTCCATCTTGGTTTTGAGAGCAGGATGTAGAATCTGACTGTATAAGTTCATGATCATTGTCTGTCGTTTTAACAAAAATATGCTTGATATTCGCATTATGATAGATTATTGCGATGTTGAATGAACGATTCTTTCAAGGCAGTGGTCTAGAGATGAAGAATATCAATATTTACAACCGCAATAAACCTTCAGATTTTCGCTATATTTTCTTACATCACAGGTACCTCCATTCCATCACAGGCACCTCCAGTTGTTTTTTTTTACAGATCCAGCCTTATTTGGAGTTTACCGGCATTTATATTTGGGCACGGAGGTTTACTTTACGTCAGTGTGTCCAGATCAACAGATTCCGATGCAAGCAAAGTGCATTTAGGACCTAAAACAACCGATTAGTTCTTGTTTTGAGTACTTTCGACTGACCTTAAAGCCACTTCAAAAGCCATATCTTCCGTATATATGTAAAGTTCCCGGGGATTTATTGTGTGACAAAACTTAATGTATATGAGGGTCGAATAGCATTCTTTGATTTTTAATAAACTCCCTGGTTATAATTTATTTTATCAAAAAAGACGAATACCTACCCTTTTATTGTTTATTTTTGGACCGTCACAGGTAGCTCCGGATGCCTGTCACAACTTTTTATCGGTACCTCTGCGGAGGTACCTGTGATAGTTTACCAGGCGTGTATGATGATTTAATTTCGTGTCATATGATATTGAATTACTGAACGTGTACACGGATGAAGTCTGGCGGCTGTAAGAGCCATGGAAACCGAAACATTTTGAAATTTGCAATAAGGTTTGAAATTTGAATTTTATGGAAGCAAGGAGTCCAGTAAAGAAACGTAATAAGCAGACTCGGTTTGGCTGAGTATGTTCATGACCAGTAATGAAATGTGCAAAATTGATGAGGCCCCTGGCGCCAGCATATATAATCAGCATAGTGATGAAGTACAGTGAAGCATTTTTTGGAAGCCACACGGCTTAACAGTAGCTGCAATGACGAGAAATAAGTTCTGAAAGTTAAATCCTTTGGAAGTAAGGAATACAGGGGAAAAAAAGAAGAAGAAAAAAAACGATTCGATAAAGTCTGTCCATAACCTGTATTGAATTGCACTGAATTTCATAAAAGCAGGTCTTTTTGAACTATGATAATCTAGTTTCATAGACTATAGTCATGAATGGCTACAAGTATATGCATGATAAACTCTTGATGTTGTGATCAAAATCTTTGTAGTTCTCACAATATGTCACCGTGACCTACTTTACCTAGATAATTTTTCTCGATAAATAATTACCGTGAAAATTCTAAGTATTTGGACAGATATGGGCCGCGACACGAGAAAACCAACAAAGTGGTTGTGCGCCTAGTGCAGACTCATATCAGCCCGGGCATCCGCCCAGTCTGATCAGACTCTTCGCCAAGCGTTTAAAGGGTAGCTAAGGGTTTACGTTAGCTTCATGTGGACAGTGAAGACTATGGTCAGACTGGGCGGATGCCCAGGCTGATCGTAGTTTGCGCTGGGCGCACAACCACTTTGTTGGTTATTCGTGTCGTGGCTCATATGTCTGAGCAAATAGTGCAGACCGAGATCAGATTGCTCATGAGCTGTCTAATCAGGGCCTTTACTGTTTGTCATTTCAACTGCATCCTTTGGGCGTATTTTGCTTTGTAAAACCAACCCGTTTCATTTTTAGGACAGATACGGTAACTTATACGGTTTGTACCATTATTATACCCCCAACAATCGAAGTATGTCAGGGGGTATATAGTTTTTGTCATTGCGTCCGTTCGTCCGTTTGTTCGTTCGTCCGTCCGTTCGTCAACTTTACGTCAAAGTTTTGCGTTAAACCATTTTTGATAGCCCATATCTCTGTAACTACATATCTGATCCTTTTTATATTTGGTTTATGATATCTCTGTAGCATTGCCTTTGATGTAAACCATCTTAGCTCCTGGATTAGGCCCCAGGGTGGGGCCAAGGGAAAGAACTGAGGACAGGCATTTTCATTATGTCAAAGTTTCGCGTTAAACCTTTTTGATTGCTCTTATCTCTGTAACTGCACTGAATATTTCTTACATATTTGGTTAATGATATTTCTATAGCAATACTTTTGATCTGGACTACCTAAGCTGCAGGGTCAGGCTCATGGGTGGGGCCAGGGGTCAATAACTAGGACGTAGCAAGTTGTTGTATAGTTTTGGGTTATATCTCTAATATACTTTGATGGAGCCTACATGACTAGGTTTATTTCCTACTACTAGTTTACACATATGGATGCTGCTGCTGACATACGGTTACGGTTATAGACTTCGAATTTTGTACATGTATAGCATTTGCATTGAAGTTTGATTGGTAAAGTATGCTTTCATTTGGCGGTGGCACTGGTCGGGGGTATACGTGAGCTTCTGCTCACTTGCTCTAGTTGTTAAATTTCTTTACCAGGGGGCCCTGACCCAGGTCCTGTACTGCAACCTCCTTGTTCAGCGTATTTTCTGGAGCCAGATGAACAATTGCCAGTCATAAACTGCAGTGCTGACTGCCATCCAGACTGTGATATCATGTGGCTGAAACTTGATAGTACTGAGTCTGTTTTGTCAAATAACGGAACTTTGTGGCTAGGCGACAACAATGGCGTCGGCGAGTACATATGTGTCGCAACTAGAAACGGGACATCGAGAAAAGGCAACATTTCTGTCACTGTTGTTTTAAAACAAGGAGCAGGCGAGTATAATCATTATTGTTTTATCATAAATGGACATTCACTTCACTTGAAAGTAATTCTATAAGCTTTTGATTATTCGCCTAAATATTTTGTTCTGTGGCTATTATCAAGAAACTCATCTGTGTAGTAAAAGGAGACTAAAGTCATTATGCTTTATGCATATTATTATGTTTGTGTAAATAGGATAAATTAGCCCCAAGTAATTTATTAGGGTAGAGTCGGGCAGCAGGTATATTCAGACAGTGACATTGTTTCCTTTATATGACAGTTGCTTGGAATTAAACAAAAAAAAAAACTGGGCAAACAGTGAAAATCCTGATGAAACGGCTCCTTATGAGCCGTCTCATCTGGATTTTCACTGTTTGCAATGGTATGTCCGAATTTACCCGCTGTCCGATGTTACCCGACTCTACTCTACTGACAGTTACAAGACGGTGTTTCTGCGCTAGCTATTATTGTCATTGTTTGTCTGTTTTCTGTCAGTCTTTGAATTTTTAATGACAGGTTCTATTAGCCAGTCAATGCTGTCACAAGCGTATTTTGGAAAGTTGCTTTCACAGCTGTATTCTTCCGCTAAGAAATGAAGTGATCGTAAGTTGCATTTCCCTGAAAAAAACGTCTGGAATTGAAAATAAGTTTTGTACAAAGCTTAATGAGAACTTATATAACGTATTCTTGTGCAGGTATAATTATTTATGTAGTTCTGTAAAATGATAAGTATCCAACCAATGACATCAGCGGTCAAAAAGTATAACGAACACAAATCAATCCGCCAATTACCGTATTCGCCCCCTTTAAGCGCATCTGTCACTTTCATTTAAAATAAACACTGGAGTGGACACCCTCGTTGTCCATAGGCTATGCGAAATACCGCAAACAATGAGTGCTTAGAAGTCAGTGAAAAGCAGTAACCGTTGTCAGAATTCAGAAATCACTTCTGTACAAGAGATAGAATTTTGGCAGGGCATGAAGTGATTTGCGCTAAATGGCTTATTTACATTGTTAGAGTTTAACCATATACAGACAACAGGGCTGAAGTTTGAAAGTATTTTGAGCCGACGTAGCATGACTTTATTCTGATAGAATCTGTCATTTCAGGGCCATTGGCCCTTTGATTGTACAATAGTCAGTAACCTGGTGGGAGAGCTGGCTTCTGGTCTTTTCACTTGTCTTGTTTTGCTTTGTGTGCCGTCTTTATTTTCCTTACCTATTTGATGTCAAGGGCAGGATGTGGTAAGCGATTTTATCATGCATATGTTGCAAAATTCAGCTGATAACAGGGGTATGATAATATGATGTGATATCATGTCACTTTCGAACTGCGCTTGCGCGAATGTTATCAGGCGATGCCTTAAGAAGCGATCTCTGAAGACGATTGGCTACATACTCGGAGATAACCATATTAAGTTAGGAATTCGTACTCGATTGTACGCCGTTTTCGATTGGCTACATACTCGGAGATACCCCCAAGGTCAAGGTCACAGTTGGGTCAGAGGTCAAATTGTGTCTCAAAATCGTGTTTCAGCGATAACTTACAAACTAATGAAGCAAATTGAATGAAACTTCACAGAAAGATGAAGCATAATGAGGTGTGTCACACATAAAATTTAGGTTACCACGGTCAAGGTCAAGGTCACAATCAGGGGTCAAAGGTCAAATCTTGCCTCTGCGATAACTCGAAACCTGTTGAAGCGACTTTCACCAAACTTCACAGAAAGGTAAAATATTAAGTTAGGAATTCGTACTCGATTGTACGCCGTTTTCTTTTGCTGAAATAGGGTCCGACTATTTCCCGGTACTCCTACATTTTGCGCACCCGGCTGCAAGATTTTCGCCAAAATTGCTAATGCATGATCTTTAAAGCTTATCTTGAATACTTTATTTCACCCTATACAAGCAATAACCAGAGAGTACATTCCACTTAGGAAGAGCTGTCACTAAACAGTACAGGTCACCTAACAAAAGTTAATAGCACTGAAGCTCACCTGTTACAAGCAACTTACCTGCAGCTTCGACAAAGTCCAAGAATACAATGAAATTAACTTATATTGCTGCCAATTTTCTACTTTACCACTTGCATCCTATAGATACGTTGCTAAAGGATAACCTCTCAAGCTTTTTCAAAAGCTAAACTTGTGACTTTAAACTACTTTTTCCGGGAAAAATCTGCTACACATATTTTTGCATAGCCGTTTTCCCCTTATTATATTGGAGTTTCCACCGGTTGCAGGAAACACGGTTGTTTCGTCTCCTCACATAACAGTGAGGTGCAAATCTGAAGAAAACAGAGCTACCCACATTCTGCGCCAACCATATTGCCGGATAAAAAAAAGTTTTACCCGAGAGCATGTGTCTCTGCCGTCTTATTTTTGTTTAAAGGAGAAACAACTACCAACATCGACATAGGCTGAAGGTGTGAGTGTTCCTGCTTGTGCGCGTATGCATTTGAGCCGCGACACGAGAAAACCAACGATATGGTTGTGCGCCCAGCGCAGACTCAGATCAGCCTGGGCATCCACCCAGTCTGATCAGACTCTTCGCTAAGCGCTTAGAGGGTAGCTTAGAGTCCAAGCTACCTTCATGCGGACAGCGAAGACTCTGATCAGACTGGGCGGATGCCCAGGCTGATCTAAGTCTGCGCTGGGCGCACAACCACATTGTTGGTTTTGTCATGTCGCGGCTCATATGCATTTATGTATGTATGTTTTCTCAAGTTCCTGCACGAATATACATCTTCTTGCAAATATAAGTCTAATAGAGTTCTTTCAAGAGCAGAGAACAGACTCATTAGAAGGAACATGGGCCATACTTTTAAGTTTTGGCACTGTGAGTTTTGGCTATTCAAGCCTCATCAAAGACCCTGACATAATCTGGTGTCGAAAACCAGAGAAAACACACTGTATTTTCTAAATGTCAATAAGGCAGTCGATAAAAAGACTGATAAGTATCAAAAGAGGTCCAAATGAAGAAATGGCGAAGATCAAGAAAATGAGTCTAGATCAATCAAAAATTTCTGATTTCTCAGAATATACCCCCTTATCTCAAAGGACAAATTAAAATACAAGCCTATAAAAATATAAAGGCTACATAATTATGTGGAAAAAAACTGTGGAGAGAAGGACTATGAGGAACAGTTGCTCCATGAGATGGGGCCATTTTACTATATAGTTCTCTTTCCTCAGCCATTTTAGGGAAACGGGGGGAAAACTTCTGTCTTAAAAAGTCACCGCGGTATTTTACGATAGTGACTGGCAGGTATTTTGACACGTGTATTTTGTTGTGATCGATTATTCCATGTGCATATGGAACACTTGTTTATGTATGTACGAGGGGCGTTCGGAAAGTTTTGTAAATGGCCTCATAACTTGGCTTAGGCGCATGCTGGGTACAAATGCTATGCATGTACTGTAAGCACTATTTTATCTTTACAATGATACCTAACACTTTACAAAGATACTTTTCCTGATTGACGTATAACGCGTTTTATTAGGCTCCAGTCACACCACTGGGCTAATTTCATATATAAACTCTTTTCCGCGGGCAGTGTGAGGGATTCAAGTCAAATATCGTTGAAAATACAATATTAATCTTATTAGCCGAAACTACGTAGTCTTGCCAATGTTCCTTCTTCTGAATGAATTCTCTGCTCTTGAAGGAACTCTTTAAGATTTTAATTCTACTTTTCTGCACCTGGTGTTGTGCCATGTGGCGGCCGTAAAACGTCTCCCCGTACATCATCAATAGTGCAGATAATATTTTATTTTCGTCCTTTGAGATCAGAGGATATATTCTGAGAAATCTGAATTTTGAGATTGGTTTAGACTCTTGTTCTAGCCTCTAGATCATCGTCTTTTATATTATTTGGACCTTTTTCTGAAATAAATCAGTCGTTTAATCGACTGCCCTATCAAAATTAAGAAATTACAGTTTGCTTTTGTCTGGTTTCGTCACCAGATATTATTAGGGTCACTGATTAAGCTTTAGTAGCCGAAACTACGTAGTCTGGCCCATGTTCCTTCTTCTGAATGTATTCTCTGCTCTTGAAGGAACTCTTAAAGATTTTAATTTTATCAGCCGAAACTATGTAGTCAAGCCCATGTTCCTTCTTCTGACTGTATTGTCTGCTCTTGAGGGAACTCTAAGATTTTAATGGTCCATCGTTGCCTGCAATATCCATACAAGAGTTAGAAGGGTGGCAACTGTTATCGATTTATTCCTTGCAAAGCGATGCGCAGTTTCTCAACTTATAAGATTTGCTAGAGTGAGTAGTCATGTAGATGACTTTAATGCTCGTAATAAATGTTTGACTGCTAAACTTCTTCAACAGGGCTATCGGTATCATAAGCTTAGAAAGGCTTTTTCTAAATTCTATCGCAGACACCATGAATTGGCTTCAAAATTTGATGTCGGATTAAAATTTCTTTTACACCAAGGCCTATCGGAACCAGAATTTTATGGTGACTTAGTATACAAATTCAAAAAGATTAAGGGTAGGACTGATTTTTCTGATCAATTCCGAAAAATAATAATACGTCACAAACGTATTGGCTATAATTTAAATGTTATGCGACAGTCTGCATGCTTAGTGATTAACCCAATCACGGTTGATAACTTTGCTGCACTCTTTAATTGCACACCGGGGGATCGGTCGTCAGACTCTATGATGGCCCCGACCTAAAGCTATATATTTTAGTTGGTTGGGACCGGAGCCTTTTTGTCTGTTGCTTGGTCCACCGGGGCTCAACTGGTGACCTTCTTTTGCTTCAGATTTCCAGTGGGGTTGTTTGGCAGGACATGGATCTCCACCTGTCAGACGGCCCGTTGTATCTGTTGAGTCCTCGTCTTTGCTTCTTCATGGTGTTGAAATTTGATTTATGTGTTTACCGTGATGATTCCTTGACGAGTTAGAGGGTTATCATGCGAACCGAACAACTAAATGTTTTGTACCACTTCAGAAACTGAGGGTGAGGTTGGGCCTGTAAAATCGATTTAAGCCCCCCAGTAATTCATTACTGACCGTTCCAAGGCGGTAGTTCTGTTGTGGTTCTCTGTTGCCTGTTTTTGGTGTCAGAGTTTCTGTGATGTTTTACCTTATGTATGTTCTTATTATTTTTGGTTCGGTTTGGGTTGCTGAGTGGCCACCTTTTGGGAACAAGCTGCTCACTCGGTTGGCCATATGTTCTCTGTATCTTGATTATTTGTAATCTTAGTTGTTTCCAACTATGGTTTGAGGGCTGGATTTGGATTTTGATTGTTTCAGTTCCTGGTCTTTGCATACTTTTTACTTCTATGACGTTATTGAAATCGACGTCAACGGCATTTTTGAAAGATTGTAGAGGTTTCATTTTTTGCATTAATTTGAATTTAGTTACGGGTTTTCGGAGACCCATGTAAATTCTCTTGCTGAAAAGATTTAGACTGTTAACGCACTTGTTTTCTTTACAAAATCATAATAACTGTTGTAGAAAGGAACAATTGCTACTACATAAAATACGGATAATTCATATTCACGGGGGAGGTGGGGGGGGGGGGGGGGCAATATGATACCTAGATTAAATATAATTTTCGCGATATTTACAAGTCAGCATTGCCTTGGCACTGTCTTTGAGTAGTAAAGATACAAAGAATCAAAGACTGCTCATACATGAATCTCGGCATACTAAAGTAAATTCTGCAGTGCCTTTAGGGTATATCTCTTTCAAAGAAGATTAAAAAGGTTCCCTTTGAAAAAAAACAGACTTGTCTGGGTATATCGAAACTTTATCTGTTTTGTTATCAGAATTCCTGTCTTAATGGTAGTTACCGAGAAATTACATCACTTGCCAAACTTAAAGAACGTCCCTCATAATTCCAGAGTACGCTCTGTACTAAACTATGGACTTTGCATTTGCATATGCGCGGTAAGTAGTGCCACTGTGAGTAGACACAGCCGTATAGAGTTCCAAACGTTATATATAAAGCTCAACACACTGACACAGACATACTTTTTCTGTAGCAATCCTTCAAAGACTAATTTTCACAATACATTAGTATGTTTTAGTCATGACAGGTCTAATATCTGCTTCAATTCCATGCCCTTTACATTCATAACCAATGTGTTCGTCAAAGTCTGTAATTCAAAATAATGACATTTTTTATTTACCATCCGTCCATCAACTTATGCAACGTTAAACATTTTTGCGCTAAGGCCAGATACTTTGAAACTGACAGAAAAACATAGACAAAGAAAAAGCTACGATAACGATCAAAGCCGTTTATCTTTTCAATTTTCGCCTTCAGAGGAACAGTCTAATAACTGCACTTTGCACGATAAAGAGCCGCTCATTTTTGTGCAAGAGTCAGTTAATTGAGTTGAAAATGAGTGATAGTCCAATAATTATTAACCAACTAGGCAAGTACAAAACACTGACCAATGTCGATCGGCTACTAAGCTGTTACAACGGTTACAATTGAAAGAAAAGAAATCAATGTTTCTTCCGTCGAAGTGACAGCTTCGCGTGCCAACTAAACTCGAAAAAATAATTAAGGGGTCAAAATTTTACCCTGCGATTTCTGAAACATTTCAAACATTTTGTAAAATAAACCAATTCTACCTTCCATTTTATTCATTTTGCAAGTTTTATAGACCTGAAGTTTAAACCTATATCCTTTGTCTTGACCAAGCCAAGGCTTACAATCAGACTACCCCTAAAACGAAAGTGTTTTGAATTCCCATAGAGAATCGATAGTGTGTCAGTTTGGTCGGGCATATCTTCTAAAACGTCTATGGGTTTTAAAATTGTTACAGCTTGCTGACCTTAAAAATGATTAAATTTGATGACTATCGAGCAATTTTGCAAAATAAATATGAATTGGCGAAATCGAAACTTTTGATGAATTTGTTCCTTATGGACTTCTGACCACTTAGATTTTGAGGGCAGTGTGATTTGAAGGACTGCTGTGCTCAAACCAAACCACAATCTTAAAATTGGTGCCATAAGTAAGTGCTATAAAAATGCTAACTCACCATATAAAACAAAAGCTTGATAAATATCGGTAGACCCAGAAACGCATACTCAAATGTTTGACCCCTTATTTTTTTTTTCGAGTATATTCAGATTATCTGGAATACCTTATGTTCCATTAGTTGATGGACTTGTAGTATACATGTAATGTTTTTAATGTTTATATCTTACAGACGATACTACAGTCTCCATAGCTGCTTCAAAGGCCACAGTAAACCACATGTCAGTTGCTATAGTAGGAGCAGTTTTGGGTACAGCGTTACTTCTGGCCATTATTCTCATTGTGTACCTGCTGAGACGCGGACATTCATCAGAAGCAAAGATTTCAGTTACAGCTGCTGCCGGCCGACCTGATGCTTCTTTCGAAATGAGGCCGAATACGTAAGAGAATTCTTTATCGCAAGGCGTTTGTTTGATCATGTTGATTTGTTCCTGGTTTTCTATATGATCTACTTTTTCACAGTACATGTATAAAGGTTTATGTTAAGACTTAAATGCCGTGCGGTAAAATTGTAAAATGTCTCTCACTATGGCAAAGTTTATATGTTCTGGTCTTGTGGTTGGTTTTGGAAACAGAGGATCAGTGTTGCATGTTACTGACCACTGATCATTAATAGACATAGACAAACTGAGTCTGCTATTTTCGTTTCTTTGGTGTGTATCTCGCTTTCAAAGGGTTGGATATTTCTTATTTGTTTATCTTCACTACAGATGATGTCGCCATACGATGGCTGGAAAACTCTCTCTGTCAACCCAGCAGTAAATGGGTACCTTTTTCGAATCAGGGAAGGATAAGGCAGCGAAAGGAGAGGGATGAGCTCCACCTTTCATCAGCTAAGCCCAAGATACAGTGGGTCATTAACCCCCACTGCCCCTACGGCTACTAGGCTATGGGAAACCTTTACCTTTACATTTTTACAGATGATGTATAGTGTTGTGGGGCGGTCGTGAAAGTGTCCGCATATTTTACAGTAGTGTGGTTTATATGTTTTTTCTTGGCGTCTGGGATAATTAATTTCATTTTAAGTTATTTTGGAAATCGAATTCCGTTTATGGGGGTGCTAGAGGACGTAACTAGTGTTGCATATTCCATTACTGGTCATGACCAGTAATGGAATATGCAACACTAGTTACGTCCTCTGACCAGTAATGGAATAGCAACACTAGTTACGTCCTCTGACCAGTAATGGAATATGCAACACTAGTTACGTCCTCTAGCACCCCCATAAACGGAATTCAGTCAAGACGATTCTATATCATAGTTTATTTGGTGTGTTCCTTGCTTCATAGGATTTTAACTCTTCGAAATTTGTATTCACTACGACTGGCCATGCTGTAGCAGCTGGGTCGACAGCCTCTAATAGTAGTATCATTTACCGTTATTGATACTGCTTACGACCGAACCCTCGCTCGACAACCACTTTGCACAGTACCGGATCAGACGAAAATCGGTATTTCCTCCGTGAACCTGCTGACACAGATTGCAGCATAACTGAACAATATAGTTCTTAAACCACCGTTTAATGAATATGTAGACAAAACCACAGGACCTTTCTCCAGCTGATACAGGCATCGACATTTCTCTAGCCTAGACAGGCACTTAGTAAAGAACACTTTATCACTGGCTGTTTTCTTTCTTCAGGTGCTACGAACACATTTGGCCTGACAGAAGTACCAGTCATAACTACTATGCTGTGACTGATGGTACGTATGACATCAAAACATGCTCTGGTTCTCTAGTATTCAGTTATGACTTTTTATCAGTAATGCCCTTTAAGTATCCAACTGCATACCACGAAACGGCGACACAATTTACGCCTGCAAAATTAAAATATCATGTCCGAGCTATATCATATTGAGAACTAAAAATAAAGAAAATAGAGGGCAAAAAGTTTAAATGCAGGATGAGAGAGCTCATAGCCACTTCATCTCGACCTACGCTGTTTGCACAGCTGGGCGGGAGGAATGTGGGTTCTGCTGTGAAATTTCTATAGGAACCCGCCCACGTTTGAGTTTCCTTCATACCATGGCTAATAATTACCAATCGCACAGAAGTTATGAAAATGATAACTTAAGTTAATTTTAAAAGCAGGGGTCTTATTGGATCTCCTTGAAAAACACCCTTTTTGAGGCTGTAGGCTGCTTCGTAATTAAGTCCACAGAGTTAACCACTATCTGAATTTCGTCTCCTTTTCTGCTGAAATGAAGGAAACATCCCGGCAGTAAACTTTATTTTGATACCAAATATCCGATGAGACATTCTCAGTTAAGCCGGACCATTTGCTATTATTTCTGTCTCACGCCCTTTCTTTTCTTAAATTACAAAATGGATGTCCCATTTTCCGTTTTTGTCTTGTCTGAAAGGCTGAGACCTAGCGATCCATTTTCTGTCCCCTTACAATTTTGCTCTTCACGAGTCAATTACTTTTGCACGCTTCAATGGCTTTCCGCAAAATTCATTATGAAGCTTCTTCTATGGCGCACCAAGGTATGTCTCGAAAATGATGACAGTCGACCCATTTTTGCCGGAATTAGGACCGTTGAAAGTTGTCCGTTTGCGTCCACGTCAACAGTTAGGGGGTCAATTACTTGTGCATGCTTCAACAGACTTCTGCTATTTTCATAATATAGCTTTTTCTAGGGCGCCCTAAGATATATTTCGAATCTGGTGACGATCGACCAATTTTTGATGGAATTATGGCAGTTCAAGTTCGTCTACTGCGTCCGGGTTAAAGTTTTTGGTTAAATGTTTTTTAAAAGCTGATATTTCTAAAATCGTTCAAGATACCTGCCTCACATTTGGTAGGGACCTTTTCCAGAGCATTGGCTTTTGTTATATGCAACCATATTCCTAGGTCTGGTCCTAGGGTGGGGCTATATGTCAATATCTAGGGTGATGTTGATAACAGAATCAGAATAAACTTTAACCAAATATGTTAACATCTGGGATGATGTTGATGTTAAAATTTTTGGTTAAAGTTTATTCTGATTCTGTTAAGGCTTGTACCTCCAAACACATTCAAGGTACCTGCTTCGTATTTGGTCAGGACCTTCCCTGGAGCATTAGCTTTTACTTTTTGCTTTGTGCAACCATGCCCATAGGTCGGGCCCCAGGGTGAGGCCACAGGTCAATATCTAGGATGATGTAAATGTTAATGTTTTTGGTCTGATTCTTCTAAGGTGTACAAGTTTTATGGTGGTGTTCTAGGTCCAATAGTGTGTCCTTACAAGTGCAGCAGCAGCAAAGCTTCCATGCAGACTCATGTGTCCTTGACCTTTATTCATGGTTGAGTGATTTTGCCCTTTACCTGTAACACTATTTAATGAATAGGCACCAAACATCCACGATATCAAGCACATGTGTAACATAGTTGAAAAACGCCATGCTTAAACTTTACTTACCCACCCCAACCACTCTAACACATGCATACAAATCCCTCCTCTCTTCCAATCCCCAAAACTAAGACATATGCCAAGCTAAATAACGCAAAGAAAACCATGAAATGTGATCTAAAAGATCCGAGGATGGGTATGGGGTTAACTTGTTTAGCCTTGGTTCTATCAGGGTGTTTCTCATGGCAGCCCACTGAAACCCTCAAACCAATACAGACAGCTTTACGTGATTCTTTTGAAATCATCTGGCACCAAATATCCATGATATCAAGTAAGTTTACAAGTAACATAGTGGAAAAAATCATGCTTAAACTTTACCTTCCAACCCCACAACCACTCTGATACATGCACACAAATCCCTCCTGTCCTCCAAGCTCCACAACTAAGACATGTGCATCGCTAACTGACACAAAGGAAACTATGAAAAGTAATCTAAAGGATCTGCGCATGGGTGTAGGACTAGTGTTTGTGCAACCTTGGTTTATATCCGGGTGTTTCTCAAGGCAGCCCACTGAGACCCTAAATTATCATATGACGTCGCATCTGAGAGTGTAATAAAGCCATGGATTAAAAACGATAATCCACTTGTGGATTAAATATGCAAATTACGTCGTAACGTTATACACTGACGTCCAGTAAAACGTTGCGTTTTCTAATGGCAAAATCGTGACGTTTTAGTGTAAATTTTGCTTATAAAATGCAATTTTAGTGTCATATGATAAATAGAATCTTGCATTCGTGCTCATGTATTATTATACCCCCCGCAAACTTGTTTGAGGGGGGTATACTGTTTTCACGTCGTCCTTCCGTCCGTCTGTCTGTCCGTCCGTCCGTCCGTTCGTCCGTCCGCAACATTTGCTCCGATTTGTTTCAAATTTTGTCCATGGATGCAGCATGTAAAAAGAGTTGATACGTATTTTTCAGTTTTTCCCGGAAGTGTTTTCCTGCTGAGTTATGCCCCTTTATATTTTTCGTAAAAAAAGTTTGTGATCGCAACTCCTCCTAGACCGCTTGACCGATTTTCTTGAAATTAAGTATGTGAACACATATTGGTATGAAGATGTGCATAAAGGTTTCCATTTTGAAATCTGACCCCTTTTTCTTGAGTTATGCCCCTTTTTGATATTTTTGGCCCTAATTTTGGGGTTTTTTAGTCGTTTTTGCTTTGATTTCATTCAAATTTGGTTCATTGATGCATCATAAGAAAATAGTTGACACGTGTTTTCCAGTTTTTCCTGGAAGTGTTTTCCTGCTGAGTTATGCCCCTTTATATTTTTTCGTAAAAAGTTTATGGCAACTCCTCCTAGACAGCTTGACCGATTTTCTTGAAATTAAATATGTGAACACATATTGGTATGAAGATGTGCATTAAGGTTTCCATTTTGAAATCTGACCACTTTTTCTTGAGTTATGCCCCTTTTTGATATTTTTGGCCCTTATTTGGGTTTTTTTAGTCGTTTTTGCTTTGATTTTATTCAAATTTGGTTCATTGATGCATCATAAGAAAATAGCTGACACTTGTTTTCCACTTTTTCCTGAAAGTGTTTTCCTGCTGAGTTATGCCCCTTTATATTTTTCGTAAAAAAGTTTGTTATCGCAACTCCTCCTAGACCCCTTGACCGATTTCTTGAAATTAAGTATGTGAACACATATTGGTATGAAGATGTGCGTTAAGGTTTCCACTTTGAAATCTGACCCCTCTTTCTGGAGTAATGCCCCTTTTCGAAATGATTTTATTTTGGGGGGGGGGGGGGTGGGGGGGGGTAGGGGGAGGGGATTTAGTCATTTTTGCTTTGATTGTATTCAAATTTGGTGCGAAAAAAGTTGACCCGTGTTTTCCATTTCTTCCCAGAAGTGTTTGCCTGCTGAGTTATTCCCCTTTGTAATTTTTGTAATAAAAGTTTGTTATCACTACTCCTTCTAGACTGCTTGACCGATTTTCTGGATTTTTTCTACAAGGTTTTTCCAGCTTTGCTCACGAGAGCCAATATTAGATAAAAGTAGACATGTTCAGTTACCTTGATAGGATTATAGGATGAGCTATATTTGTTTGTAGTTGTCATAACATGTATGCTTTGTATAGCTTTGTAAAACTTAGATGATGAAGGTCCATGCTTAACTGTTAAATGCGGAGGGTATTTAGTAAGCCATGCTTACTGCCATCTCTAGTTGAATTTATTAAACTCGTTGGGGAAAATCGATAAGATGCTCGGCAAAGCCTTGCATCTTATCTTTTCCCCCAACTCGTTTAATAAATTCAATAGTACATGAGCACTCATGTAAGATCCTCTATGAAAAATACAGAGAGCTATTTATGACTCTTTTGAAATCCTCTGGCACCTAACATCCATGATATGAAGCAAGCTTACAAGTTAGCATATTTGGGTGGTGTGATGCTAGAGGGAACCAACCATTAAATAGACAATACGGAGAAAATCGCAAATAAGCATTCTATGTTTCCCCAAGCTGCACAAAAGGATGGTTAGAAAATGTTAATGGTTGTTGTAACTGGGCATATATTAGACATCCAAATTTGCATTTGCATGATTTCATAACTAACCTGTATGTTTTTTAAAACATGGCTTTTGTGGGATAGTTCACTCTGGCAATGATACTGTAACATTATTTCATAAGATTGTGCCAAAGTGGACTAACCTTACCAATTTTCATTTTAAAAAAAATGTCCAACAAACCTGTGAACTTAAACAAAAAATAATTAAATCAAACATACTGACTAGCCTTACTTCTCGCTACTGATTCATGCCCATCAAATGATGCTCAGAAACACCTAGATACAAAGCTTTTCTATTCAAGACACAGTAATCAACATTTTTAATAAACAGTAAACATGAAAATGTCTTACTGTATTTCTTCATTTATAAGAGTTTATATACTTCCAAAAATTACCATATATACGTAAATCAGTAACGTAGTTCAGCTATAGAATTTTTTGTTTCTCCTCTAAAACAATCCCAAAGATCTAGATTTGTCTCACAAGACAGATCTAGATCTTTGAAACTGATTTGGACGGGAAAGCCCATCTTTTTAAATGAATAAATACAGTAAATGTAGGCTCTGCTGTGGGTTAAGAAATATTGAAACAAATACTTTTGAAACTACAGAAACGCCGGAAATTATTTTGGGGCCATAAACCTGCAAATAAAAGTGTACTTCTGAATGTAATATTAGAGAACCCACTGGACAAGACATTCAATGAAGGTACTTATCAGCTATGAGACAAATGGAATAGCCTTTCCCTAGAAAGAGCCTAAGCAGGTTTTCTTTTGAATTATAAACGTATATACAGTTTACATGAGTAGAACATTTTTCAACAAAGGCTCACTCTTCACATTCAAGCAGGCACACAACATTGAATCAATGCCGAATAAACGCTGATTCAACATCACGGCATTGAATCAATGTTTATTAAGTCTTGATTCAACATTGTGTGCCCCGTGGGAATCAATTTTCATCATCCTCAGAGTCTTCTGAATCATATGTTGCCCAAAATGGAGCTGAATGATATAATTCTTGGAGTCTAGATGATCGGAATTCAGAGGTATTGAAGTCAAGCACAGCCTTGAAGTCTAATCCAAATTCAATACTTTCAAACTTATCATAAAAGTTTTTCCATGCCGGTGGTTTTTTCCACTTTGGACTAAAACGCAAAAGCTTTAAGCAGCTTCCCATAATAATGCTCTAACCAATATTTGGCGTGATGTAAGTACTTCTCTCAATATCAAGTTCTTCAATTTTTACTCTCTGAGTTAATTGTAAAACAAAGAAAAGACACTTGTATTGTCTCAGTTCATAGAAATTACTTACGTAAACCACTTTCAAGCTAGGGTGCCCATACAAATACTGCAGTTCATAACAGCTTAAAAAGTTGCATCCACTTATATAGATTTTTCTAAGCTTTGGCATAGCATTTACAAACTGCAATGACTGAATCATCAAATTATTGGTAAGAATAATTTCAGTTAAATTCTTACACAGCATCAGTTGACACTGAATACAGGCGAGTTGGAAGTAATTCCATAGGGTACCCTGTCAGTTTTCATATTGAAGTCTCTCAAAATGAAGACAATGTTTGGCAATAATGTTGCAAACTGATTCATTTCTGTAAGGGTCTGTGCTTAAACAGAATACTTTCCAGAGTTGCCTGTCATGTGATATATTGTATAGTCTTTTATTGACAGATGACAAATTGACTGCATCTTCGATGTTTAAAAACTGCGTAATCTTCATTAAAAGCTCATCAGGAAGTATTAGAATGGTAACTGAAATGAGAAATAAAATACATGTAGTCAGTCTTCCAGTTCATAGTCAATATTCCCACAAAGGTCATCTACAACTACCCTACCATCCCCTTTTAAAGATTTATAAAACCCGTGATGCACCGGGGGTACGTATGGTAGCAGATCTTTCAAGTCCTTCATTTTTTCTTTGCTTATGGTTTTTCCTTTGGGATTTAGCAGAGGTTGTTCTGAAGATATGTCACCACCTTTACTTTTTCTCTTAGGAGCAAGATTGACACATTTAAAACACTCATCAGAGTGACTATATTTGTAATATAACACCAACGGTGCAGACTTCCTAAACTGTATGTGTTTCATTTTAAGCCACTCAACCTTCTCATTGTTATCTGTTTTCTTTCTGTTGACGATAGCACTTTCTAATCCAGCAGTTGATACAAATTGTTCAATGTCCATGGTAACAACATTAAACGGGTGTTTGCTCCGTGCTTTTCGAACAATGTCATACCACTCATCTGGATCATAGACCTGAGGATGGCATTTTGCTGATTTTTCAATATCACCAAAGTCGCTGTCACACGGCAAATAAGAATGCCCACTCTCTAAAAATTTATGGTTAACAGTTTCAAGATCTGTAACAGATAGCAGATGCATCCACATGCAGCAGACCTTTATGTTTCGATTTTGGCCCCTGCAAGAATCTGACCATGAGTTAAGTGTCTAACTCCCGTTTTCATGTGATGTTGAACAAAGTATTTCAAACACGATGAAACTTCCTGAGCGCCACGAGAGGCAACTCCCTCTTGCCACATAAACATGTATACCTTGTCATCTTCATTCTGAAATGCATGAATTCCCAAGTTATACACCCATAACTTGCGTCTATAATATGCCACGCCAGTTGTAAGCTTTGGGGTTGGGAGAGTTTTCTGCAAATCAAATGTAATAGTTACTATAGATGGGTCTTTCTTAGGGACAGTTTGATCCTTTTGCAATTCCTGCCGTGCAGTGTTACTTTCAGTCATGTGTTTTACATGCTTCTCTTCATCAGCCCGCAGTTTCTCCATATTTCTGCTAGTTTCAGGTTTATCTTTCTCTGCTTTTATCTGGATGTCTAACATATCACACGTTTTACATGTATCTTTGCTGGGTGGCTTGAAACTATAGTTAAAATCCTTGTAAAATATGTCTCTGTATGCGGCCTGACTGACTGGCTTTCTTTGTTCATCTTTACATTTGGTTTCATACAATCTGTACATTAAAGACAGATTAAGATCCGGTGATAAGTATTCTTTTTCTGTATCTTTTCTACTGTAGTGGGACTTGTATGTTGGAAAACTTGCAATATGGTTTTTCACATATTCAGTGTCTGTTTCCTCTAGTTTATTCCAGGCAGTATGCCTGCCCCTCTGATCAATGAGATTTCCACTTTCTGCTTTCTGCAATGCTCTGTGGACACGTGCACTATCAGTAGAGAGAGTCTTTAGAAACATATTCTTGCAAACCCTTTTCTTCCTTCCATCAGCACTATCTAGATAATAATACCTGGTATTCTGGCGCCGTGATTTACTAGGACTTCCCTTGCCGTATCTTCTATAAACTGCCTGAGATTTTACATGTCCCGCTATATACATTGTCTGTATTTCCCAACTCCCACTAGAATAGAACATATCTAAACATTTCTTTCTACTTTCAACAGGTACTGTTTCACTGCATTTTAGTGGACAAAAGCAAGTGAAATCTTTAAACTCTTTAGCGGCTTTTGTTTCCCCCTTTGGTGTTACATATTCTTCGCCACTATTCCTTTTCGTTTTCCTAATGTTCTTCTTCCAGTTTTCTGGGGCTCTTCGCTTTCTTTTAGCACCAGCTTCTTTCTCAACAGTATTGTTATTTTTATCATGTTGCTCTTTAATAGAATTCTGATTCTGATTATTGATGGTTGCATCTGTGTGTGGCTGATCTGAGGATCTTTCTTCATGATGCTGTTGATCAGTTGTTTTTATCTGCTGAGTTTCAGTCTGGGTATTCATTTGATTTCCATCTTCACTATCAGAATATTTTTCATTGTCTGAAAGAATTATTATGAGATGGTCTAAAACGCAGGGTTGTGGAAATACCATGCCCGACTTGTCCTACTTGCCCCATTTCACTCAGGACAAGAGTAAAATTTTAATGTACTTGCCCTGGGAGAACTATGAAAAAAGCATTACGTTACCACACCCATGCAAAAAAATGGCAATTTTTCATGGCTAAAAAATGGCAATTATCAGGTGATAAATTGCTATATTTTTCTTATTTCTGCTCCTAGCATAGATTGTGGGTGCTCATTAGAACCACCTCGCCTCACTGAGGTGGTTCTAACGAGTATCCACAATCTCTGTTTTAGGGCAGAAATAAGAAAAATGATGTATACCCTTGTAAGCCCCATTTTTCTCTATAGAAAGTGGGGTTTACCAGGGTCTACATTCCATGGACTTGTTAACGTAATGGTATAGTGTTTTCCTTTTCAGTCACATCAAGATTTTTGACAACAGAAGTACTGCCTTGGAACGGTCAGTGTCTGTTTAAAATATTTAAATGATATTATGTTGTAGCTTTTTTCTTGACAAGAAAATGAAATTGAATAGATATTATTTGCAGCATTAGAGAGCAATCAATATTTTGCAGGGGCGTAGCCAGATCAAAATGTTTCATACGCACACCAAGGAAAATACAGATCCTTTAAATTCCCCATTTCTACTTTTTAAGGAAAATAGGAACACCATAACGCTACTCCCTACATTTTCAGTCAAATGGAGACTATTTAAACATACACATGGCCTCCCTGGTATCTAGTATTAAATGGAACCCACTCTTAAAGGATTGCTCACGCTAAATGGGGGCTACTCTTAAAGGAAAGAATTTGCTCCCAGAAGAAGCAAATTCTTTCTTGTAAGAGTAGCCCCTTATGATATGGAGTAAACATATTTTGATATTAGGTTATTTTCCTTGTATTTAACACAAGTTGCATATTTTTCCTTATGCACATGCGTAATGTGCGTAATGGACGCAATGCCTATGTTTTGTGAAGTGTTTTCACATAGTTATTGCAAGCTATATAACAACTTTGGCTGTTCCAGCGATACTATTTGTTGTCATGATTTCTAAATAATCTTAATGGAAATTCATGGCACTACAATTTCATTTTCTTGCCAAGATAAAAAGCTACACTACCAAATCATTCAGATTTTTAGAACAGAAATTACTGTGTACATGTATGTAGTGTTTGCATCATGAAAAGTATGACTATGCTAATCTGAACTAACCAACAAGTAAAGGAGCTAAAGTGAACTAACCCAATACTTACATATTTTACAAAATACAGTATGCATTGCCAGAGATAAAACGCATTGCTCATTGCTAGAAATCAGAACGTGTACTTTTTATATCATGTATCATCTAAAAATTCCACAAAAAAGGCCCTTCTAAGACATAAAAGTGCTTCAGACTTGTCTGCAAAAGAGCACGTGTAGCATTTCCTAAAAAATAAAAACAAGCTCTTATTAGACTAGTTTAAATAGCGCTCGACTATCAACTATAACTATACTAAGAACTAAGACTATCGGGTGGCGGATTCACACCGGATATATTTTGATTTTTAATAACGTAGGCAGACTATGGTTTAATCAGTTTCACTTCATTTATGTGCCTTGTGTGGAGACAATTTGTAAAATCCGAAGAATTCATCGAATAATAATCAAATTTATAAACTAATTCTTTAATACCAAACGATAATGAAAACTGATTCCGCCGATTTTAGATAGTCAGTCACTCAAGCGCATCAAAAGCGTGCGCATTCACTCTTGTGAATAGATATTCTGCGAAACTTTTAAAAGAATACTATACCATGAGTTGGTGGGTTTATAGTTTGGGGCCTAGTTTAAACATATTTTATTTCTCTTTTTTCGTAACATATATGAGCCGCGACGCGAGAAAACCATCAATGTGGTTGTGCGCAAAGCGCAGACTCAGATCATCCCGGGCATCCACCCAGTCTGATCAGACCATTCGCTTAGCACTTAACGGGTAGGCCCGGGTCTAAGCTACCTCTATGCGGACAGCGAAAACTCTGATCAGACTGGGCGGTTGCCCAGGCTGATATGAGTCTGCGCTGGGCGCACAGCCACTTTGTTGGTTTTGTCGCGTCACAGCTCATATATATATATTACAACATACAAAACAAACTAGGATTGATACAAAATCAAATTGCTTATTTGGTTTTCCTCCAAAAGGGGCTTTACAACCTTTGAGACAGTAGTTCAGTCTATATGGAGCCGTCTCACAAAGAAAACGACAAAGAAAAAGAAGATATTACAGGGTTTAAATACGGTCAAAAAAACAACAACCTCCCAGCCCACACCTGCTGCAAGTGCAGCCGGTCCTTGCCATCCTGTTTTCCAAATTACATGTAGTAGGGCGCTCCGACACTGAAACTTACTTATCACCGTCGCACGAATCGACGATCCCAATTTACGTTTAGCAAAAACAGCTTACTCTCCAGTGCAAAGCGTCTTCTATACATACATACCAATCTGTCTTTGCATTCATTTTATCTGATTCCTATTCTTTATATCGGGCCATCGACTAGCTGCTTGGAACGAGAACTGGCAAGAGAGCCTATTCCGTGGCTACATCCGCAGTTTGCAGTCGGGTTAAGCTGAAGTGTGCAAGTGTCAGCCTGCTCAATATTTTATCTTATCAGAGCTCATTTCAAGCAACCATATATCTTAAAAGGCTGATCAAGATGTCAGACGAGTGACTTGAATGTTTACTTTTTTTAAGTACATATACGGGCCTCTGTGGCTTAAACATGCTGTGTGTTCAAGCCTCGGCCGCGTACATGCAGAAAGCCAGGTTCAGCCTACCGAAGGTGAGGTGGTTTTTCGCCGGATGCATCGTTTTTTACCCATCTCTGCTTAACTGCATGACAGAAGTGAAATATTCTTGAAGAGCCGTAAAACCCTTGTCCTATCCTCTATACAAATAGATACATTCCTTCTATTCTTTCGAAGCAATGACAAAAACGTGTCGAGACTTTATCTTTGAAGCCTCACAGAGACACTAGCACCATACATGGAATAGAAGGACTGTCCTCCTACCCCGTATAATTATCTTCAACAGTTCTGACGTTTGATTAACGTAAAAGGTAAAGGTCCCCATAGCCTATTAGCCGTAGGGGCATTGGGGGTTGAGGGCCCACTGTATCTTGGGCACAGTAAATAAAAGGCAGAGCCCTTTCCCTTCCTTTTGGCTGCCTTATCCTTCCCTTATTCGAAAAATGTATCTATTTACTGCTTGGTTGACAGAGAGTGTCTTTCAGTCGTCGCATAGCAAAACCAGGGCGCGATCTCACGACTTTGCGGCGACTTTCTGCACCATAACCGAGAATCTCTAACCACTCGACCACGGCGCCCACGGACAGACAAGAGTAACGGAGGAGTCAATTGTAGGCATAAGAGAAATAACATATGAGGAAAATTATCAAACCAAAGCTGGGCTTGTAAATAAGCTGTGTATAGTTAGATTCTTTGGGAGCAAGGAATATACCAGAGAAACGAACAGAGCAGACTCGGTCTAATTGAACCTGCTCATTACAAGTAATGAAATTTGCACACCGGTCACTCTCCCAGCACCCGCTTAAGCAAAATACTATTTTCAACATCTTTCGAAACGAACTCAGTGATCTCAAAGGACCAGAAAATATAAGCTTCCAATATGATGTACGACACAACACCAGCTGCAGTGAATATGAACGACTTCTGAACAGTTAGATAGGGAAGGTCACTCGGCGGCGTGTGCAACTATAGTTACGTACAGCTGAGCCACCCGGGGAACGTAAATGGCCTAGATCAGTCCTCAAACCTTTAAAGTGAACTTAAGGACGTTTTATTAGTTTAAAAAAATGGCTAATCACGGTCATTTAATGACGAGACTATTGTGAGAAGCTTGCAGCTATACCTCACGATATTAAATATTTAATAGTAATAGAGCAATTGGGCGTTTAAATGCAAAATGTTTAATAAAGTGCTGTATGAATTTCTTCTCAGAACTGTGAAACGTAAAGTAGCAAAAATGCGGCCAACGAAAGTGTAAAATTGATTGCCAAGAAAGAATTGTAAAGATCAGCATTGCGCGTCACCATTTTATGTTTCTTCATTTTTATCACCACGAATTACTATAAACATATGATCCCCGTATGTCCCCATTTTTTGTCATATTAATCTAGATTTTTTTCTCCTTTGTCCCTGGACGATTGTTTTGACACCTCCAGATCATTAAAGATATTTTTGAAGTCAGGCATCTGTGGTACACCTTCCTTTATAGGAATGCGTTATGGCCTTAAGTGTTACCCTAATTATGATATTACATTTTTCTGGTGTTTATCGAAGTATAAACTAGATTGGGTCGCGTGCAAAGTCAGTGAAGCCCTAAGGGGTTCATGTAAATTTTACTAGCGACCCAGTGTCATTTATACTTCAATAAACACCAGAAAAATTAAGTTCATTGCTTATATTTACAGTTTTTTTTCAATCTATTAATTGACCACAAATTTGCATTAACGGCTACAGTTCGAGCAGAAAAAATATACGCAGTTTTGCTACTTACAGCGGAACAGCGTCGCCTAACGTCGCCTACGTCCAATCAGACGGGTTTTTTTTACGTCACTTTACTCATGTAACGTGACGTGAACCGATGTAGTTGTTGAAGTATAAGCCACATTACGTTCTAATGGATTATCATAGGGCTTTCCCATAAATGAACTGAGAATGTAAATGCCTGTCAATACGCTCTTGTAGGTATTCTTTTTGCCGTACTTCATTACGAACAGTGTTCACCGATAGTTTTTAGTATAGTCGGATAGTCGATAGTTTGAGCTTATTTAAACTAGTCTACTAGGCAATTATACTAACCCACTGGTTCATAATTTGGGTCCCTGTCAGTGTCATCATTGTCTTCTTCTTCACTACTGTCTACAAATATCTTCTTTGGCAAGCATTCTGATATTTTCTCCATTTGAAGTCGAAGTGCTTCTTTAACTTCAGCCATCTTGGATCCAGATAGATTATAGTTCACTTTAGCATCAATCACCCTTGGTACTACTCTCACTATACTTGGTTAGAACATTATTGGTGGAACATACAAATATAGGCCTATAAGGTGTGGGTTAGTTCATATAATTTGTATTTCCCGACAGATGCACTACATGAGACCTTGAGTAGACCATTTAAAACCTCAAAAATATGGAGAGTTCATAAGGGAGGTAACACAGGTTTGCTGAAAATTGTGGGTTGGTTCACTTTAGCATCACACCACCCATTTAACACCCCAAAACAGAAAGTATCGAATGGTATTTTATATTTGAGCCGCGACACGAGAAAACCAACAATGTGGTTGTGCGCCGAGTGCAGACTCAGATCAGCCTGGACAACCGCCCAGTTTGATCTGACTCTTCGTAAAGTGCTCAAATGGTAGCTTAGTGCCTAAGCTACCTCATGCGGACAGCGAAGACTCTGATCAGACCGGGCGGATGCCAAGGCTGATCTGAGTCTGCGCCGGGCGCACAACCACATTGTTGGTTTTGTCGTGTCGTGGCTCATTTTCAAAATCCTGACAATCCCCAATTTATGGGAATACAAACTATTTTAAAATTTTACTGGTCTGAAAATTACATGCCTCTTTTCCCATATTAAGAAGACATATACGGCTTGTCTTTAAATGCGTAGTGATTCGAGACACCAATCAGAATATATAAAATTTTCTATCTAACTTAGCCATTTCAGTCCGTGTTAGCTGAATTTTGGAGAAAGTACTTTGTTTAATTGACTTAAAAGCTCTCAGTAATATATACATATACATGTATATCTATGCAACTAAAATGATTTTATTATGTGCTTTATCATTTCTTTAGAAAAAAGCACTGATGTTTTTTTTTTTGTTTTTTTTTTCTAACAATTACTTCGACAAACTTGGTTCCTGGTCATACAAGGTGTACTTAAAGGAGATCTTATAAGTCCCATTATTTCGCATGGAATCTAAATATCATTGTCATAGTCCTGTTGTCACAGGTAACGAACAGGCAAGGTTTCATGAAAATCCGAGCGAGGACGATTTGAAACCCTCCCTTAAACGATTTTCATTTAGGCGCCTTAAGATAATAAGTGTTGATCAGGAAAAATACGTCTTTCTATAACATGCCATACAGGTCAAAATGTAGGAATATTTAATGACTTGAAAAGGATGGATAGAAACATTTATACGTATAATACACGTTCAAATATTGAGCAAGTATTGTTGCACGAGCATCTATCTGATTAAGAGTAGATGTTCAACATATTTCCATGCAGAAACCAGCAAACAACAGCAACTATGATAAGACTGCACGAATAAAGTGGTTTTGGTGTCTGCTCGGTGTTATCTGTTAGCATAGGTAGTTTTGAGAGTTCAGTCGAAATGTGATTCAGTGGCTGTTTCATAAAATTGAACATCAGTCAAGAGAAAGGTGTTTATTTCATATGTAAACCGGAAAATTCAGATCAATCTGCGTTTTCCGTTAGCATCAATAATCTGTTGAACCTAAGAAATCTTGTGACCCTGTTGTCTTCAGGGAGGTTCGCCGACAGATCAGCGTCTTGGCTGAAATCGCCCCTTCTCTTTGGGTCAATGGATACACTTTGTAGAGAAATTCCTTTTTCAATTTTGCATTCCGTCTCAATGGTGATGAACTCTTAAAGGCAGGAATTTGCTCTCTCTAGGAGCAGAGAGGCGCCATGGTCCAGTGGTTAGAGCGACACGGTTATTGCGCCGAATGTCGCCGGAAGGCTGTGACATCGAACCCAGGCTTCGCCATCCGACGACTGGAAAACTATCCCTGTCAACCCAGCAATAAATGGGTACCTTTTTCGAATCAGGAAAGGATAAGGTAGCGAAAGGAGAGGGATGCGCTCCGCCTTTCATCTGCTGTGCCCAAGATACAATGGGTCTCTAACTCTCACCGCTCCTATGGCTATTTGCCTATGGGAAATCTTTACCCTTTTTAGGTGCAAATGCTTTCCTTTCAGTGGAGACCCCCGCCTTTGGAAGGGTTTGTCTTGCAAGGAATCAGACAGGAAGTCACAATAGTTGTTCCCTTTGTTTAAATGGCGGGAAAACATAAACATGTAGGCCGTGACACGAGAAAACCAACAAAGTGGCTGTGCGCCCAGCGCAGACTCAGATCAGCCTGGGCATCCGCCCAGTCTGATCAGTCTTCGCTGTCCGCATGGAGGTAGCTTAAACTCTTAGCTACTCTTTAAACGGTTAGCAAAGAGTCTGATCGGAGTGAGTGGATGCCCAGGCTGATCTGAGTTTGCGCTTGGCGCACAACCACTTTGTTGGTTTTCTCGTGTCGCGGCTCAATTGTACCCGTATAACTTAACACGGCTGAGACAAACTCTTTTCCTTTGTTTAGATCTGATGACTCGTGACACAGATGACGGAAACAGATATTGAAATTTGCTATCAACAGATTATACAGAATTTCCAGCTTGTCCAATGTTTTATACCTGTCCCAGATAACAGCAAATTGATGAGGTTTCTATAAAAATACAAAGTCATGCCCGGGACAAAGACAAATATGGACTATTTGATCACTCAAGGGCAAGTAACTCCATGGCGAAATGTACAAAATAGCCCAATGTCGAACTCGTCCAAGAGTTTATGGCTGTCCTAGTTATCAGCAAGTCTGATTATGTTTCTATAAAAAATAAAGATGCTATGCACAGAACATTTTCCCCCACTGTAAGCCTTTTGGAAAAATGTTCGGTCTTCAAGGGCAAGTAGCTCTGGAGTGACTACTCAGATCTGGCCCAAACTTGACATCGTCCGAAATTCTAATCCTTATCCTAATTTTCTGCAAATAAACTGCAGATTCAATTAAAAAATGGGCTATGCCTGGGACAAATTCAACTATGAGCTTTTTAGCACTCAAGGGCAAGTAACTTTGAGACGAATTGTACAATACAGCCGAATTTTAAACTCGTTCGAGATTTTATATCTGTCCTAGTTATCAGCAAGTTTTGTCAAGTTTCGATTAAAACGTAAAGTCGCTTTGCTCGAGACAAGGTCAAATATGGGTGATTTCAGCACTCATTGGCAATTAACTTCAAGGCAAAATGTTCAATATGGCCTAAATTTCGAACTTTTCCAAGAGTTTGTTTTCCCTTATATTGGCAAGTTTGATCAAGTTCCAAAAACAAATGAAAAAATGTAGTTGCTACGCCCAGGACAACATGTTCCTCTTTGTAAATCTATAGGAAAAGTTTTCGGTCTTCAAGGGCAAATAACTCTGAAGCGGATATTCCGATCTGGCCCAAATTCGAACTCGCCCGAGATTGTATGCCTGACATGATTATTTGCAAGTTTCATAGTTGCAATAGAAAATAATGGGCTATGCCTGGGACAAGGTCAAATCTGGGCATTTTAAACCTCAAGGGCAAGTACCTCTATGACAAATTGCACAATATAGCCGAATATCGAATTTATCCGAGATTTTATGCCTGTTCTATGTATCAGCGAGTTTGATCAAGTTTCGATATAAAGCAAAGTTGCTATGCCAGGGACAACCTTTTCCCCATAATAAGTATATGTGAAAAATTTTCGTCGCTCAAGGGCGAGTAACTTTGAAGTGAATAATCCGACCTAGCTAAAAATCGAATTTGATCGAGACTTTATTACCTGTCCTAGATACCCGCAAGTTTAAAGAAGTTCCATTCAAAACTGAAGGCGCTATGCTGGGACAACATTTTTCCCATTATTAGTCTATGGGACATTTTTGTTGCCATGGTTACCACAGTTTTAAAGAGCTCTGTCTCAAAACTTTATGCAGTCAAACCCCTACTTCAACAATGCTGCACAAAGGACTTCTATGCTTAAGGCGTGAATTTTTCCAGTGATTAAAAAGTTATACGGATCACTGACTTCTGCTTTTATTTGCATTTGCATTTATGACTATGACATGTAACTTGCATGACAAATGAATTTTCTAGTGTTTGTGTCTATGTTAAGTCGTGAAACATACGTTGACGTTGACGTCATTGTTGAGAAATTGTAAATTATCCTCAAACTGATCGTTGAAGTAATGATTTACCCTTTTGTGACTCGCATTACTTACATAACAGACAATACTGGATAGTTTTGACTATATGTATGTGACCTTGACCTCATTTCAAGGCCATGGTACACAATATAATCCTTGAAGATCACAGTGCTACTGTTGAACATTCTTCTTCTTTGCTTATCGTCCCCCCCCCCCCCCCCCCCGTGTGACCCAGCTTCCAACTCATATATTTTGCGTACTTGCATTGCATAAGACTGCTGCATGAAGGAAATGCTGGGTCACGGGGGGTGGGGGGGAGTACTTGTATTTAAGTTATAGTGAAGCGTTCTCTTTTGGCCGCTTTGACCGGAAGTATAACTCTGGTTTCGCATGTTTTAATGCCAATCAGGCGTAACAAGAAGAAAATCATTGCTTTGTATTGTGATATACGTGTACATTTATGACAAAAATGTATGGAATGAATGACTGATTTCAATATTTTTAGTACCTCAAAAAAATGAGGTATGCGAAAACCTTGAATTTAGAGTAGGTAGTGTCAGACTGGATTATTTCCCCGTGTCTTTGGGTCTGAATCCCAAATGATCTGATTTCATACGGTTTACATATTTGTGGAAGCTCTGCTAAGAAAAATTTGCACACTTTATACGTTTCTAAATGCGGACCTGTCGCGCCGGTCTAATGGGGGAAAATCCTCGCCTTAAGTATAGAAGTCCTTTGATCAAGATTGGTTAGCCGGTTTAAGAGATATTCGTGTTTCCATGTGTGGACGACGACGAAGACGACGAACGACGGACCAAGCCTATACTATAAGCTCACCTTCCCAGTGAGCTGATAACTGGATTGGAAGTCAAGAGGATATCTACGAGCTTGGGTATGTGCGATAAGAGATGTGTTGTAAACAGACATCAAAAGAAAACAGGCTCATTCAGCTGGTCGAAATAGAAAGCAAAGAAGTTCAGTTCTTTATACATCCTACCCCAGAACCACTTATTCCATGAAACTCAATTATGTGTGACAGTTTTACCATGGTTTGTCCAACTGTTCAAGGGCATAATCTGCGAGCTTAGCTGTGTGGATTCTATCCCTTGCAAGCGAACACACTATGATATTACTAGTTTATATCACCCTAATCAGTATAGACTATGGCATGTTAAACGTTGCATTATTCGATATGTTTTATATTATTTTGCTATCTTATCTATTTATATTTGTAAATGTTATGTTACTATTCTATCATTGTTTATTACTTTTGTATATTTCTACATTTGTATTCAATATCCTTTCATTTCTATTGTATATGTTCCATTTATATTCTATATTCTGTCACTTGTATAAATTTATTAATTGTCCATTACTAAGACGGCTATTTGTATTCAATACAGTCTTACATTTGTATGCTATAATTTGTTTGATTACTTTGTTACATGGTATTTCATTGGCTAAGAAAAATTGATTATGTTTAGTTACTGGAACTTTTATCAGTCCAGTCTTTAAATGCTCACCACCTACACACCAGACGGTTACAAAAAAAAGACAAGACTGTACACGTGACACCCAGAGATTTATATATTCTATCCCATAATCTTACAAGGTCGTTGGGGCACCTCAGATGACTTCTGAACAATCTTTTTCCACCTTGTCCTGTTTTCAGCTCCCTGGTTGAGCTGGAAAAGTAGACATTACTTAATTACAAATGTTTTCATGCACAGGCTGGTCTAGGTTTTCGCTGTTCTTTATCATGACAGCTACAATCAAGCAGATACCTAATAAAATGTTCGAACAGAGCCTGCTCCTCGCGGAGTCTAAGTACATACGATTTCTCATCGACAACCTATGGATCCTGAGAAATTTGTATAGGGGAAACGCATTTGAGCAGAAGTGCAGACTGATTTTAGTCTTTACTGTTCCCTGAGCTATCAAGCGTATTTTCTCCTGACAGGGCTACAACATCCAGCTATTTGCAAATCTTACTTAAGCCAAGACGAAAACACTGCCATGTTTTCCGCCATTTTTGTAAAGGTAAACAACTTTTATGACTTCCTGTTTTCTTTTCTGCAAAATGTAGCCCTTCTAAACTGGAATCAATAATTCGTTCTTTTATAGGAATCCCCTACCACCACACACAATTTCCAGTATATAAGAGAGGCAACAACGAAAATGACCTTTTGTGTACCCGCGCAGTCAGGTCGGAGCCTTTGCTGTATGCACACTCTTTGTATGGACCCTGAGGGATCTGCAAGCATAAAATAAATGCACGCCTTGTCTCATGTGCAGACCCTAATCACAGTGCTCGTTTAGGAATAGGCTGGTCTTTCTTAAGCAGACTGCCCACCTTATTTCTGATACTTTGTAGTGTCCATAAAATGTTTTCTTAATTCAGGGCATCTTAATGCACTAAATATGTTACAGACAGACAGACATAGATAGATAGATAGATAGATAGATAGATAGATAGATAGATAGATAGATACTTTTTATGTACATAGAAAGTGCCTTACGTGGTCAGTTTTGTAGGATGTTTTTACCAAAGTGGGCATAGTTTTAAACTTGGAATAGATGGATTAGAATGGAATGGAATAGAATGAATGAGATCATCAATGTTTTAAACTATGCCCTGACTATCAAAATTTATTGAAATCTTCTGGCGTGTGCTGCCTAGTAGGCAGCGAAGAGTCGCAGTGAGGCCCAGATTCCAAGTTTTCGTTCTTGTGTGTATTTTTTGTTTGTAAGGGCAACTTTTAGAGATTTTTTCTGGGCTGAATTATCCTCATGTGTGCAAACCGAGAGAAAAATTTTACATGTAAGTGTTGTATGCAACCCGAGGAAACAGTGTCCAAAACTTTCATGAATTAACCTCTGTTTAAGGCCATAGTTTACTAAACAAACTGTTGAGATAACTAAAATAGTAAAAATCCAACATATTTTTATCTCAAGCAATAAAATGCATTCAAGGTTTACCACATAAAGATGAGCAGATGGAAATAGTTTATAAGGGAGAAAATCATAAAACTGACTGTACCCCAGATTAATAAATCTTGTGGAACACTCGTACTTTTCTGTAGAGAGGTTTTCCATCAGTGAATTTCCAAATTATACGAACATGCACAAGCTTTATCTATGATGGGGCTGCCGAAACAAAAATATCTATGTTAGTTTTCAGATTATGTAGCTTCATGCGAGGCTTGCCGAGCATTAGACTTAATAATCTGCAAACGAGCCTGAGGTTTCCTTGTTGAGGTCGCAACACCATCATTGATAATTTTTCTTGACCCCCTTTTTTGATAAAGCAAAATCTTGAGTACTAAGTGAAAAAACTAGGCAGTGATCAGGAACTAATACAATTAGATCAGACATCCCATCTTCAAAACCAAAAAAAAAAAAAAATAATAAAAAAAAAAACCATGTACTTGAACTGAGAACAGTTCACAAATGACACGCATGTTGTTAAACCGAATGAATAGTCCTTTCCAAACAGGTGGTCATTCAGCTACCGCATTAAAAATATTACAGCAACATCAATTTTATCTATAATAATTATATACTCGAAAACATAATTAAGAGAGGCTGACTGTAAACATCGAGCATTGGCCCATAATAACGTGGAAAGTCGAAAATTACGGATTTGGCTCAAATTTTGGGAAATTGATATATACCATGCTTGTTTGTATTTCACAAGTTTTTAGAGGTCAACGTTCGGCCGTTTCCATGGTAACCAGGAATCCATTTTGAAAATATCAATATTGAGACATGTATGTAATATTTCCTCGATAAAAATCAAACAACAAATATTATCCTATTCCTATTTGCTTTTATAGTTTGAAAATACATACGTTGTAATAAGATAACATGATATGAATGTTTTCTGTCCCTTATTATCAACGGGAGAGCTTTTACTGGAAAAAATCGACTCAATTTTGAGTGAAAAATTGGTGTTTTATTCGCCTGATAACTAAAAATGGCAGTCACGTTTGACAATAAGGCAACATTTACATGATAGAGCAAGGTTTGAAGTTAAAGAAAGTCAAAAAATTAGGTGTAAACTCGCAAAACTTTAAAAGTTATCCATCTTTGAAATGTGTCAATACTGTAAAATAGTAGGAAGGGAGATAAGTCAAACTGGCATTATCTACCTCCCTTGACGATTACAAATCTGCGAACACTTCAGGTAGTATCCATGATCTTTAATAATAAAAGATAGTATCTTTAAAAGAATAAGATTACTGTCAATAATGCTCACCACAGTTGGAACGCAGCTCCAAGGAGTAGGGATATAATCAAACACATAGCAACGGATTTTTGTTCGAAATTGTCGCCATCAAAATGGCTATCGACGAACCCCTCAGTAATTTCATGCAACCATACAGATTTATGAAATTGCCTCACCGGTTGAAATTTTAAGAGCACCTCTCTGACTTCCATTAGTAAATATTTCCGTTAAATTAAGTCCAAGACATTCTTTCCTGGCTGTGTAATTATTAACGAAACAGTGCCCTTCACTTCCACGTCAAACATGTGAACAAAAAATTACGATTTATAGCGTATTCGACTTTCTCCAGGTCGCAGACCTATGCCATGAAAAACATTGAACTATACTCTACTATCATGTGAAATTTCAGAAAATTTGGTTTTGGAACATTTTAAAATTGCAAAATAATATATGCCTACCCAGTTTGTAAACAAACAAAAAAAATGGCGTCGAAATCATGCCAGCCTTAGGCCTACGTGACATCGCACGAATTGTTCATTGCCAAAATAACAAACTCGCAAATCTGCCTGTTCGTAGAAACCTTACTACCTAACACTGATTAATGTTCGACCAAGACAGAATAAAACAGTCAAGCAAATATATTTTATACATCATTTATTGAGAGACAGAATAATGTCAACTCTTTCCTCGATACTGTAGCAATTTGTAAACACGACACTTATTGATAAACTTATGACGTAATTTTGTATGGGATGCCGTTTTACTATTTAGGGACGAGTCATTTATCAGGTGGGGGGCCGGGTACATTTTCATATGAATCACCAAAATTTTTCCGACCCACTCAGTCTCAACAGAATTATTCCGCCCCCCCCCCCCCTACCCTCCCCCCCCCCCCCACACACACACCATTTTACCTATTTTATGTCAGACTGTCAGACTGACCTCAATCAAAAGCTGTGTGAAATACAAAGAATATTTTCTTATTCTAGTAGGTTAATTAATCATGGTCTGTTTAAACTTTGTCTGCATTTCTTTCACTTTCTTCTGCACGTGACCATCCGGAAATCTGTTGTTGAATGCTTGATAATTATAACTGTTGATAATAGCCTATTAATTGGGCCTCTGGGTGGCGGGGTCTGGGGGAGCCACAGTAGTTTTGCTAATGAAAAGGCACCTGGACAACTGATATTATCACAAATGCAGGCATTAAAATTAATTACAAAATCATCTACTTGACATGAATTTACAGACACTTTCATACTGTTCTTCTAGCAAATCAATGAAAAGATCTGTTTTAGATATGAAGCTGCCCCCCCCCCCCCCCCCCCCACCAAATGTCTTAAAGTTTTGAGTTGAAAGGAATGAGTCTGAAATTTGAGGGGTAATAAAATTTTAGGGTAAAATGAAGCCTGATAGAATAATTCTGACTCCCCCGGCCCCCCACCCACACACACACACTCATACAATACGCCTAATAAAATATATGACCCCCGCCTGCTCCGAGGCTTATTGATTTCCGACCCCCCCCCACCCTCCCCGCCCCCTCCAGTTCATCCTCCTCCCCCTCCCCCACCTGGTATTAAATGACTCGTCCCTTATCATGTTTATTCCTTACTTATCGATATCCTAAATCCATAATTAATTTACGGATATCCGGAAACACGCGAATAAAGAAATCACGGCAATGGAAATGTTTGCCAGATTTTGGACCTGCAGGTTTGCTAGACTTAAAAATCTTATGGTGGCACGGTGGGTATGCCTCCATGTATTTCCGGCTGCCATTTCTACAAATGTGGAACGGTTGCCATTTCTACGAAGGGGAACAACTTTATTGACTTCCACATAGTTTTCCTGTACCGGAAAATTCTTCAAAAAACACTTTGCCTCCAAAGGAGCAAATGCTTTTCTAAAAGAGTTGATTCCCTTTGGAAAGGTAGGTATAAATCAAAATTGCCGAGATGCTTCCTCATGAAATGTACCCAGTCTTCTTGAGCGCGCACATTTACATACATGTACATTCTCAATTTCTTTTCGGTTCATTCTTCATTTGTGTGCCAATTAGAACTTTAACTGAAATTGTGTGGTCTTATATTTCTTTGACTAACAGTCCCAGGTATCTTCAAGGTCACCAGAAAATTTGATATTTTTGCATTCACAAATCTTCCTGAAGGCAAACGTAAAGGGCAATCCGGTACGCTTTATGCTCAACTCTTGGTTTATTCTTCATACTCTGTGTCCTGAAAGTAAACTCTTGGACAGTCGATTTCCGAATCGAATCAGATAACAGTTAAAACACATTCATTAGGCAGTGATAGGAATCGAGCGGCCTCCAGATTCGCATCTAACACTGGTAAAGTGCGGGAAGGTTTTTACTCTTTTTTTTATTTTATAAGGGTCAGAAAGTTTACGGGTGATAAGATGAACATCTTGCATTTGTGCATTCTAGTCTGGATTTTTGGCGGTTGTTTTTATATTCATGTTCAGTTTGCTGTTGGTTGAATAAATATACAAAGTAGGTGCGTATTTTAACAGTTCCTCACACCTCTTCTGTTTTCAACTTTCAAGCAGACTGTTTAAGTACACAGTCAAAGGTCTTAACAATTATTCAAGGTATGGAGTTTGCCGAAGTTTAGCGATTCATATACAGTTTAAGTATATATGTACAGTATTATGGCTGCTTTTTGTGCCACGCGCCTAACGTCGGATACCTGAAGCAAGCCTCCAATTTTCCCCACACATCCCCCCTCGCCCACCCACTCACCCATGCACCCCGACACCCTTTTCAGGTTCATCGTCGAACTTCGTAGCCGCCAGACTATTTCAGAATGGAAAGGTATCCTTGCAAGCCAACCAGTCAATCAGGATTTTGCTGTTCGCTTATATAAACAGCTAGTCGTCAGACTAAGCACGCCCAACCTCCTTCTATGGATCCCCGCTCGGCTTGTTTCTTGTTTCTTTCTCACTTAAGTATATACCAATGGTAATTGTTGAGCAAATTATAAAATCAGATTGTAAATTATTTCGAAAACTAACTTCCCCTCCCCCCCCCCCCCGGGGCCACCCAACCTCCTATGGATCCCCGCTCGGCTTGTTTCTTGTTTCTTTCTCACTTAAGTATATACCACTGGTAATTGTTGAGCAAATTATAAAATCAGATTATAAATTATTTCGAAAACTAGACAAACAAAATGACAAGAAAGAAAAAAAAACTCTCTTACTTCGTACCGGGTTCTAATGAAATTATCTTGTTAATTCATAATCGACGTAGGAGCGGCTGTAGCGTAGTGGATAACACTCCCGACTACCAATCCAGGGGTCGCAAGATCGATCCCCCGCTTCTCCGGTCTTTCGGATGAGACTTTAAACCGAGGTCCCGTCTCCATATGACCTCGTTGTTGGTGGGACGTTAAACCCGAGTTCACTCACTCACTCATAATCGACGTAACTAGGCCTATTATACGTTTACATGGCATGCCGGCTGCCTATAGTTCTAGGTAATATGAATACGTCATCATTTTCAACAATGACGTAACAACAAAGTGACCTAATAAATTATTTGACAGATAACAGATGACTGTTTGAAAGATAAAAAAAAAAAGTTTGAAAAGGATATTATTGTCATAAATTGGAGTGGCAGGTCAAATTTGTACAATGCCAATTAGGCCAGCAGTCGGGTGAGCCCCCGGTGAGGTATGTTCTACCAGTTTGAAGTCTATATTTTAGCTCACTAAACTCCGTACTTTTTTCCCCTCTTTAAGTTTTTTTAGCAATTTGAGCTCATGTTTGACAAGCTGTCGACCTTAATTTTCTGTCTAAATTGTGGCTGTCCGGCAAGTATTGCTGGTGCTCATATCACGTGCAAGACCGTTTCTTGAGCGTTAAAACCATTGATGCCATCTTTCATTTTGCAATTTAAAAATGTTCCAAAACGATATTGCTTGAAATTTCACATGCACAAAGAAGAAATAATAAAGTTTTCGATGGCATGGGTGTGCGCATTGGAGAAAGTCCCGGCTCTCTGTAAATTATGTTTTATGTTGACGCAAGTTTTCGGTAGAACCAAGATAGTGTATTGTACTTTGACGATGAATATTTTAGCATTTCGAGCAATTTTGGCCCTCAATTTTGTTGAGAAAGCCTGCTTAATACTAGTTAACAAAGCAATTTTCTGTGTTGAGTCATTTTAATATAGCCAATACCTCTAAATACATTTGAGAATAATGGGAAATTTCGTCAAGAACCATGTTCGCCATTTTTAGGGCCTATTTTTTATGTGGAAGGATCCACCGTTGTAAATACAATCACCGCTTTTCGAGGGTTTGCGTTCCAACTGCCATGACCTTTTTTTATCTATGAAATAGGTCCATTTATTATATACCTACCAATGATACACCCTTTGAACTGCCTGATTTCTGGCCATCTGATACAGAGAGCCGTATCAAACTGACGTTTTCTGAATCCGTATCACTATCCTTTAAAACGAGGCTATTTCTGAGTTCCAGCTTCAGGCGCGTCATTTGTTAACGTGCATCGCAGAAACGAGAACCAGAGAAACCTGACTAGTGACGTAACGTCAACAAACACGTCAAATGGCGCGCCACAGCAGCTCAGTCGGTAGCGTTTGTCTCACGACTATCTACATACCTCTGCCGCGCAGGTTCGAATCCGGATCGATGCATTATCGCTGGCAAGTATAAATAGTTGACTGTTCCGTAAGGTATATAATAAACAAATTATTATAATAGTAACTTGATCTGGCATACTGTATCACGTCTCGTGGATGAGCTCATACCATCAGATCACCCTCGACGCAAGCGTCTCGGGTGATCCGATGGTATGACCTCATCCACTCGACGTGATACAGTACGCCAGATCAAGTTACTATTATAATAATGTGTATTTACCAAGACTGCAGTTGCAGTTGTATTCGGTACATTTGATGACAAGAGTTGTCCCGAGCAAAACGTCTGCAGAAATCACGGAATAGAAGAACGGAGTAAAACCGTTTTATTTGCAGCAATATTTTTGCCTTATCTTTATTTTATGTTGAAATAAGTAAATTTACTGATGTTTTTTTGAATGAATTGCTTCTGTGAAGCAGGTAATTCGCAAGAAGAGGCATTTTTCAGGACAGAAAGTGGTGTAGACTAAGGCCTACAGCGTCTATTCACCGAGTGATACTGAAATTTTAAGCAATGTTCTGTTACCTATGATCGTCATACTACATAGAACAGCTAAAATGGATGAATGAATGACTTTGGATTTTATGTCCTTTTAACAGTATTTCAGGCATATCAGGACGATTGGGGAATGTGATTGGGGGAATGGTTGGAAGTGTGTGTGTGGGGGGGGGGGGGGGGGGGGGATGAGTATAAAAAGCTATGCAGTGGAGCCAAATTTGCGGTTGGAAAGATTAATGCAACAAGCAGATCACGAACTCTGAACCACTTGATCAGCAGGCCAGGCCTTAACCTACTGTGCTACCCGGGGCTTCTAAAATAGCCAAGACAGTGGTGTAATTTAGGCAATCCTGATAGGGGTGCCATCTTAAGTATACGAGTTTTCATGAGTGATTTATTCATCCCATCTAATTTCATCCATTTTTCTGTTAGTTAGCGAGGGAAACGCCTGTGTGCTAAGCTAGCAGTCCTTGTTCGAATCTCTTTTTTTCCAATCACGGGGTACCATTGCACACAGTCTTTAAAAATCACCCATGCCTCGTTGCATGACCTAAGTACTGTTGAAAGGGCCATAAAACTACAAACCTGTCATTAACTCTCTTCGTTTTCCAGTCTGCCATTTAAATGTTAATTTGTGGTGCCATAAAAATGTTTGAAATGTCCATTTTGTTATGAGATTATTATTGGTTGAGCGTGTGAGTTTTCGGCTTGTTTCTTACATTTAGCTTTTCTTAACTCACTCCGGCTTCGCCGTCGAGATATAAACTACGATTCACGCTCAACACCATGTATACATCAGCAACAATTCACTGGTAAGAAAAAAAATTGTTCTTAATCGTGTAGTTCTATATCACGTATTTTTTCACATTTGTACACACTTTCTCTTCACAAAACGGTGATATTGCTATTGCATATACAGTGGGTGGGGTATCTAAGCAGCAACTTTAAATCTGTTTATTAGAAAAAAATGAAAACCATTAGAGATACGGAAAACAAGTACTGAACTACATTAAAACCATATCGATTCTACTGCAAATTAAGAGTTGTTATTAGTTACATGGGTTTAGGGTCGTTTTGAACTGATGTAACACATTTTTATGCATCGTAACCATAGAAACACAATATCAAACACTTCATTTCTACGCCGTTATTTGCAAAGATGGGGTAAAAATGCGACTCTTTATTTGTTTAATAAGCAAATTCAAACTGAAAGTGTGGAAATTAGGGTAAAGAAATCTAAAAAAAAAACTGTTGTTTCTGTAAAATTGTAAATGCGACAGTGACACCCTTTGCACGTGCATTTATTCTGTAGTCAGTGAAAGTTTACAACTAATTGCTTTTGCTATGTACCGTACTTACGTTGCTGTTTGAAGACATGTTAATGATATATTCAGGTCAGGCTGCCATTTTCAATAACCTCGATTTGAAAAAGAGCTATTTTCACAAAATTTATTTTTTCTCCGACTATATGTACTTCCAGTTGCCATGTCAACAACGTGCAGTAGCCAATGCTCTGAAGGTGCAGAGACTCACAATTACATTTAGTCCTAAACACCATACCAGTTAACTATTTGATACTTGCTTCAGGACAGACACGTTTTCCCTTTGAAATTCATGAAAATATGTAAAATTTGAGCGGCCTAAAAATGGTTGCCATGGCAACAGTAATTGCTTAGATATCTCGAGAACCGTTTGACATATTTCACTATTTTTTTCACTAAACTTCATCTTTCGTCGAGAGCTTTAAACCATGACATTTTTAGCAAAATACAAAATTTTGAGTTTCCATCCAATGCTCGATCCTTACAGTCAGCTTCTCTTAAGGTGACAAACTTTTACCCTGCGATTTCTGAAACATTTCATAAAATAAACCATTTCTACTTTCTATTTTATTCATTTTGCAAGTTTTATACACATGAAGTTTGAACCTATAGCCCTTATCTTGACCAAGTCCAGGCTTACAATCAGACTACCCCTAAAAAAAGTGTTGTGAGTTCTCATAGAGAATCGATAGTGTGTCAGTTTGGCTGGGCTGGGCATATCTTCTTGAACGGCTATGAGTTTTAAAATTGGTACAGCTTGCTGACCTTAAAATGATTAAATTTGATGACTATCGAGAACTTTGAAAAAAAAATCAAGAATTGGCGAAATCGAAAATTTTGGTGAATTTGCTCCTTATGGACTTCCAACCACTTTGATTTTGAGGGTAGTATGGTTTGAAGGACTGCTGTTCTTAAACAAAACGGTGCACGATTTTAAAATTGATGGCATAACAAAGTGCTATAAAAATGCTAACACACCATATGAAATAAAAGTTGGATAGATAACCGTAGACCCAGAAATGCAATCTCAAATATTTGGCCCCTTAATTTTTTTTCGAGTATATATGTTAAATTGAAAAAAATAAAACGGAAAGCAAACTGTGCAGCTATAAAGGTGACCATATTGCTAGCAGACCACAGCCAAGCAGATATAAAATCACGTAACATAGAGAAACCACAACAGAAGTACCGCCTTGGAACGGTCAGTTATAGATTAATAGGGGCTGAAACTAGTTTTATTTTATTCAAATCTCGCCCTCTATTTCTGCGGTGGTTCAATACATTAAGTTAGCTGTTGGTCCGCATGAAGGTCTCCTAATTCTATCAATGAATCTTTACAAGCAACAAATAAATCACGGATAATACCTATGATGAATCAAAGAAAAAGACTCTACAGAAACAACGTATTGCTAACCTGGACATCCAAGGGATTGTCAAACAACACAACTGGAATACCGGAACAAAAGAAAACACCAGTTGAACCTCGAATGGTCAAGCAACAGACGAGACAAGCTCCGAAACTAACCAACTAAAATAAATGGCTTTATAGCCATCACTGAGTCTGAGGCCCTACCCACCGGTGTGCAATTAAAGAAGGAAGCAAAGTTATAAAGCATGATTGGGTTAACCACTAAGCACGCAGACTATAGCATTACAGTTATGTTGTATCCAGTACGGTTGTAACGTGCCACAACCTTTTTGCAAGTGATCAGAAAAATCAGCTCTACTTACTATCTTTTTCAATTTTTAGATTTAGTCTCCATCAAAGTCTGGTTTCGGTAGGCCCTGTTGCAAAAAGTTTTTAATTTGACTTCATTGCAGCTGGTGTTTAGCCGTGTGGCGGCCATAAAACGTCTCCCCGTACATCGTCCATACTAGTGCGGAAAATATTTTTGTCCTTTGAGATCATAGGATATATTCTGAAAAAGTTAGAAAGGGTTAATTGGTTAAGACACTTTAGATCATCGCCTTTTAATCATTTGAACCCTTTTGGATTCTTATCAGTCTTTGAATCGACTGTGATATTAATTTTTTTTTCTCTGGCTTTCGTTACCGGCTGTTGTCAGGGTAACTGATGAGGCTTGAGTAGCCGAAGCGTCGTATTATGGCCCATGTTCCTTCTTTTGAACACATGCTCTGCTCTTGAAGGAACTCTTCAAAATTTCGTTTAATCCGGCGTTGAAATTTAAATCGTCGAAACGGTTTTTAAGAACACAATCAGTTTGCCCAACCTATTGCATGTTGCAATGGTTTGGACAGGTAAAAAAATCGATTTTCAGTCCAAATCCGAATTAATTACTGACCATTCAAAGATGAAGTAACGACCATTCAAAGATGAAGTGACGGTAGACTTAGGCGAGGTTTGGGCCCAGTAAAACATGTTTAAGCCCCCCCAATAATCTTTTGCTGACCGTTCCAAGGCGGTACTTCTGTTGCGGTTCCTTGATGTTATATTGTGCTGTGTCTGCTTGTCTATGGTCTCTGGCGGTTTGGTCACCCGTATTGCTGCCCAATCTGCCGTCTGTTTTGTTTTGTTTTGTAACTAAAATAGAAAATAAGTAAAAATAGATGTTGATGCTGTTATTGGGGTCGCTGAATGACCATCTGTTTGGGAAAAGAGCTGCTCATTCGGTTTACTGTGAGTGTCTTTCGTAAACTTGAGTCACTTTCTGTGTGTATCTGCTCCTTGCCCTATTGGCTTTGAGAGCGGAATCTGGGATTTGATTGTACTAATTCCTGATCTTTGCCCATCTTTTTACTTTACTTAGTACATAAATGTTTACGACATTTCTTGGCATTGCACTGAGGATACTAGGATACATTCCTTTTGAACAGATTAGAGTAGAGACGAGGAACAGATGATTTTATTGGGGACAACCTTAGCCGGAGACTATTATGAAAAAATATAAGCCTTATAAAGAATAAGTTACGTTATGAAGACTGACAGACGACACCGATTTTAAACGCAAATGTTTCAATCTCACCGTAGGTATTACATTTTGGAAATGACATTCACATCGGTAATGGAAAACAGTAAACAGTCCATCACATATGAACGGAACGGTACAACACGGTCCCACAATTCATATGTATATCTAGAAAGAAAGCATCAGTTATGCAACGGGAAAGGACTATTGGTTACTAATTGTCTTCAGTACAGTGTTGAAAGGTTATAGGCCTCAAGTGACAAGAATAGTGAAAAAAGTGATTGCAAACAATCTCTGAGGATTGGAGTAATAAGAGCATTAAATTTACATACCTGGTGGTAAGGGAGATGTAAGGTGGGGGAGGAGGAGAGGGCGTTTTAAGGCCACCACAGGACCTTTGATATGCAAAGGAGAAAGGTAGACAATGATCAGGAACTAATGCAATCAGATATCCCGCAGCCCACCCTCAAAACCAACAGGGAAAGAGACATACAAGGTAAACCGAATGAACAGCCATTTCCCAGATAGGTGGGCATTCAGCTACTCCAATTAAAAACAACATAAACATCTATTTTCACATTTTTACTTTTTTAATTATAAAACAAAACGGAAAGCAAAGTGGACACTGGTCTTGATAGGCGCCCATATTGCTAGAAGACCACATTCATGCGGACTTGAGAACACGTAATACATGTACCGTTTATTCTACATTCACCTAATTTTCTATTTATAGTTTTGTCATTTTAATTTCATCTTTGCCATGCATTTTCCATGACTGACTGCTAGTCAGAACTCTACAGTGACAGTTCAGCAACAGAACTGGCTGTCAATTTATATTCTGCATAAAATTTACATGACAGATAACTGGTGGATTGTTAAAACTAACATGGCTGGATTGTATTAAGTTAATACTGACAGGTTGAGACAACTTTCAGAGCCTAGGCTGAGACAGCAGGCCAATATAGAAAAATCTCAGACAGTTCTAGAAAGGGATCTTCTCGTTTGATGAATTATAAAAAAAAATATACTCATTATCGTACAATGACAGCTATTTTTATTATCTAAAGAGGTAAGTGTCTGGCAAACTTGATTAAATTTCCTGTCATTTTACTTACAGGAAACAGAGACAAGTGATCGGGACATTAAATATCAAACTAATTTATGTCAGAATATACATGTAATCAGAATTGAAATATGTTTGACTTCAAAATTTTTCCATTCATTAAATTCTGTGTACCACTCTGTGGATTTATTTTATGTTCATTTGCTGTTGCCCAAGGTATCTATCTATCTATCTATCTATCTATCTATCTATGTACCTAACCTAACCTAACCTAACCTACCTACCTGCCTTGACAGGACTGTAGTATTGGGTTTCATCTGTCCGTCCGTCCGTGGACAAATCTTCTGGCTACAACTCACCCTTCTGTTTTCATTCGATTTTCTCGAAATTTCCAGGATATTGTTATCATCTGACGATGATCATATTTTATCAGGGTCCTGATCGGACTCATTCTGTCAGAGTAATGGTCCCTTATCTGTAAATCCGTGGTTAGGTCTTGTGGCCGCAAATCCTTCAGTTTTCAACCGATTTTCTTAGGTAGATCATATTGTATCCGAGTCATGTTTGAATCCTTTCTGCCAGAGGTACAGCCCTCTATCCATCGATCGGTCCAGTAATACAAATCGTGTGGCTACAACACACGCTATCGGAAGTTGACCTTATCCAATCTTATTTCCGAGCAAACGTGGCGGACGGTGATAATTCACCTGGGTTTGTGTCTCTTGAATTTTTGCATGATTCTGTGGGAGACTGGGCGTTAAGGAGAAACAGCCATTTGCCTTATGCAAATAGTGGAGACCCTGATCAGTCTGGTTCTGCACTGTTTGCCTATGTCCCACTTTTGGGACGCTAGGCATTGGGTTAAATACTCCATAATCATATTCTTCAAGTTCGTTACGCTTTATTTCAGAATGCACAAAACAACAGCTTACCAGTCTTTGTTTGTAAATATCAAAGGCACCATCAGATTCGACGCAGACATACCAGTAAAGGTTGAAAAAAATGTTTGGCACCATTGTATTTTTGAGCGCATACATAAAGGACGGCGTGAGTTAATCTGTAGAGTATATGTAAAGACGAGCTGAAGATACAAAAGAAACTTCTCGTTCCTTCTGTGACAAAACCCGTACATCATTCCATGCTGTAGCAGGTGATCGCCACAAAGTTCGTGTCTATTTCACAATTTCAGATGCAGACAGCTCAGATTATGGAACGTATTTAATTTCTACAACAAATTCCAATCATTCAATATGTTTCATGGTATACATATATGGTATGTACTAAGAATAAAATATGTTTTATCATCTAGTAAATATACTGTTCATAATTAGTTAGGGATATCAAGACATTAATCCACAGCTCACAGTACTTTTCTTTGAAGTTGCCAGTACTGAGAAATTCTGATAACTGTATCATTAGCATGAACTATTATCATGTACAGTTATCATGTACAGTTTTGAATAGACCAATCATTACAGAGCTGCAATTAAACAAACTTAGTAAACTCTGCTGTTTTCCTTTTGGCCACAGAAATAGTTGTTAAGGGTATTCATTTGACTCCCCTCGCTTAAATGAGTCTCCACAACATATTTTATATGAAAATAATCCATTAAATCATATGATTGCATTAGATTGACCTCAGAGATTATTGATGGTTACCAACTTTTTGTTCAGAAAATGAGCATTGAATTAAGATCACAGTATTACTCTGCCGTTTTCATTTTTGCCTCCCTTCTCAATGGGGGACAACTCTTGAAAGCAGGAATTTATTCCTTGCTCCTTTAGGAGCAACTTCTATCCCATTAAGAGTAGACCACTGGGAGGAGCTACCTCATCCAGAGAAGCAATTTGTTCCTTTTGCATAAATGGCAGAAAAACTTGGATGTGTACCCATACATCTTGAAACATATGTTGTGGTTACTCATCAATTAGGTGAGTCTCTTCAACATAAATATTAGTAGAAAAATGTTAAATTAAGCACTGAAACTTGTTGGTAATCCATATAGAAAGGCACGCCAGGGAAGTTATTTCAGTAACACAACATTTGTTTTAGTTGAAAAAAAACCTCTATCTTATGGGTTCTGATGAACCATAAACAGCATACCTGGTAATAGAAAGACAAAAACACACTAAAACATACGTGATTGAAATAACCCAAACAAAACGAGATTAATGAATACCCTGAACAAACATTTTCTTTGTGATTAAATAGAGAACCAGAGCTTACCCAACAAAATTTGTTTAAACTGCAGCCCAATTTTCTGTCTTTCCTCTCCTGTGTACAACCTTAAAATGAGACAAACATTCTGATTCAGATTTCCCTCTGATCACTCAAGCCGTTTCAAATTGGTCAGGTAACTGATGACCTTATTGCATCAGACAGGAAGGTCCATTTTCCAGACAAGGTGCGGCAGGTTGAATAAGATAAAATAAATAAAGAAGATAAAGTATATTTTTTATTGGTTTAGTTATTTGTTTTAGGTGAAAAGTTCAATAAAGCTGTGGATTAAAACAGATATATCCATTTCTTTTTGAGATGTATTAGTAAATATCAATACTGATTGTCAGATGTACAGGATAATTGGACTCGCCCTAAAGGGCTCGTCCATTATCCTGTACACCTAACAATCAGTATTGATATTTACTGATACAGCTAAAAAAGAATGGATATATCTATTACTTAGAGAAAGCAAAGTGAAGAAAATAAGTACATGAACATTAAACTGTTAAAATTCATAAAGCAAATATTCTTAGAGCCTTCGTATGAATATTGATACGTTTAAGCATGTCACGTGACCTAGAAAAACGTGGAAGTAGACAAAGGGTCGACACCCAAACTTCGCAAATTTTGAAACTTTCAAATTTCACCAAGCTGGCATGGATACATCAATGGGACAAGTTTAAGAGGTGATTAGGTTTTGGTGACCTTGACCTTATTTCCAAGGTCACTGGAGGACTTAGATGTCAATTTCTTGTACCCACTATATCTCCTGAAGCAATGAATGGAATTTCACCAAACTTGCATGGATACATTATTGGGACAAGTTTAATAGCTGATTATGTCCCCCCCCCCCCCCCCCCACCAAACGTGAGGGGGGACATATTGTTTTCAGTGCGGTTCCCGGGCGTCGGCGTTGGCGTGACAGTTTCTTGCGTGCGCAATATCTCTTGAACCAATTGATTGAATTTCACCAAACTTGCATGGATACATCATTGGGACCAGTTTAAGAGCTGATTAGATTTTGGTGACCTTGACCTCATTTTCAAGGTCTTTGGAGGACTTAGATGACAATTTCTTGTACCCACTTTGCGTGCGCGATATCTCTTGAACCAATGAATGGAATTTCACCGAACTTGCTTGCATATATCATTCGGACAAATTTAAGAGCTGATTAGATTTTGGTGACCTTGACCTCATTTTCAAGCTCACGCGAGGACTTAGATGACAATTTCATGTACCCATGTTATCTCCTGAACCAATGGATGGAATTTCAACAAACTTGCAGGGATACATCATTGGAATAAGTTTCAGAGCTCATTTGATTTTTGTGACCTTGACCTCATTTTCAAGGTCATTGGAGGATTTAGAAGAGAATTTCTTGTACCCACTACACCTCCTGAACCAATGGATGGAATTTCATCAAACTTGCATGGATACATCATTGGGACAAGTTTAAGAGTTGATTAGTTTTGGTGACCTTGACCTCATTTTCAAGGTCACTGGAGGACTTAGATGACAATTTCATGTACCCATGTTATCTCCTGAACCAATGAATGGAATTTCACTAAACTTGCATGGATACATCATTGGGACAAGTTTAGGAGCTCATTAGATTTTGGTGACATTGATTTCATTTTCAAGGTCACTGGAGGACTTAGATGAGAATTTCTTGTACCCACTATACCTACTGAACCAATGGATGGAATTTCATCAAACTTGCATGGATACAACTTTGGGACAAGTTTAAGAGCTAGTTTGAATGTGATGACCTTGACTTTATTTTTAAGGTCACTGGGGGATTTAGAAGATACTTTCTTGTACCCACTATATCTCCTGAACCAATGGAAGGAATTTCACCAAACTTGCATGGATACATTGTTGGGACATGTTTAAATGCTGATAAGATTTTGATGACCTTGACCTAATTTTCAAGGTCACTGGAAGACTGAGATGACAATTTCCTATTTCCACAATATCTCACGAGACAATGGATGGAATTCACGAAACTGGCATGGATACATCACTGGGGCTAGCTTAAGAGCTGCTTAGATTTTGGTGACCTTGACCTCATTTTAAAGGTCACTAGAGGACTTAGATGGCAATTTCAAGTACCCATAATATCTCATGAACCAATAAATGGAACTTCACCAAACTTGCATGGATACATCACTGGGAATAGCTTAAGAGCTGATCAGATTCTGGTGACCTTGACCTCATTTTCAAGGTCACAGGAGGACTTAGATATGTGAAAATTTCACTGAAGTTTATATATCTCATAAGCCTTTGGCTTGATTTCCACTTTACTTTAATAGATATACTTTTGGGACAATCTCAAGAGTTTACTGTGTTTTGATTACCTTGACCCCATTTTTAAGGCCAAAAGCTAACTTAAAAATGCTTATTTTTTTCTCTTAAAAATTAGTTATATCTTGATCCAATTGACAGATATTCATCAGACTTGCATGAATATATTGTTGTGACAGGTTTAAGACTTGTTTAGTATTTGGTGACCTTGACCCATTTTCAAGGACATAGTCACATATGTAGGATATATTTAGAACCAGTGGATGGATTTTCTCCAAACTTGCATAGATATTTTAATTGTACAGGCTTTATATTCATTGTAGGGGAAGGGGAATGGGCTGGTGGGGGGACATCAGTTTTTCTCTGAAAAACATTTCTAGTTAAGTTTTGGTGACCTTGGCCTTATTTTTAAGGTCACTGGTGGACTTACATGACATTTTCTTGTACCCACTATATCTCCTGAACCAAACGATGGAATTTCACCAAATTTGCATGGATACATCATTTTGACAAGTTTAAGAGTTGATACGATTTTGGTGACCTTGATCTTATTTCTAAGGTCACTGGAGGACTTACATGACAATTTCTTGTACCCATTATATCTCCTGAACCAATGAATGGAATTTATCCAAACTTGCAGGGATACATTGTTGCGACAAGTTTAAGAGCTGGTTAGATTTTGGTGACCATGACCTCATTTTCAAGGACACTGAAGGACTTAGATGACAATTTCTTGTACCAGTGATATCTCTTGAACCAATGTATGGAATTTTACCAAACTTGCATGGATACATCATTCGGACAAGCTTAAGAGGTCGGTTGATTTTGGTGACCTTGACCACATTTTGAGGGTTATAGTCATCTATGTAGCATATCTTTAGAACCAGTGGATGGATTTTCTCCAAACTTGCCTAGATATTTTTTTGTTCAGGCTTTTTATTCATTAGAGGGGAAGGGAAATGGGCTGGTGGGGGACATCAGTTTTTCTCTGGAAAACATTTCTAGTTCTTTATGTGTCGTTATAGGTCACGTGACCTGTTTTGATTGCTGAATATTGTCACTTAGCACTATTAAAAAAACAATAATAATCTAACCCAGCCATTATTATTAATTCTTGTACTCGCTTCTATGTCAAAATATCCCCTACTTTTTGTAAGCAGTATAATGTATCAGGTCGTTAAACATTCATGTTTGAAATGTATGAGGGATGGTCGGGAGTACCCGAACAATTTGTTATATCTAAAAAACCGTTCAATATTTTTCAACTTTTTCAAAGTACTCTTCAATATGCGTCTATACCTGTTTGCCATCAACGTGGAAGCTTTTGTATTCCCACTGCAAAGACATTGTTCATACAATCAGTTTGACGAAATATAGGACCAATAACACTACAATAGAAAAGTGCGTACAAAATAACCATATTATGTCACATTTAAATATAATCCACTCAGAGAAATTGTATTCGGACTAGAAAATAAACCGTGGGAGACCCAAAAGGACGGGTTACACTTTACTATTGCGATGTGCCAACTGAAAAGGCCGATTTTCGAAGGTAGGCAGATAACCACAAAAGCATGCAGAAATGTTAGCTATATGTTTCTTCTTTATTCTGTACGATTTCATTTTCCCGTATTTTAATGCATTTTAGGTTAATTTTGCGGTTGAATACAAGTACTGTCTGCAACATGTAACATTGAGCCTATGGGAATTTGAACTACCAACGTCCACTATGCATCCAAATTTCACCTCATCCTACCCTCGTAACCACTACAATTTTTATATATAATTATTCCTTATATACATATTCATCATAATGCGGTTGTATTACGGTGGTTACGAAGGTAGGAGTAAACGAAAAATAAACATTTTGGGCAAATTTTCATGTATCCAACACTAGGACTAAAGGATTGATCTCCAAATCGCAGTAGTATATTTTGTAACTGATAGAAAATAGAGGCATTATTTGACACAACACATCTTTCTCAAACTGTTCATCTATATAGTATGTGTTCGTAATGCCCCTACCAAGGATTCCGTGTGTGTGTATGTGTGTGTGTGTGGGGGGGGGGGGTTCGGGGAGGCGCAGTGCTGGGCATGCGTATCGGTATGGCGTAATATGCGTATGTGAGGCGTTAGACTGAATGTCCTCCATTATCATGCTGTGATATAACCTCTGATGTTATAATGTTGCGATGTGGTCAGATGATGTATTCCTCTGCCTGAAGCTGATGCATTGTAAAATTCAGTGATCTTGAACTTTGGTCCCATAGCTTTGTATGAAAAGTTACTTGGATGAGCTTTTTCCTTACCTCTTTTGATATCTTTGCATTGGGATAAGAGTGCTGATATTTGATCAGATCATATCCATTAAATGTAGGAACCGCAAAGCACACATGCACACTGAGTCTTTAAACGTTATGCATGGACCAGGATTTTCACTTATATTTCAACACGTTTTTTTTAGATTTGCAACATAATAACAAATAGCTGGTCAGTCAAATGATGAAAAAAAATCCTCATTCTATTCGTAGGTTACTGTGGCATATATTTAAAAGGTCACTGTTCTTTTCTTATATATTCAACATTATATATGCATCATACTAAAGACAGTGGTTCAGTCAGACATTGCAAATGACGTCATACTATGTGTAGGTCATTGTGACTTGTATTTCAGGATCTATTGAATAAATGCTTTATTTCGAACTAATATTTAATGACTCTTCCTCGGACTTGGAATCGTAAGTCACTTCATCGCTGCGTCTCATTTGGTACTACATGTAGGTCCCTGTGACCTTGATTTCTTGGTTCACTGATTTTGTCTAATATTTTAAACATCAGTACCTGTTTAGCAACCATAAATACGTAATATTTCATGTTTATTAATATTTGATATGATGAAGCTTTCATAAATAGTGAATAATGCTTAAGAAAAGAAGAAGGTTGGTGACCTTTTCACGCACTTGCCAGAGCACAAGCGTGCAAAGCGTTTCGCCAAGAATACATTTGCTTAACAATATCGGTCGGTTATAATCGACTTCCTGTTCATTTGTTTCATTATTTTCACAAAAACAAACGCTTTACATGCTTATTATTGTGTTAATAAGCACTTGTAATATCTACTGTTCTGAGGTTTCGTAAAAAATCAAATAACAATTCTCCTTACTAGATGTTTTGAGCAGAAATATCTCTTTTAGACTGTGAATAAGAACCAAAAGTATTATATCTGTCAGTTTGGAGGGCTGATATGTCAGCGGAATTGCTGATTATATAAAAAAAAACGCAGGTGGTTAGTGTACCCTGTTCAGCACCCCATATGCAATAAACCGGAAGTCACGTGATTGTTTATGAAACCGCAAATTTAGAAATATGTTTATATAAACCGCAAAATGTCAAGCTTTTATCAACATAATTTTTATGAAGATCGGTCGTTGGCACAAAAACGGCCAAAGTGTAACCCGTCCTTTGCAAGTGGTTTAGCATACAAGACATTTTAGACACGTAAAAATGTTAGCTGTATTGCCCTGCCATTTTTCTCGAACGGATCATGTCTGATGCTCTGGAAAAACACGACGGAAAGGTGAGCATAGGCGGCAGCAGTATTACTAATCTGCGGTTTGCCGATGACCTATACACTCTAGGTGAAGAAGAGCAGGAACTAGAAGCCCTAGTTGAAAGTCTCAACAAAACCTGCACAAGGTATAAGATGGAGATCATTGCTTAGAAGACCAAACCGCAGACAAACAGCGGTAAAGGCATCCAGAGGGAGATCAAGGTAAAAGGGCAGAAGCTGGGTACCGTTATAAGCTAATATCTTGGAGCAGTTATCTCAGCTGATGGCTCTAAACAGGAGGTTCTCTCAAGGATTGCACATTTTGCTGGTTTTTGCTTGTTCTAATATATTTAAATGGAGTCTAGTGATGGATGACTAATTTTACTTTATACTAGTTTAAATTGTATTGTTTCAAGCAACAATAGGTGGGAAGTTCGCACCACTTATTGGTCTGAGGGATGATGACATGGACATAGATACCATGATTACCACCTACAGTACAGCAGTGACTGATGCAGCCAGTGATATACTTGGCAAGGAACGCCACAGGAAAAAGCCCTGGGTCACCAGTGATGTTCTTGACCTCTTTGGTGAGAGAAGAGAGTTGAAGAAGAGGCGCTATGAAGCAGAAGGAGCAAAAGAATACAGGTAAGCTAAGAAGAGGATTCAGAAGACAATGAAGAATGCTAAGGAGGACTGGCTAGATAGTCAGTGCGTGGAGATCGAAACTTGCCTGAACAAAAACAACAGCAAAAGAGCATACCAGCTGGTGAAGGACCTAACTTCAGAAAAAAGGTTGGGTCCACAGCTATTCAGGACATGTCTGGGAAATGTCTTACAGAAGAACAAGAAATTCTCAGCAGATGGACAGAATATTGCTCAGAACTATACAATCATGAAAGTGATGGTGACAATGTGGATCTGGACTACAATCAGCCGACCCCCCCCCACCCCCCCCCCACCCCCAGAAGAATATCTACCACTGATCCTTCGTGAGGAAGTTGAGAGTGCAGTAGCAGCACTGAAGAAAGGAAAGTCTGCCGGAATTGATAATATACCAGCAGAACTAGTTCAAGCTGGCAGGAAACCATGATTGATGTTTTAACAGAAATATGTAATAGGATCTGGAGAACAAGAGTAAGGCATATCCAATGGACTCAGTCGTTGATTATTACACTCCCTAAAAAGGGCAACCTACAGATTTGCCAGAACTACAGAACCATCAGCCTTATCAGTCATTCAAGCAAAGTCATGCTGAAAGTCATCTTGAACAGGTTTGAACCCCAAGCCGAAGAGATAATCGCTGAAGAAAAGGCTGGGTTCAGAGCTGGAAGGAGCACCACAGAACAGATCTTTAACCTTACTGTGTGAAAAGTATCTCCGACATCAGCACAATCTGTACCATGTCTTCACTGATTTCAAAAAAGCCTTCGACTGGGTCAGGGTTTGACATGGCCACCAGGCGGAAGTACAATATCAATACGAATCTAGTCCGCACCATTGAACAGCTCTACGACAAGGCAACAAGTGCAGTCCAGATGAATGGCAGCATGGGAGAATGATTCGGAACAACAGTTTGAGTAAGGCAAAGATGTCTTCTGTCAACCACCCTCTTCAACATTTTTCTCGAACGGATCATGTCTGATGCTCTGGAAGATCATGACGGGAAGGTTAGCATAGGCGGCAGAAATATTACCAATCTGCGGCTTGCCGATGATATAGACGCTCTAGCTGAGGAAGAGCAGGAACTAGAAGCCCTAGTTGACAGTCTCGACAAAACCTGCACGAGGTATTAGATGGAGATCAGTGCTGAGAAGACCAAACTGATGGCAAATAGCGTCAATGGCATCCAGAGGGAGATCAAGGTAAAAGGGCAGAACTTGGTACTGTAACAAGCTTCAAATACCTTGGAGCAATTTACTCAGACGATGGCTCTAAAAAGGAGGTTCTCTCAAGGATTGCACAAGCCACTTCAGGTCTTACTAAGCTGAAGCCAATTTGGAGAGATAACAACATATATCTTGGATCAAAGGTATAATGTATGTGCTCCTTTGTCATTTCCAGATTTCTGTATGCCTGTGAATCGTGGACCTTGACAGCAGAGTTAGAGGGAAAAACGCAAGCCTTTGAGATGAGATGTTACCGAAGGTTACTGAACATTTTGTTCAAGGACCATATAACCCATGAGGTGGTTCGCAGAAAGATCCCAGCAGCCATTGGAGAGTATGATAAAATTCTCCTGGCCCTGGTCAAGAAACGGAAACTTAGGTGGTTTGGCCATGTCTCAAGGTCTTGTGGTGTAGCAATGACGATTCTACAGGGCACAGTGAAAGGAAAAAATAGAAGAGGTAGACAGAAGAAGAGGTGGGAAGACGATAGGAATGGACTTTGCCAGCTCAACTAGGGCAGCTGAAAACAGGACAAGGTGGAAAGGTATCGTTTCGAAGTCATCTGTGGTGTCCCAACGACCTTGTAAGGTTATGGGATAGAATAGAACATACTTTGGATGCTGCTTATCTAAGGTCAAGGTCACATACTTTGAATTTGTGTTCCTTTATAACATTTGCATTAATCTTTTGTGTTAATAGTTTGCTTTCATTAGGCATTGGCACTGGTCGGGGGTATATGTGAGCCCCTGCTCACTTGCTCTAGTTGGTAATTTTGTGTTTTTGTTGATCGAAAGTGAAAGCTCCACTAAGAGGGAGTGCATTGCACTGTCTTCCATGGAAAGTCTACTACGTGTGCCATTAAATATTTTGAGTAGTGTATTAGTTTGAATACTGGTTGATTATAGCATAATTTGAGCCTTAAAAGTATTCGTTTTATTCTGAATGGACCACATTACCCAACGGACCATATCTCCCAAAATTCCCCTATGCAAAGTTATGCAGTGAAGTATGCATAATCAGAAATATCTTTAAAAAAGAAAACAGCACATATATACTCAACCGAATTAAAAACGCAACACATATTTTTTTCCAATATTTCATAGCTCATGTCATATACAGATCCTTTTCAGTTTAATTTCTTAACTCAGCAGGGATTAACGTTTACTGTCCCAGAGACTCAGTTCTGATAATGACATGGTTCACGCTTGAGACAGCATTACCGATATCTACCCGATTTTCAAAAGTCTCAATTAGGGATATGTCTGCCAAGGCGCTTGGAATGTTGTATGCTTATGAAAGCCTGCGGTTGAAAGCCAAACATTTCCATTACCACCCATCGATGAGTTTTAGACTTGTAGACAGAATCTGGCGCACTTGGGAGACCACAGATTATCTTAAACCCGGCGTTCGATGCGACGCGTACATCCTGTCTCGCGATAGTTCTGCCTCTTTTTGAGACTTCTGAAAACCAGGTAGCTATCGATAGTGCTCTATCAAGCGTGAACCATTTCATCAACAAAACTGAATTTCTGAGACAGTATTAAAGATAAGGATTGACCTGGCACTCATTTATTTCCGTCATTACACTCGAAAGTTTTCGTTAGTTTTAGCGATGATTTACCGGAAAATACTGCTATTTGAATATAATGCAGTCAACTGTTTGTCGATGACGCCGTAGCGTAGTGGTGAAGGCTTCCGACGGCGGATACAGATATCCAAGATCGAGTCTTATAATAGCATTCGTTTTTAATACTTTCATTTTTTACTTTTTGTCCTTATTCTCATTTGCATATTTCTACTTAATAATTAATGATTTTAAACGATTTTCTGTCGAATGAGTTTCCCCCGTATGTTTTTGTGGAAACGTAGGTGTCTCACTTTCTCTTGATTCCTACGTACTCTAAAAATTGTCCGTCTGCTGACACCAGCTGCATTTATTGTCTGTTGGATATATGATCCGCCTCCAGGTGCTTGGTTTTCATGAAAATGCTTTGATTTGGAAGCAATGAGTATTTTTTTCTTTGAATGTGAGATGTTTTGGTTGACATTGCTGCAGGATTTACATGTACATGTGATAGTAGAAAGATAGTGCATCTCGTTCAATAGTTGAAGGGGGCTGCTTTTACCCGTTCGTAATCGGACACCCATATTAGTTCGGTTAATAGTGCGGCAAAGGGCCACTGAGCTTGCAGTAGGTACGGGTGGGTTTCTTTAATATATTTTCTCTCGCCTATCATCTCTTCTTTCTCTCTATCTTTGACAAACGAAAACGGTCCGATTTAGAATGAAATATAGTCTGAAAGGGCCGTCTGAATCTGAATCTGAATTGTTTACTGATGATACGCCAAAATTGACCATCATTCACCAGGGGGTGTGAGGATTTTGACACACGCCGTTAACCCCAAGACAACCAGCCAACCGAATTAATAGCGGAAACATTAAAATTTTGTGTCGAGCATGGCAAGATTACCTGCTGCTTTTACGCAAAGAAAAAAAAATATACATAAAAATATTAAAACGACGGTTTTGAGATTCGAACTCGTAACTCCAAGATTAAAGGTTCAATGCCTTATCCACTGTGTCACTTGAAACAGTGACAGTTTTTCTGTTTAACAGTAATGTACGTACTGGCGCTGCTTTTACCCGTTCGTAATCGGACACCGTGAATTAATTTACGGAGTAAAACGGAATATTCATGAGTGCCAGGTCAATACTTACGAACAATAAACATTAATCCCCGTTGACTTTAGACTAAAGATAATCTGAATATATAGTCTAGTCAAATTGTGGGGGAACCTAAAACAAATTGCAACAAAAGGTTTCTTTGCAGTAATAAGCGCCTAAGACCTACATTTTTAACATACTAAAAGTAGGACAAAATCGGAGAATGCGAAACTTGATTTTTTTCATATGTCTTGTTTTCGAAGGGTTTAAACCACTGCATAGCTACTTTTGGTCGGAAAGCCACTTCTAAATATCATTTCTAAATACGTTAAATCCATAGATGTCGTTTATAAAACAGTTATATACTGTTCTTTAGCTTTTGTCTACCATTAAGTTTGCTGATTATGCATAACCGGTCGATCATATAGCATATTACTATTGGTTTACCCCACCCACCAGTGCAAATTTTGCTTTTACCATAACCTCTATTCAGGTGGACCATATGGATGGTAATGAAGATAGTAAACAGAATCAATGTTTTTAAATGAAGACTGTGACAGAACAATAAAAGAAAACAGCTTGATGTAGCTCCTATTTATCAAATGACGGGACATCTGAGAGTGTTGTTTTGTTGCTTCATGTCCACGGTAAACAGCCATGGTCATGTCGGGACGGTCAATTTACCTTTGGCCAGCTTAGACCTCCTATGCAGTTAAGCAGTACTAAGTGCACATACTTTCGCCAGTAACTGTCCTTCCTGAATCAGCGGAAGGAGAAACGGAAGTAACTAGCCGGACAGGGTATCGAACACTGGACCTCTGGCTCGTGAGTCAGACACGCTACCGACTGCACTGTGTGGCCCGGATAAATACTTCATGTGTTGAAAGGATAATCCACTAGAGGGTAAAATTGCAGATAACTTGGACATGCTTTTATATTTTAGGTGATGACTCCCATGACATTTTTGCATTCACAAATGGTAAAATGTTTACTTTGTTGCTTCAAGATTTACAAATTATATACTCAACAGCAAAAGAAACGCATATTTTATAGTGTCTTGTTTTGCCTCCTTAAATGTAATGATATTTTACTTTTAACTTAATACTGGGATTTGCATAAACCTGGCCATAAGTTCTGCAGCATTTCTTGTCACAGTGCAATTCTTCGAAAAAAAAAAAAATGAAGATTTTTGTCAAAAACGCAAAAATCACAAAATTCTGGCTCACAGTGGCAAAAAATAAATTATCAATACGAATTTTGCTGCACGTGAGGTCAGCATGATGTAACAAATTGGAAAACGATATAAAACTTTTAAAAAATTGATTCTTATACAGTTAAATTGCACCTGCAAAACTCTGCATGTTTCCAAAGTTTTTCGAAGTTTTTGAAAATCGTCAGAATCAGCAAATACCGTAATCGCCCCATTTACCGCACATGCCCCTATAACCGCACACCAAGGTCATTTCCGGAAAAAATTCATAAGCGCACACTGTTTTTCCTTTTGAAACTCACAAAACGCATCAAGATTAACTTGCCATTACTGTTTCAACAGCGGCAGTGTTTTCAGTTTTGTTCTACCGACGCAATGTGCGAAGAGAGCAACACTCTATCGGTCTAAATGTCAATCGGGCATCCTCGCCGATATTTACGGAGTTGGCCGAAGTGTTATGATGTGTACGAGTGCGAACAGCGGACTCGGATCAGCTTACACATCTGCGCCGTCTGATTAGCGTCTTCTCTGTCTGCATCAACAATGGGAATGCAAATGTTGATCCGAGAAGGATCGAGCTTACGAAGTTATGAGGTTGCGGGGGTGCGCAGGCTGAACTGAGTCTTTGCCTTTCGTACATGCGAAAAGGCGCCATTTCTCAGAGCAATTCTTGTCGTATATAGCGATAATGTGCACGTGCGCCAAAGTGCGTTTGGGAAAGCTACATGAACGACAGATGAGAAACCCGGGTTGCAAAAGAAATAAATTGTCATTTCGACAAACTCTTGTTTCCTGAAAAAATCAGTCTGAATACATGCGCAAACTGAACGAAGCGATCAGCCTGCGCATATGCATGGTCCGTGAATTTAAACAAAGTTCGCGGTAGCCATAGGATAGGTTTATCATTGGCATAGTTTAAACATATTTTATTTCATAACATCACAATACCACATGTATTTACATAACATGAGAACATTTAAAGGATCAGAACGGAAGCTAAAGCTTATCGAGTTCTTATCCTAAATATATATATACAATTTGTATCATTGTTGGCGGACTTTAAAGAAAACATTACAAAAACAGCAGAACAGCAAAGGCAATTGAATAAATATATCCAGCAGGCGCACAGCGTTCGATCAACATTGAATCAACGTCGATTCAACGTCGTTACGTTGAATCAACGCCGATTCAATATCGATCCAACGATAGGTCACCTTATACATACAGATAGGAAATATAATATAAAAAGGAAGGAAAGAGAAAAAATAATCTCAAACAGTCAAGATGGAATTTGGGCTTTAGAGAGGGGGCTCGGACTTTTAACCTATTGTTAATGATATGGAATGAAATCGTCGCAAATTGATAACGTTCTTCATTAATAAAACCGGCGTGTTTCGAGAATAAACTTCTGTACATGAGTGAAAATACTTATATTTGTTTCTAGAGTTAAGGACATGTCACCATACAACAAAAGATTTAGAGAAGGAGTTTGGTATTCCGTAATCGCATTCAAAAGTTCGTTTCGTTGTGTTTGGTAATGCCGACAGTGGAAAAAGAAGTGCTGACTGTTTTCAATACTACCACAACTGCAAAGAGGCGAATCAGAAATATTTTTAAGAAACAGATCTAGATTAAGTGAGCTACAATTGGTCCTAAGCCGCGTATGTAAGATTTGAGCTCTCCGGGTTCCAGAATAATAGTGTTTAGGGACTGTTCTTTTATCTTTCTTAAGAAAATATTTAAATGAATTTACAGAGTCGGTTTGTTTTGCCTCATCAGGTAAACTATTCCAGGCTCTGATAGATGAAGGCAGAAATGAGTAGTAGTACTGGTTTGTTCTGGCAGCAATAGTTTGGAGGTCATTAGAATTACGCAAATTATATCGAGATAGAGCACTGACTGGTTGTGGGACTAGAGATGATAGGTATAAAGGTGTAAGATTATGCATCATTTTATAAAATAAAATAAGTTTATGATCTCGTCGTCTATTTTGCAGTGATTCCCAACCAATTTCGTTGTATAGCGCATTTAAAGAAACAGGTTTAGTGGCTCCTACAGCTATCCTTGCGGCTTCATTTTGAATTTTGTCTAATTCATTTTTTTCATACTGAGAGCAATTATCCCAAGTGACGTCCGCATATTCTAACAAGGGTCGAATAAACGCTAAATATATTGTTTCTAGAGATTTTCTGTCTAATTGGAACTTCAACTTTCTCATAATATTAATTCTAAACCATGCCTTTTCTGTGATATAGTTTATATGTTGATGCCAACTGCCGTCATTCGAGAGAAATAAGCCAAGATGCTTGTGATAGTCAACTTCTTTAATCTGTACGTTTTGCATGAGAAGAGGCGGATGTTGAGGTCTATTAACTTTTCGAGATATTAGAAGAGATTCAGTTTTTGTAGGATTGAAAGATACTAACCAAGTTTGAGCCCAGAGAGTAATTTTATCGAGATCAGTATTCAGGCAATCAGCAGCTAATAAAGGATTTTCTACAACTATATAGAGGCTGGTATCGTCTGCAAACAGTCGGATACTTGAACCTATGTCAGTTACGATGTCATTAATATATAGTAGAAAAAGCAAAGGGCCTAAGATTGATCCTTGAGGAACACCAGCTCTGATGGAAGCCCAGTCTGAGACAACTCCTGGGAGAACAACTCGTTGCTTTCTATCAAAAAGATAGTTTGTAAACCAAGTTAGAACCTCTCCTGTGACACCAGCAGCTTCGAGTTTGTGAAGAAGACCAGCATGCCATACACGATCGAAAGCTTTGCTGATGTCACAGAAGACAGCCCTAACCTCTTTACCGCAGTCTAAAGCTTCACAGAAAGTGTTATAAAGGTAAGTAAGCTGGTTTACCGTCGAATCACCAGGTATAAAACCAGACTGAACAGAAGATAGCAAATTGTTATCTCGAAAATGATTGAATAGATATTTAAATATGAGCTTCTCAAAAAGTTTAGCTTCTGAGTTAAGAAGTGATATCGGTCGATGATTGGAGACTTTAGACAAATCGCCTGTCTTAGGGACAGGGCAGACATTGGCTTCCTTATATGAAGTAGGCACACTGCCGGTGCGGAGAGACTGACTGAATAGAGAACAAAATGGAAAGGAAAGTTCACTTGCTAGTTCCCGAAGAATTCGATTACTGAGTGCATTTGGACCAGAAGCTTTTCCCACTTTCAGTGTTTTAAGGATTGATTCCACTTCGAGAGGAGAAAGAACAATACTGCTTAACTGTGAGCGAACTACACTTGGTACTTTGTCAGGAAGAGTTGCATTATTCTCGTCTAATATCGTCTGACTTTGGAAGAAATGGTTCAGAATGTTTGCTTTGTCATGTTCATCTGTATATATATGATTATCATGTTCAAGTGGTGGAATAGTTGACTTAGTGCTCGGCGATATAAAGGTTTTGAGGGTTGACCACCAGTCTCTTGCTGTAAGTGATTTTGAGTTTAATTTCTCTGCAAGTTTTTCATTAAAAGATTTTTTCGAGTCACGAATCATGCTAATTACTTCGTTGCGTAGTGTTTTAAATTTAGTCCAGTGTATATTTAAATTTGTTCTTTTAACTTTTTTGAAAGCCCTTTTACGTTTCCGTATATGCCTTTTAATAGAAGAGGTTAGCCAAGGCGGTTCGAAAGGTTTAACTCTTATATGTTTATTCTGTATACATTCATTAGCTATGGCATTTATAGTAGTATTTAAACTATTTGCATATTTATCTATATCATCGTCTTGCAAAGAGTCCCAATCAATAGCTGATGCTTTTTGTCGTAATAAATTGTAATCTCCTAGCTCATATTGCCATATGTGTCTTACAAATGATTTAAATTTGGGTTTGGAGAACTTATAAATACCAAAAATTGGGCAATGATATCTTACTTCTTGATTTAGGAAGGGATCCCCAACACCACTAAGTAATAAATTATTTTTGTTACTAACCAGAATAATATCGATTAGGGAAAACGAGTTTTCAGTGAAGTGAGTGGGCTGGTCAATAGTCTGATAGAATGAGAACTGCTGACAAAGTAATTCTATTTTTCTCGCAGATTGATAATTGAGAACATTCAGGTTGAAGTCACCAGTCACAATTATATCGGCTATGCCAGTATCTAGTGCTAATGCTAAGGAATCTTCTATATTAGAGTAATAATTGGCATCAGAATTTGGCGGACGATAGAAGAGACCAAAAAGAATATGTTTACGACTATTTGCGACTTCAATCCAAATACTTTCTACACCTCTAATTTCTAAGTCGTCTCGGCGTTTATAGTGGATACTTTCTTTCACATAAATCATGACCCCTCCATGGATGTCCCCGATTCGATCCTTACGTTCAGGAATATTGTATGTGTCAAGCATTAAGTCATTTGTGGCTGTAGCAGGACCAAGCCAGGTTTCCGTGAAGGCTAAAATATCGAACTGAAGTAATTCCGCATGTAGAATTTCAAGCTTAGGAACAATACTTTGAACATTGTAGTGGACAAAGGACATGTTATGATTAAGGCTGAGAGAATTAGAGATGGTGTCGGACATGTTAGAAGAGCTAGATGAAATATCAGAAGACGTCGATGCAGGACCTGGGTTTGGATGAATATCTCCTGAACAGAGTAGAATAATCGTTAGCCACACTGCAAATTCAACAGCAAGAAAGCAGGTAGTGGTGATTAATGTAAAAGCAGAATTAGCCCTGATAGATTTTCCCAGTATAACAGATTTGCGGTAGCCAGTGGTGCAAGTATTATGAGCCAAAAATTCGTTATTTAACATAACTTTTAGTAAAGAGTAAGTAAAAGTGTTATATTTATATAATGCAACAAGCACGAGCAAATGCACCAAAAAGTTAAATCTATACATGCGACGATAAGTTGGCGTGACAGCTACTTTTGTTTTTCTATATAACAGTGTCATGTAATTGAAGTAAGAAACAGTAAAAACAATACAAGTGCCATCACACCAACTGAAGTGAAGTAATAGGATAAACAGGCAGTCTGTTGGTATTCAACCCACTCTCTCAAGCCCAAATGACAAGGAAAAATAAATGAAAACGAAAAAAAGACAATAAGCAACATCATGCTAGAAACAGGAGGTAATACTATTAAGTATGTGATTGGAAAAACAACATTGGACTGTGTGTTCAAGTGTGTCCATAAACTGGAGTTCGTAAGAGCTAAAATATATAGTCAGTGCCATAAAAAGGCCCTAATTGTTTTTTCTTTGACAGTGCGTGTACATATATATTCAGTATAGCAAATAAAGTAACCCAATTAGCACTGCATGTCCAATTTAGTTTGTTTTTTTTACGTCTGTGAATGTAAATATATGCATGATGGTGTAAGTACATGTTTGTGTGTGTCTGTTTGTGTGTTTATATGCATGATTATTTATGTTTGCAAATACACTCATTTGTGCAAAGGCTTAATGATTGAGTACACTCCAGTTTTATAAATGACATTCAATGTAATAAAACAAAAAATCTCTTTGGAGCAAGTTACAAAGCATGACAGTTGTATAGACTAATTCATAAACTGACTTGTTTCTAACTGGTGAGTCAAACTCCAGCTAAATCTAATTTATATCACAACATACAATATAGTATTGCCGATAAACCACCGTCTGGTGACCAATCAAGAGCCAAGCGGGCACATGACGTCCAAACGACGTCGCACTGACGCCAATGCGACGTCATCTCGTCACATCGACGTCAGTACAACGCCATCTAGACGTCATGTGCCCGCTGGGAATGGACATGCCACTTGCGCATGCGCCCATGACATATCCCATCTATATTGGCCTCAAAGGAAAAACGTATTTAATTTCAAAACATACAATTGAAAATCACACTCAAAATGTAATGTATATGTACATAGTAGGTCTGAGGGAAAAAGAAAATACACCATACAATCGTATAATTGTACAAGGGAGAAAACTCATACTACTCTGATATACACTAACCAACATATTACCGCATTGTGCAAATATCGCATTCTGATACCACTGAAACCTCGAGAGCCGTATCAAGACACAAGACAATACAGATACGACCAGACTATGTAGTACCACCTATGTCGTTACCAAAGCTCGTTTACCACGCACAATAACATTAATTTGACACTCACTGAGTGTAGGCCAGATGAACTGGCTGGTCTTTGCCCAATGTCAAAAACATTCGTAGGCGGTGTACTTAATGGCTTACATGCGTTCGGGAATTGTTAACTCAAAACAGTATGGAAATAATAATATAGGACTGGACTATGTAGTACATGTACCACTACCACTTCTTTTCAGTTGCTTCCAGTAAGAGTCTACACAATCTGTACCTACAATCTTTTTGTAAATGAGGACGACCCAGCAGCAACACGATATCAAATCAACTTTGAGTCAACGTTGATTCAGCGTCATGACGTTGAATCAGCGTTGATTCAAAGTTGCTTGCCCAGTAGGGTTGATCAACTAATCGGAGTATAATGTCGCTTTTCAAGTAAATGGAAGTACTGAATCGCCAGTCATCACGACTGTATTAGGTATTTACAGTGAACTCTATAATCATGACAGATTCACAGGTTGGTCCTGAGTTCAATGTAAGGTTTAACATACTTTTATATAGATAATTCTACATTATAAACAGTTACAGATTACCATATTCATCCTAAAACTCTAGACACTCGACCCATTTGTCATCAGCTAACGCTAACATTTGAACTGAATTGTGTGATGGGCAGAGAGTGGACAAAATGTCAGCGCCAATTGATGATCAGCCTTGTATTAATCTATAGCAAAGTTCTTACGTCGTTGTGGCCAATTAGCGTAGACATGTAGTCCGAGTCTTGCTCAGAAGATATATTCTTGCACATTCTCCACTTTCAAGAATTCAAAATACGTACCCATTATTACAGTAATATCTCATTAGCACATTATCTTGGAAACAATATGTCAGTTTAGGCATGTATGCCACATTTAGGGTTACTACGATATCTAATGTGATGTGAAAGTGCAGTTTGAAATCGTACATTTAGATACCATTTTGCTAAGGGATTTACTTGCGCATTTACTAAGTAGTGCAATCGGAAAAACAATCTCATGTCAAGTCGCAAATTATATCTCATACCTCTCAGTATTAAATATGTCCTCATTATGCATGTATTTCATTCTCTTCATCCTCCTCAATATTCCAAATAAATATTCCGAAAGAAAGGAAAGTATTTCAACACATTTACGATGACCTAATATGTGTTTGTCAGTGCTCTGGCTATTCATTCACCGCAAGGGGTCTGCTTTAAATTCACGGGCTTCTATTAATAACACAGACATTCTAATTCTGGAAGATGCGGTCCTTTTGATCTTTCCTATTTCTGTCTGTCCTATATTACGTCCAAGGGTGCAAAAATATTGGCAACGTGTCATGAGAAAGGTACCGTATTACATGTGCAAACAGCAAAGCCTTAGACCAGTCTGCGCAGCTTTAAACAATTATTTTGCAAACTATCGGCGAATCCTGGAGATTTGTAAGAATGGTCAATGTTCGCAAATGCACTGTATGATGCGGGTGTTTGCTGACCGGATGTGTCCTGAGGCCCTTTTGAGGCCCACGAGCCGGCTATGCCAATGATCAGTTTGGGAGCCAGGCACAACTCAGTTCAGGACACTGATTTAATTGATCAGTATTTGTGAATTTTGAGATTGACCCCTTGTTTGTTTACGCCTTCGTTACGCACGAATAAACAAATAAAATTTTAATAAGTTTGCGACGAAGTGTACTCCATGCATTGATAATGTATTCTCTGTTTTGCCAATTTCAGCAGATTTTTATTTTGATATAAAAATACAAAAAGAAAAATATGCGTTATTTTTGCTTTTGAGTATACCTCCTTCCCGCCTTACAGCCACCTCCCCACCCCACCCACTCCTCTGGAAAGAAGCCATTGTTTTAGCTCGCCTGAACGACCTTCAGGAAGAGCTATTGTTGTCACCCCGGTATCGGCCTTCGTGTTTGCACCCGCGTCCATGTCCATCTTTTGGGTGTTATAGGTGATTTAAACACCCATATCTCTTTAACCCATTGGTACCCTAAGTTGATACTTTCACTTATCCGAGATCATAATGGTCTTTCGTTTTACACCCTTGCCCCTCAGTGACCTTGAGGTCTAGGTCATGGAATTGGAAATTTAAATTGTTGAAATATGGGATGTTCTTTAAGGTTGGTTGGTTGGTTGTTTTAGGTTTAACGGCCCTTTGAGACAGTATTTCAGTCTATATCAGGCCGTCTCCCAAAGAGCGGGAGAAAGAAGAGAGAAATCATATACGTGAGAAAAAAAAAAATGTCCAAACAACCCCACCCGCACCTACTGCAAGCACAGTAGGTCCTTGCCCTACTAGTATCCAAATCAGTAGGACGCCCCGGCACTGGAAGTTATACCCAGCACCATCGTACCACCCCACCACCCCCTGTTCTTTAAGGTTTTAGCTAACCTGTTAAGAGGAGCTTATAGTATAGCCTTGGTCCGTAGTCCGTCGTCGTCTTCCACACTTAAAAACATACCTCCTAAACCATCTGCCCAATCTTGATCAAATTTTATGTGTAGCATTGTTGGGGTGGGGGATTGACTGCATAAGGTTATAGGGCAGATCAACACAAAGCTCCCATAAACTTACAATGAGAAAAAACTTAAAAAATCTTCTTCTCTGAAACCATCAGGCCCAGAGCTTATATATTTAGTATGTAGCAATGTTTAGGTCCCCTACACCACTTCTGCCAATCCATCCCCAGGGGTGCAAACCGGCCCCACCATAGGGGCCCATTGGTTTATAAAGGGCTATATAGCTAAAGAACCTTCAAAAAATTTCCACTCTGAAACCATGAGGTCCAGAGATTACATATTTAGTATGTAGCAATGGTTAGTGGTCACGTACATAAATCCTGCCAACCATGCCTCTGGGGTCCAAATTGGCCACCCCCTGGGGTCATTAGCTCCCACAGACTAATAATGATAAAAACTTTAAAAATATTCTTCTCTGAAACCATGAGGCCCAGAGCTGATATATATACACAAACCCTGCCAACCATGCCCCTGGGGTCCAAACTGGCCCCATCCCAGGGGGTCATTTGTGAATATAGGGCTATATAGCTAAAGAACCTTCAAAAATTTTCCTCTCTGAAATCATGAGGCCCAGAGCTTACATATTTAGTATGTAGCAATGCTTAGTGGTCACGTACATAAATCCTGCCAACCATGCCCCTAGGGTCCAAATTGGCCACGCCCCAGGGGCATTAGCTCCCATTGTCTTATGAAGTGAAAAACTTATAAAAATATCTTCTCTGAAACCATGAGGCCGAGAGCTCATACATTTAGTATGTAGCAATGTTTAGTGGTCCCCTACATAAGTCCTGCCAACCATGCCCATAGGGTCCAAACTGGCCCCACCCCAGGGGTCATTTGTTAATATAGGGCTATATAGCTGAGAACCTTCAAAAATCTTTTCTCTGAAACCATGAGGCTCAGAGCTTGCATATTAAGTATATAGCAATGGTTAGCAATAGTTAGTGGCCACGTACATAAATCCTGCCAACCATGCCCCTGGGATCCAAATTCCCTCTGCCAACCATGCCCCTGGGATCCAAATCCCGCCCCCCGCCCCTCTCCGGATCTTTCATTGGCTGTTATAGACTTATAATGGAAAAACTTAAAAATCTTCTCCTCTGAATCCATGAGGCCCAGAGCTTATATATTTATTTAGTATGTAGCAATTTTAAGTGGTCCCCTACATAACTCCTGCCAATCAAGCCCCTGGGGCCCAAACTGGCCCCTCCCCAGGGGGTCATTCGTTTATATAGAGCTATATCCCCAAAGAACGTTCAAATATCTTCTTCTCTGATACCATGAGGTCCAGAGCTTACATATTTAGTATTTAACAATGTTTAGTTGTCACATATAAAAATTCTGCCAACCATGCCCCTGGTGCCCAAATTGGCTACGCCCCAGGGGTCATTAGCTCCCATAGACTTATAATCTTTAAAAAAATCATCTTCCCTGAAACCATGAGGCCCAGAGCTTACATATTTAGTACTTAGCAATGTTTAGTGGTCCCGTTCATAAATCCTGCCGGGGAGAATTACAAAGACTATTCATAAGTATGTTGCACTTTTAGTGTTATTATGCATGTAGTATTCTGCTCTTTGTGCCTTTGTTTCGGGATTCTCATGCCTTCGGAGATCAGTATTCTAAACTGAAGCATGTTTATGCTAAGCAAAGTCATCAGTATGATATATTTCTTGTTGCAGTTCAGTTACTGACCTTCAAAAATTCACTTCAGATTTTAAGGCAGAATAAAGTGGGTGGGGTAATTTATACCATTTTTAGACCTAGATAGCTTTACATTCAACAAGAAAATGTGCCAAATTAAATCTTAAGCTTCTAGATTCAATTCTGGCATAGGCAGAATAGGTTTTTAGAAATAAAACTCACAGCAATAATGTTATGTCATATGAAACATTACAAATAATTGATATATTTAAGACGCAAAAAAGCGCTTGTAAAAATGCAGAAAAAAATATATTTTGCATTATCCGATTTTATCCTACTTTTGATATGTCATATGTGAATGTTAGTTCTCAACAAAAATGCAAAAAAACCTTTTGTTGCAATTTCTTTTGGGTTTAGGGAAAAAATCGCCAGTTTGCCTGGACTAATAACATGAGCGATGGAATACTGGATAAATTAAGTGTTGCGTTTTTAATTCCGCTGAGTAAAAAGGTTTATACAACAGCCATGATTAAGCTCCAAGCATTTTATTGCTATTTTAGGGTTGCCGACATCAGAAATTACCGTGAGGCTATCTATAATAGAAGAAGGGACCCAATGTTTACTACATTGTTCCTCCGTTTCAACAACAGTCCCAGACACACACAATTTAACCATCCATGTGTCATGGTATATTGATGGTCAAATTGTCAAAACTGGTGGCAGGTTTGTAGTTGACAAGGAATCTCTAATCATAAACTCTGTGACAAGGACTGATGTTAATCGTGTAATAACATGTAAAGCGAGAGAGAAATGGGGGCTCACAACCTGGACTACTACTACTTTGTCAATTCACTGTGAGTACTTAATTACCATTAACTCTACATAGTTTTATATTATACATTATTATACAGAAGTAAAAATATATCAGGTAAAATTTCAGACCTTAGCAGTGAAAATAAGAAAATACGGCCATTAGAAATGTATAATTTCCTTTGCCTCTAAATTCCGCTTAAACCGGTGCTAGGGGCGTGACCAGTGTTGCACATTTCAATACTGGTCATGTACAGACTCAATTAGACCGAGTCTGCTTTTTTTTTTCATTCCTCGCTTCCGAATGATCTACCTTTCAGAACTTTTTCATCACCGTACTGCAGCTGGTATTGTGTCGTGTGGAGGCCGTAAAATGTCTCCCCATATACCATCGTACTGCAGATGATATTTTCTGGTCATTTGGATCTTGATTTCATTTCAGTCATCATCATCATAGAGTCATTTTGAATATAGAGCTCTGCTTAAGCCGGATAGGGCGTGACCAGTGTTGCACATTTCATTACTGGTCATAAACAGACTGAATTAAACCGAATCTGCTATTTTCATTTCTTTGGTGTATTCATTGCTTCCAAAGGATCTGACTATACAGAACTTAAATTTAAGGTCATCTTTAAGTTTACGGAATGGTTGTAAACCTAGGCCCAGATGTATTTACTGATATTAAATGGCTCTTAATGCCCATCTGGTCACAGAAGATAAAACTCATGAAATTAGGTAACCATAGTAACGATGACCTGTGTTTTTATGGAATGAAGCGCAATTTTCAAATTTCAGCATGTTTGGGGTTCTGCGGACTTTACAGTCTTTAAAAATTGTCATTGTATACATCTTCTGTACCAAGATTTGGGGCCGTATTCATAAAGCGACTTAAGTCGTTGCCATGCTGTTGCTAAGGCCAAATTTCTATGTTGGAGATTCCCTACAACTATGAAATTTGCTCTGGAGGAACAGTATTTGTAAGACTGTTCGTTCAGAGCAAATTTCATAGTTGTAGGGAATCTCCTTCATAGATATTTAGCCTTAGCAACAGCATAGCAACCACTTAAGTGGCTTTATGAATACGGCCCTTGATTCCTAGAAATTCATTGAAGGTCGTCATTTCATACAATCCGCATATCTCACTTTATCTTGGATTTTATGCATGCCCTGATAAGAATTGGTGGCTCAATGGCAAATAAAGCCAATGTGTGTTGAAATCTACAAATCTTCCTCGACTTTCATGGAGGTAGATCATTGTTACCTATGGTGGCCTAGTTATGTCTCCCTACAAAAGGTGAGGGGCGGGGGGCATATTGTTTTCAGCACGGATCCTGGACGTCGGCGTCGGCGTGACGGTTTCTTGTATGCACGATATCTCTTGAAACAACAGATGGAATTTAACCAAACTTGCGTGGATACATCACCCGGACAAGTTTAAGAGCTGATTAGATTTGGTGACCTTGACCTTATTTTCAAGGTCACTGGAGGACTTAAATGACAATTTCTTGTATGCACGATATCTCCTGAACCAAAAGATCAAATTTCACCAAACTTGCATGGATATATCATTATGACAAGCTTTAGAGCTAGTGATATTTTGGTTACCTTGACATCATTTTTAAGGTCACTGGAGGACTTAGATGACAGTTTCTTGTACCCATAATATCTCTTGAACCAATTGATTAAATTTCATCAAACTTGCATGGATACTTGAATTATTGGGATAGGTTGAAGAGCTGAATAGATTTTGGTGACCTTGACCTTATTTTCAAGGTCACTGGAGGTCTTAGATGACAATTTCCTGTACCCATGATATCTCCTGAACCAGTGGATTAAAGTTCACCAAACTTGCACGAATACATTACTGGGACGAGTTTAAGAGCTAATTATATTTTGGTGACCATGACCTCATTTTCAAGGTCACTGGAGGACTTAGATATCAATATCTTGTACCTTCAATTTCTCATGAACCAATAGATGGAATCTTACCAAACTCTTTGGGACAAGTTTAAGAGCTTCATAGATTTTAGTATTCTTAACCTAATTTTCAAGGTCACTTGAGCACTTGGATGCCATTTTCTTGTACCCATAATATCTCCTGAACCAATGGATGGAATTTCACCAAACTTGCATGCATAAGTTTTTGAGCTGAATAGATTTTGGTGACCTTGACCTTATTTTTAAGGTCACTGGATGACTTGATGACAATTTCTTGTACCAACAGTATCTCTTGCATGAGTATATCGTTGAGACAGGTTTAAGACATGTTTAATAGCTAGTGACCTTGAACCATTTTCTAAGGACATAGTCTTCTATGTAGGATATCTTTAGAACCAGTGGATGGATTTTCTCCAACTTGCATTGATATTTTATTTGTATAGGCTTTTTATTCATTAGAGTGAATGGGAAATGGGCTGGTGGGGACGGCAGTTTTTCTCTGAAAAACATTTCTAGTTTCATGTCATGGAATGTTTAGACGCACGCACAGATAAATGTTATGGTTAAGGATCCATAGTTGAAATCTGCAAAGTCCGTTGAATTTCATATCTGCTAGCCATCCTTAGTTTCATTGCATACATTTTTGAATGACATAGATTTTGAATGACATGGTTTCATGCCATGAATTTTGAATACTCGACCATCTTTCTTAGCATATAAGTTTGAATAATAAGCTAAATACACCGAAAAAAATCTGGTGGCTGTAGGACATAAACAAGCCAAAAATACTCTGAAATCAGCCATCGCTTTTCATGAGAGTATTTTATCATGATATTGATATTACATTAACATGGCTTATGTTCTTGAAGGCTAGACATGTGCACTGGTGAAGCGTGGTGGCTCTAGGAGTCAGGAAAACCAAAATATTAGTTCTGGAAGCACAGGAGTTTGAAGTTCTAGCTAAGAATCGTCTCTGAATCTTGTCATCCAAAGGGTCCAATACCAACATAGACAATGTTACAATATTACAAAACGAACTGTCCAATTTTTGACATTTTGAAGTGTTACAATGCCTAAGCTTCAAGCGTCTGTGCTCTAAAAGATCTACCGTAAGCATCCTAAGTGAGCCACGACACGAGAAAACCAACAAAGTGGTTGTGCGCCCAGCGCAGACACAGATCAGCCTGGGCATCCGCCCAGCCTGATGAGAGTCTTCGCTGTCCGCATGGAGCTAGCTTAGACCCTTAGCTATTCTTTAAGCGCAAAGCGGAGCCTCTGATCAGACTGGGCGGATGCCCAGGCTGATCTGAGTCTGCGCTGGGCGCACAACATCTTTGTTGGTTTTCTCGTGTCGCGGTTCAATTATTATAGGTCTGAGGTAATAGTGCAAATCAAGGGCATATACTGTGTCATTCTTTTGTGTCTTCTGGGCGTATAAGACTCTGTGAAACCAGACTGTTTCATTTTTTCGGCTTTAGCCGTATAACCTTACTATTGGCCTACATTTTAAGTATTTCATTGGCCAATATAAATACACCCGGGATTTTGATGTAAGTAGCCTAATTTCGCTTTTACGTTTTACTTTAAGTTTTATTTGACTGTTGGCCTATAAACCGTTTCGTGATGAATCTAGATATTTCGGTCCAAATCGCTGTTTGGCAAAGAACATTTCGCCTGTTATGTCGCTCAAGTAAAATGTAAAACCAACAAAATAACTTGACACAGAAATCGAAGACGAAATTACGTGTTACTGGCATAGTTGTTGACGTTGTGTTGGAACTGCGACACTTTTAAGGTTATACGTGGGGCGGTCAGCCAACCAATCCTCATTACTAAGTACAACACAGACAAACTCAAATCAAAACTCAATAGCATTTCCGAAATCGAAACACAAACGCCAACAACAAATATGCATATCAACATGCGCATCCGTACAATCTGATCAGCACATTCGATATCTTACAGATACCTGACTCATACATACATGTCTTACAATGCACACTTCAATTTAATCTAAGCCGATTATCCTTTTTTAAGATATTTCTTGTTTCAACTGCTTTGATAGTTATTTTTGGTGTCTCAATTTTAAAAATATTTCGGTTTGTTAATTGCTGAATTTCTTCACTAAGGGGGCCCTGATCCCGGTCCTGTACTCCAACCTCCTTGTACAGCATATCTGCTAGAGCCAGATAAACAGCTACCAGTCATAAACTGCAGCGCCGACTGTCATCCAGAATGTGACTTCACGTGGCTCAAGCTTGGAAGTCGTCAGTCTGTGCTGTCGAACAATGGGGCTTTGCGACTTGTAGGCAGCGATATTGTCGGCGAATACATGTGTGTCGCTACTAGAAATGGAACATCGCGAAAGAGCAACAGTTCTGTCATTGTCTTTTTTAAACAAGAAACACGTGAGTATAATCATTGTTGTTTTATATTTCCTAGGGTAGTCTTTCCTTCAATAAATGGAGTCTCATTGCACACATCTTTTCATCATCATTATCCCATCGTCCTCATATGACCGAAATACTGTTGAAAGTGGCGAAAAGCACAAGTCTTTCATCTAAGCTAAAACAGCCTCATGTCTAGAAAAGGACAGTCAATGCAGTGTGGCAATTTCAAAACGGCACGTATTTTGAAACGTTTAAAGTGACTAAGTCTGCAATTATGACCATTTTCCGATTTTTTTTTTTTACTTTCTTTTTGTAAAAGTAGAATTAAGTTATGCTTCTACAATAAATCTGTTCACTACAGCTGAAAACTGCATGGAAAAGAGAATAATTTTTATAAAAACAGGTGTTTTTCTCTTGTTGGTTATTGTTTACATCCCTCCAGAAATTCTAGACAGTTGATTTTTAACATAAATCCTGTTGTCGATAGTGATAATTTGTTAAGGTTTACGAATCTGGTGAAAGGTATACCCGAATCTTAGCTACATTACTGTGTTTTTGAAAATTAGAAATAAAAGATCAAAAGTTACAGACTTTGCAGCTTTAATTAACATGTTGCAAACGATTATTGTATGTGCATTTTGGACACATTGTGTTATAGATTTCCATAATCGACCTGTCTAGTGGAATAATGAGCTTGCGCATGCACATTATGCAGGGAAAGTCGTATACATGTATGTAGTTTTATACTTTATGTGCCGCGACACGAGAAAGCCAACAGAGTGGCTGTGCGCCCAGCGTAGACTCAGATCAGCCTTGGCATCCGCCCAGGCTGATCAGACACTTCGCTTAAGCGTTTAAATGGTACCTAAGGGTCTGAGCTACCTCCATGCGGACAGTGAAGACTGATTAGACTGGACGGTTGTCCAAGCTGATCTGAGTCTGCGCTGGACGCACAACCACTTTGTTGGTTTTGTCGTATCGCGGCTCATATAAAGATAAAGGCATGGCACACTGACATATTCTTTCTGTAGCAATCATTCAAAGTGTAATTTGGTTTATTCTCATTAGCTTCACAATACAATGTTAAGTCATGACATGTCTAATAATTATGTTCTTAAATTCCAAATCATTTTCTTTGTTAACTACATGTATATAGTTTCATACTGATAGCAGTCATATTTAAACAGCCGGGCCGGGTAGCGCAATCGGTAGGGCACCTGACTCGTAAGTCAGAGGTCATGGGTTCGAATCCCAGTCTAGCCATATACTTTCGTTTCTCCTTCCGCTGATTCAAGAAGGGCAGTTGTCAGTTACTGGCGAAAGTATGTGCACTTAGTACTGGTTAACCGCTTAGGAGGTCTAAGCCTGCCCAGGAATAGTGTGGTTAGGCTAACTGACCGTCTCGACATGACCTTAGTTGTTTACCGTGGACGTTAAGCATCAAATCAACCAACCAACCAACATATTTAAACATGTAAATTTATCAACAAACCAAAATAGTTGAATTTGCAAACAACGTTGATCCAGAGCCGCCTCAACTGGATCTACACTGTTGGCCCTCAAGTCTTTCAATCGTCAATATAGTATAGCTTGGACTAAACATTTTGAACTGTTTCAGGCGAAAGTTTTGTCGTCTCGCCTGCATCTTTAGCGCTTTAAGATTAGAGCCGCGACACGACAAAACCAACGAAGTGGCATGTGCGCCTCGCAAAAACTCAGATCAGCTTAGGCATTTGTCCAGTCTGGTCAGAGACTTTGCTTTGCGCTTAAAGGGTATGCCCAGGCTGATCTGTGTCTTCGCTTGGCGCATATGCCACTTTGTTGGTTTTGTCGTGTCGGGGCTCATTAATGTTCCTATTTTACAGACCATTCTCCAGCCCCCATATCTGCCTCAGAGGTCACACTAAACTACGTGCCAGTTGTTGTAGTGGGAGGAGTTCTGGGTACAGCATTACTTCTGGCCATTATCCTTATTGTGTACCTGCTGAGACGAGGACATTTGTCAGAGGCAAGCACGTTAACTACAGTTGCTGCCAGCAGACCCGAGACTTCTTTCGAACTGAGAACACAAAATACGTAAGAGAAATCTTTTTATCATGTGGCGTCGGTATTATTCAGTGGATAATGTCGTGTCATAAGAATCGTATGACCACACGTGTAATAACACTTAGGTGCGTACATGTAACGTCATTGACAACGTCCATGTCAACAATGCATTTTCTTATTGAAATAATGTTCGGTTTGAAGGCGTCAAAATCCCATTTTGCAGGGCCATACGATAAACAGAATCTTACACTTGTGATCATAAATTTCATATGAAATGACCACTCGTGCAAGATCCTCTATTTATGTGACGTCGCCGTTATTCAATGAATAAAATCGGGTAATAACACTGGTGCGGTCTAGTAACGTCATAGACAACGTCTGTGTCAGTAATGCGTTTTCTGATTGAAATAATGTTCAACTTGAAGGCGTTAAAATCCCATTTTAAACGGTCATATGATAAACAGAATTTTACACTCGTGGTTATTTCATATGAAATTTATGAAACTCGCCTCATAAATTCCGTATGAAATGTCCACTCGAGTAAGATCCTGTATATTGTAAGGCATTTCTTTGGTGTGTTCATTGCGTTCCAGATGATCTAAGTTTAAAAAGTTTATTTAGCTTTGCGCGCAAAATCTTGGCAAAATCGCTGTTTAAGGACTTCGTTAGGCTAATGATGCTCTGAACAACCCGTTCAGAGCATCATTAGCCTAACAAAGTACTTAAACAACGATTCATTTAAGTCTTCTAGAGCGTATAAAATGAAGTATGTCCATATTTTTGCTGAAAAAAAATGTGAGGAACTTTTGCATTCATATTTTCGCAGCAAAACTTGACAGTGTTTTTGTGTACAAATATTCGCAAATTTAATATCTCATAAACCAACGACGTCGTTAGGTCTGAGCAACTGGACCATGGTGTTTACACTAGTGAAATTTATATTGTGTTTAATAATTCGATCGTGCATAAAAATCCAGAGTCAAGCTATATGACATGGAGATGCGTGGTAAGGGGAATGGTCTCCCTGAATATTGCAGAATTTTGCGAAACGAAATCGAACGATGAGTACTTGAGGCTGATCGCCAGTTTAAGAATTCTAAAAGTAAAAACGAAAACGAAATTGTCGTTCACAGAAATGGAATCCTTCTGCAGTACGTAACTAATGTTATCAGACATCACGCATTTTTAAAAAAGACATTGATAAAGGCATAAATAAGATTAAAGGGATACGTATAGCAAGCCAAAAAGTGGTACCACTCGTTAATGATTTTATGACCCTGTTATATCATTACTTATGTGGGATGAGGTAGTTTCTTTGATGAAATAGCAGTGTCACTAGACTGTTGCATAACAAGATTAGGACACCCAATAAACAAGACTTATGTCTTTAAAAGCATAGTTTTTGTTTATTGGGTGTCCTAATCCTATCCTCCGTGTGGAGTGCAGACCCTGATCAGACGTTGTGTGGCGTATGATCTGGGTCTGCGCTTTTGCCTATGTCCTTTTATGGAAGACTAGGCGATAATGGGTTAAACTTCTATTAAACTGCATTTTTTCAGGACCTACGAACACCTGAGACATAATAGGAGTACCAGCCAGAATTATGCTGCAGTTAATACAGGTACTTATGAAATTAAAACATGTTGTTTGTCTCTCGTATCCAGAAATTACAGTTACATTTTACTGTTATTATGTACCCTCACCATTTGGCGGGGCGGGGAGGGGGGCTCGGCCATATTGTTTTTGATGCGGATCCCGTCGGCGTCTGCGTAGCTTCTTGCCTGCATTCTATCTTCTTAAGGGATTAATGGATTTTGACCAAACTTGCACAGATAAATCATTGTTGGGCGGGGAGAGGTTATACGGGGGTTGTAGGGGGGGGGGGGGGACTGATTAGATTTTAACCTCACTTTGAAAGTCACAGAAGGTCAAAGAACATTAAAAAATCCTTGTCTGCACCATTTTTCCTGAAGTGATTAGTTGATTATGACCAAACCCAGACAAGTGTTAATCGGCGGGTGGAAAAGAACTGATTGAATTTGATGACCTTGACCCTATTTTAAAGGTCACAGGAGGTCTTAACTTGGCAACATTTAGGAGAAATAATACTGCTGGTGGTAATTGCTGATGGGGGACAACTGTTTTTGTCCAAAAAAAAAACATTTCTAATTTACATCCAGTCCTACCAGTGATAAAATGTCTAAACGCAAGTAATAATGAAAAGCGATTCACCAGCCACGTTTAGGGATAAAATGTTGAGTGTATACTGAGAAAAATACCTGGCAAAAAAGCAAGGAGAGTTTGATTTTGAAAATGAGAATTAGCTACACAAAATATAATCTTTTCTGGTTCCACGTTGAGCGATTCAACATAAAAATGCTAAAGAATTAGTGGGGTTCAATACCTGTGCATTGTATTTTTATCATTTCGTTCAAGTTATTATATCGAAAGTAGTTGCCATCTTAAGTGACTAAAATCGTTTGAAAAACCGTTTATGTGAAACTTTAGGACTTTTTTTTATTTGTTTAAAAGCCCCATCGCTCTGTCATTGGTGAACTATTTCATCGTGAGGTATCGTTGCAAGCTTATTACTACATTTTCGTCGTTGTAAATGACCGTGATTAAAAAAGGTAAAGGTTTCCCATAGCTTAATAGCCGTAGGGGCAGTGGGGGTTAGAGACCCACTGTATCTGGGGCACAGCTGATGAAAGGCGGGGCCCATCTCTCTCCTTTCGCTGCCTTATCCTTCCCTGATTCGTAAAAGGTACCCATTTACTGCTGGGTTGACACAGACAGTGTTCCAGTCGTCGGATGGCGACGGTGAGCCGCGAACTCACGACCTTCCGGCGGCTTTCTGAACCATAACCGAGTCACTCTAACCACTCGACTACGGCACCTCTCTTCCGACCGTGATTAGCGAACTTTAATCAGATAAAACGTCCTTGAGTTTCTTATAAAAAGATTCGAAAAATTATTTGGTCATTTTAGTTCTTTTCGAATTCATAAAGATGACTAAAATGGTAAAAATACAACGTACGGGCGTGGGACCTATTTATTGTCGTGCTTTCATTTATATTGCATCGCTTGACGGGAAATCAGAAAAAGGAAATCGAATTTTGTGGAGCATTTTGCCATTTTTCAAGTTCATGGTCCCCCTACATTTTTCCCAGTTATTTGACTCAGTATATGCCCATAAATCCACATTTTATCACCATAACGTTTCAAACGCTGAACCGCGTTTCATAGTGACTTGAGTTTAGACGTTTTTACCACTGATAGACTGTGGAGACTTTAAATTTAGCTTATCACAGTCATTTACACTGATGAAACTGTTGTGAGAAGCTTACCATAAATTATTTCATTAATTTATACAACCGACAGAGCAATGAGCCCCTTAAGTATAGATTTGACCGTAGGATAATGAGGAAAACTTACGAGTGATCTGAGTTAACGCCGGAAAAATTTTTGACGAGAAAGAATAGCTTTTGTGTTTTTCTTTTACAGGTGAGATAAAGGAGTTATCGGATGACCGCTCGTCGATGGGTCGTGTTCTTGGGAGGCACGCGAGTAACATCCAGAGGGATTATTTTTATTATTGTTATAATTTATTATTATTATCTATTCATTTTTTTTGTATTTACCTATAGTTAAAGTAGTTTTTATTACTATCTTATCTTATCTTACTATTATAATTATTATTATTATTATTATTATTAGGTAATTGTACATTTAAAATATTTGTGTAGAAGTTGTAATGCCATGTTGGTCGTTTTGTATATGTATTAGGGGGAGGGCTGTAACTAATGTTGTGAGAACTTGTAGCCCAACCCCATTGTTTGTACTTGTTGTGCAAAGGCAATAAAATATGTTTGAATTGAAAGAATAACCGCCTAATTTTCCAAAAAACGACAAAGCAGCAAAAATATCTAATTAAATGGCAGGAATATTCAGATCAACATGCGCCGGCATCTTCTCAGTTTGACCAGCCTCTTTCTTTCGCATCAGCAGTCTATAAATCCTAAGAAATCTTATAGCCTTGTTGTCTTCAGGGAGATGCGCAGAAAGATCAATGTCTTCGCTGTTTGCACCTGCCGCAATCACCATGGGCAACTTTCTCGGGCAGCCCCGTGTACTCTACCTGTAAACGACGATATCGTTCGAACTTGAAATAACATTAATTATATAGGATGTTGATAAGTTTTTCCCATTTATTGTCTTCCTTAAATAAAAGATATTTTAAAAAAAATGTTTTGTCAGGTCCATATACTGTTGTTGTTTCTTTTAGTTCACTAAGATCTTTTTTTTTTCAAACCTTTTAGTCTACATTTACTGAGGTCATTTTTGCTCTGACTTACATGACCATCATTCTCCAATAGTACAGAGGCAAGATAAAGAAAATAAGCAATAGGTTACTCAGTTTTCGTCGTTTTTCTTAAAATGCAACTCTTATGTCAATATGTTGTGTTGACATAGTATTCTACACTATCTTACAAAACTTTTGATATATTTTTGGAAAAATCAATGAAATTTAGTGCGGTCCTCTTCAACTCGGTAAAGTTAGCAGAACAGCAGAATAGCAGAATGAAATGGTAAAGTTAGCAGAATAGCAGAATAACAAAATGAAATGGTAAAGTTAGCAGAATGGCAGACTAGCAGAACGAAATGGTAAAGTTAGCAGAATAGCAGAATAGCAGAACGAAATGGTAAAGTAAGCAGAATGGCAGAATAGCAGAACGAAATGATAAAGTTAGCAGAATAGCAGAACGAATTTTTTTGTTCTGCCCATTCTGCTCATTCTGCTAGCATAATAGCAGAACGGAATGGTAAAGTTAGCAGACTAGAAGAACGAAATTTTTCGTTCTGCCCATTCTGCTCATTCTGCTAGCAGAACAGCAGAATGAAAAACTTGTCGGAATTATGTTCTAAGGCAACCAGCAGATGTGCACACACAAGCCATGCATGGAAAGCATTTCCCTCCTGACCAGGATTCAGCTAGCAAGGAAAAACTCCACATATTTGTTGGATAAAATAATCATTTATCATCAAATCCTGGTGTGACCAGCAGGTGGGCAGACTCATGTCATGCATGGAAATCATGTTTATCGCCGCCCGAGTTTATCTAGTAAACATAAACTTGGAATTTTTCGTTCTGCCTTTCTGGTCTTTCTGCTAGCAGAACAGCAGAAAGAAAAAGTTTGTCGTTTTAGCAGAACGAAATGGTAAAGTTAGCAAAATAGCAAAAGAGCGGAACGAACTTTTTTGTTCTGCCCATTCTGCTCATTCTGCTAGCAGAATAGCAGAACGAAATGGTAAAGTTAGCAGAATAGCAGAACGAAATTTCTCGTTCTGCCCATTCTGCTAGCAGACTAGAAGAACGAAATAGTAAAGTTAGCAGAGTTTTCGTTTTGCCCATTATGCTCATTTTGCTAGCAGAACATCAGAATGAAAAAGTTTGTCGGAATTATGTTCCAAGGCAACCAGCAGACGGGCACACTCAAGCCATGCATGGAAATTATTTCCCTTCTGGTCAGGCTTCAACTAGCAAGGAAAAAAATCAACAAAGGACCTGGTATGATAAGGCCCATATTTGGCCCCCAGAAAACACATTTTTCAAAAGTTCTATTTCGATAAATAAAATGCATTCATAGGAAAGTTCTAACCTTGAATGTAACAGCAAATACAAAATCAACCAGTTCTTGCATAAAATATTTATGTTTTTAATCTTGAACATACCCATACCCACAGCGGATTCTGACGAAAAAGACAAATTTGGTAGCCTTCGCGGCTTTCAAAATATATGAGCCCGGCCTCCAGCACATTTTATATTTTATATGCGGACATAATTTTAATATATATTTACATGCCATGAAAATATTAAATGTGCTGGAGACCGGGCTCAATGTTTATTTTTAGATTTTTGTTACCAAAGTGGCAGCGTTCGGAACATTTTCCCTGTTTTCTCAACACAAAAACACCCATATCTCGGCTCATAGACAAAATAAACATATGTTGTGGGTATTCATTTTCTTAGTTAGAACACAAGGAATAATTTGGTACATATTTCATTTTGATCTGTTGGAATTTTTTGGTAAGCGTCTCTTGACTTGCAAACTTAAGTGGGTGGGGTACCTTGACAGGCCTTGTGCAGTGCACAGGTAATTAGCCGTGGTACCCAACGTATAAGCATTTCATCAAAGGCCTATTATCAAGAGCTTTCAAAGGCTATTATAAATGACTTATTTCTTTAAAGGAAAAATGATTAAACTCAGTTTTTCTTGCAATTTTCCTTCATATTATTGAACCAACATAGGCATGTCAGAAATCATGGAATTCTGAGAATTAACAAAAGTGAAACATATTATTTCTGTTTGTTTCCATACGCTCAAATGATAAGCAATAGAAACCATGCAATTTTAAGAGAATTTGAGTGGGGGTCAAAAATGGCCCTTATCATACCAGGTCCTTTACTGGAGAAAACATACTTATCATCAAATCCTGGTGTGACCAGCAGGTGGGCAGACTCAGGTCATGCATGGAAATCATGTTTATCGCCGCCCGAGTTTATCTAGTAAAAAATAAACTTGGAAGTTTTCGTTCTGTCCATTCTGCTCATTCTGCTAGCAGAACAGAAGAATGAAAAAGCTTGTCGAAAATATGTTCCAAGGCAACCAGCAGAAGGGCACACTCAAGCCATGCATCAGCGATTTTCTTCAACGATTTTTTCCTCGTTAGTTGCAGCCTGGCCAGGAGGGACATGTTTTCCATGCATGGCTTGAGTGTGCCCATCTGCTGGTCTCACCAAGATTTGATGATAAATATTTTTTTCTCCGGCAAATTTGTGGAGTTTTTCCTTGCTAGTTGAAGCCTGACCAGGAGGGAAATGTTTTCCATGCATGGCTTAAGTGTGCCCTACTGCTGATCGCCTTAGAACATAATTCCGACAAACTTTTTCATTCTGATGTTCTGCTAGCAAAATGAGCATAATGGGCAAAACGAAAACTCTGCTAACTTTACTATTTCGTTCTTCTAGTCTGCTAGCAGAATGGGCAGAACGAAAAATTTCGTTCTGCTATTCTGCTAACTTTACCATTTCGTTCTGCTATTCTGCTAGCAGAATGAGCAGAATGGGCAGAACAAAAAAGTTCGTTCCGCTCTTTTGCTATTTTGCTAACTTTACCATTTCATTCTGCTATTCTGCCATTCTGCTAACTTTACCATTTCGTTCTGCTATTCTGCTAACTTTACCATTTCGTTCTGCTATTCTGCCATTCTGCTAACTTTACCATTTCATTCTGCTATTCTTCTATTCTGCTAACTTTACCGAGCCGTCATCTTCAACAAATTTATTACGTCCCTACATCAAAAAGCTGAATTTTCAGTACCTTTCGTGGCTACATCGTTGTCCGGGAAACAGTTAGGAACTATTTCCTCTTAAAGTTAATGGGTACAGGTTCAAGTTTCCCAATTTTAGCTTTGCCTCCCATCTCAATGGGGATCAACTCTTAAAGCAAAAACTTGCTCCTTGGGGAGCAAGTGGTTTGCCTTTAAGACTAGACCCCACTTTTAAAAGTGTTTGTACTCCAGGGAAGCAAACAAAGTCATACAAGTCGTTTCCCTTTGTGAAAATGGCGGAAAAAAGCTGAAGGTATACCCATGTACACTGTAAAAAAATTCCGTAGATTTTTACGGTAGAATACCTGGCCACCAGCCGCCAGTTTATTTCCCGTTACTTTTACGAACGCCCGTAAACATTGACAGGCATCATAACGTAGAGCAGAGTAGAATAAGACAGTATTGTTTTGGTCATATGGCCCTCAACACTATAAAGGTATTTTCGAGTGCGGTCAGTTAAGATAGCTGCACCGTATCGTGATTTGAAAAAATGTTCTACAGACAAAAGCCCTTAACAGCAATGAGAAATGGACTGGCAGCTGGTTGCCAGGTATTCTACCGTAAAATCTACTGATTCTTTACAGTGTACCGTAACACGGCTGAGACAAACTCTCTTTCTTGTTTAGATCTGGTGACGGATGACACAGTTGGAGGAAGTAGAAATGAAAATGTGCGCTCCTCAACAGATTATATTGATGCCTTGCCTCCAAACGAGTTATATGAAAATGCAGATATGGAAAAACGCACTTAAGTTGTTCCGATACCCCTCAAGGATACATCAAACCCACTCGATCCAAGTTACAGGATGTTTTGCATACTAAGATTTTTCTAAATTGTCGGAAAGCACTTATAACAAGGAAGTTTCTCTACAAGTATAAAGTGAAAGCTATTGGATTAGTCATTTTTCGAGGGAAGTCCAAACTCTGCTTCGACAGCGCGGTCCTCATAGGACCGTTCTACTCCAGTATACCTTCCCTGGGATAGTTGAATGTATGCATATGCGATGTCCTTTCGATATGGACTATAGACTGACAAGAGCCTGCTGTGCTTGTTGTAGGTGTGAGACGTCTCTTTTGTTACTTTTTGTCTTTGTTCTTTGGACGTAGGTGCCGTGAACATTGCCCAACCGAAAAGATAATCAAGTTAATCAAGAGCCCGCCGCGCTTGCAGCAGGTGCGGCATTCCTTCATTTGTTTCTATTCCCATACAATCTTAAACTTCATATCACTTATGGCATGTCCCGTCTTTGGGGACCATTGAATCCAATACAACAACCCACCAAACATTACATCAGTTGTAATGCAGTTTCACAAGCTGCAACATAGCAAGACTCGACTCTTGTACATGTCCGTGTTTTATACTTTGATTATTGTAGCGTTGTGTGTGTGTGTGTGTGCAAGACAACTGCAAAACGTTTAAGCTTTGTCGCACATTTTAGTTTTGTAATTTGACTTGCATGGTCCCCGCTAAGGGGATTATTTTGTTATTTTTGGTGTTGAGAAGCTTCTCTTTTTCATGTTCAGATATTGTTTTCTCGAAAAGAAAATAGTTTGCTTATTGCTTCTAGTTTTTCTTATTATTTGAAACCTCTGATGAAGCCGAAAGGCGAAAGCGCTAAGGTAACATATTGACAAATTATGCACTATAAATGATAACCTCTCCATATATATATTACCCATTTAAAAGAGGTTCCTAAAAGGGCATTTCCAGAACTAGAAAAAGGCACCAATGATTCAGGGTCGTAAAGTGCTATGTTACTGATCTGCAGGCTGCAAGGCGCAGGCTGCGGGCTTGCGGGCAGCTGGGCGCAGGCTGAGTATTATCGTTTATTCATTTTGACAGAATACGAGGTATCTGAGTCACTGGGCCGTGAAATATAGGTCACTGTGACCTACGTTTAGGTGAGGTCAAACATCGAGTCATTTTGACATTATCCCAAGCTATCAATTTCATATTTCAAATAGTCTTCAAAATATAAGGCAAAATCACTTGACCGTAAAATACAGCTCATGGCCCGCTTGCATCACTATCTTCAGAAGATATTCCCCAGATGTTCTAGTATAGGAAGTTTGTAGACTCTTCCCCTTTTGGTTACTTAGAAACTGAGCTAAACGCAAAGTGAAATGTATGTAATGGCCCGATATGCATCGCTGCATTCAGTAGATCTTCCCCACATGTACCTTTTGAGCAAGTTGTAGAACTCTATCCCTTGTGGTTACTTAGAAACTGAGCTAAACACAACAGCTGAATATTTTTTTCTATGTTCAATCAACCGTGAAATATAGGTCTTGGCCCAATATGCATCACTGCTTTCAGTAGTCCTTCCCAAGATGTATCAATGAAGCATGTTTGAACTCTATTCTTTGCGGTTACTTCTTTACTTCTTCATGGTGTTGAAATTTGATTTATGTGTTTACCGTGATGATTCATTGACGAGTTAGAGGGTTATCATGCGAACCGAACAACCAACTAAATGTTTTGTACCACTTCAGAAACTGAGGGTGAGGTTGGGCCCGTAAAATCGATTTATGCCCCCCAGTAATTCGTTACTGACCGTTCCAAGGCGGTAGTTCTGTTGTGGTTCTCTGTTGCCTGTTTTTGATGTCAGAGTTTCTGTGATGTTTTACCTTATATATGTTCTTATTATTTTTGTTTCGGTTTGGGTTGCTGAGTGGCCACCTTTTGGGAACAAGCTGCTCACTCGGTTGGCCATATGTTCTCTGTATCTTGATTATTTGTAATCTTATTTGTTTCCATCTATGGTTTGAGGGCTGGATTTGGATTTTGATTGTTTCAGTTCCTGGTCTTTGCATACTTTTTACTTAGAAACTGAGCTAAACACAACAGGTGAATATTTGTTTCTATTTTCAGTCAACTGGTATATATAGGCCGTGGTCCGATATACATCGCTGCTTTCAGTAGATCTTCCCCAGGTGTATTTGTGGAAAACGTTTGAAGACTCTATCCCTTGCCGTTACTTAGAAACTGAGCTAAACACCCCATGTTTTACCTTATTTATGACTGTATTATTTTTATCTTTTTATTGTGCCTCATTATGACTTGCAAATCAATTCACAATGGACATAAATTGATAAATTTTAGTAAAAGAAATAATATGTTTATATTAAATGGTAGATTGGGCGAAGACAAAATGCACGGTCACACCACATGTAGAAACTCGAGTTGTATAGACTACTTTATTTCGAATGTTAATATGTTTGAATACCTTCGTAACTTGTATGTGGATGACTTTTGTCCGTTGTTATCCGATGTTCATAATCCGCTAGTTCTCAAATTGCAATTGAAAACTGAAGTTTCTGAAACGCCCTTCTCGGAAGAGGAACAAATCGTAAAAGACAAGTTATGGGACAGACGCTGCCCAGATGTATTTGTCGATTCTATAGACATGTTAAAACTTTGTGAAATCAAGGCTAAACCGACAATTTTATTGTTAATGAATCATTTGATAATGACAGCATAGACATAATCGTTCAAGACATTGCGAACTTATACTTAGAAAGTGCACAAAAAGCATTTGGTAAGCAATCTCTTAAGTCGCCCATAAAGAATAATGAAAATAATTATAAGCCGAAAAGGAAACCTTGGTACGGTAAAGGATGCAATAACGCACGAAAAATATTTAACAGAGCAAAAAACCGTTTTCGACTATCTAGAACACAGACCGATCATTTAAGCATGAAAGAAAAGGGGAAAACATATAAGCGACTTATCCACAAACACTATCGGCGATACGCTAATAAAAACGCAGCAAAAAATTAAAAATCTCAAATCAGCAGACCCCAAAAAATTCTGGCGATGCGTAACCAACAAAGGAAAATCGAACCCTAAAATAACCGCAGATACCTTTTATGACTTCATGGCAGGTTTAAATACAACAGCGAATGAAGAAGATGAAAACAATCAGCATTTTGATACGCAGGAAACTGCGGCCACGGAACAGTTAAATTCGACTATTACTCAGGAAGAGATAAAAATAATGCCCTTAAACTCGTAAATGGTAAAAGTAGTGGTCTAGACTCAGTTCTAAATCAGCATATAAAGTCAACACTGCACCTTATGTTACCAATTTATCATAAACTTTTCAATATTATTTTTGATACAGGTATAATTCCCTCTGCCTGGACGGAAGGGTGTGTAATTCCAATTTATAAAAACAAGGGAAGCAACTCAAATCCGGAAAATTACCGCCCTATAACCCTTTTAAGCTGTATGGGGAAATTATTTACTTCGGTAATCAACTCCAGACTCCAAGAATTTGTCAATGAATTTAATCTCTTAGAGGAAAACCAGACCGGTTTTAGAAAAAACTACTCTACAATAGATAATGTATTTTCTTTGCACGCTCTATTTGAATTAATGTCTAGAAATAAGAAAAAAAATGTATTGTGCCTTCGTCGACTTCCAAAAAGCGTTCGATACAGTTTGGCGGGCGGGTCTTTGGGAAAAACTGAGTAATTCGCATATTCGAGGAAAATGTTTCACAGTAATATACAATATGTATCAGGGAATTAAGTCCTGTGTTTCTGTCAATGGAAAACTTTCGTCTTTTTTTTTCAATGCTCTATAGAGGTACGACAAGGAGAAAACTTGTCGCCATTTTTATTTAGCATCTATTTAAACGATCTTGAACACTACCTGAGGACAAATAATACAGTAGGTATTGATTGTACATTACGGACGGATGAATTGTTTATGTATTTTAAACTGTTTGTACTCTTATATGCGGACGACACAGTAATATTTGCTGATTCGGCAAATAACCTTCAACATGCATTAAACACTTTTGAAAATTATTGTACTGCCTGGAGACTAACGGTCAATATTGATAAAACAAAAATTATGATTTTCGATCGCGGCAAACATAAAAACCATTTTTTGTTTCACTTTGGTTCAAAACACATTGAAATTGTAATTTTTTTTAAATATCTAGGAGTAATTTTCTCACGCGGTGGTTCGTTCGCAAAGACAATTAAACATAACAGTGATCAGGCGAACAAAGCGATGTTTTTACTTTTAAGGAAAATTAATCCATTAAATCTCTCAATCGACTTACAAATCGAATTGTTCGATAAGATGATTAAACCTATCTTATTATACGGTTGTGAAGTTTGGGGTTTCAGCGACATAAAACTAATAGAACGCATTCAGTTACAATTTCTTAAATCGATATTCAACCTTAAGCAATCAACTCCAAATCTAATGATTTACAGAGAGTTTGGTGCACATACAAACTTCCTTGGGTAATTTAGATCCGCCATTTTGTTGCGCAATCAGCTCGTGTTGCCTCCCTTGACATTTTGCGGGTAGTGTATGCGCATTGCATCCTGAAAATCTTAGGCATTTTCTACATGTGCGCATTAGCCAAATACCTTTCGCGTACATGATATATTACATTTTAAACAAAGAAAAGATACATTTTCGGTAAACGTTTACCTTAAAATGCAACTTTATATCTGTCTGCTCGTTATCCACAAAACAGCATCTACTTGGTTTAATGAAAAAATAAGACTTTTCCGAATTTTCCCTGGTTCACAAATATTTTTCCCTATTTCTCCGATGAATATACAATATAAAAATATAATGTTGCTATGGTAAACATACTAGTTTTAAAGGTAAACATTAGCCCTGAAGTCACAGCAGGGGCTAAACTGCCACGCGCTTCGACTGTGATGTTTAAATATCAACCTGTCAGCTTTGTGATAAAAGATATTTAAATTGTCTCATTTATTCTGACGTGAGAAAAGCATGCCATAGATAAATAAATGGTATTTAGCTGCTTTATCTGTCCTAGTTGTGATATTCATGAATCTATATATTAAAGGACAAATGCACAAATGCCCGTAGGGAACTAGTTATCGATATGACGAATTAAACTTTCTGGATGTCAAAATTTTAATCCAATCATGGATTTAACATCTCAAAGTTTGTTGATCATGCTGATAACATTTAAGTTAACGGCGGCAGGTTTTGTCATTTAAATCGCTGTATCCTTTGGTTTACAGAAAACTTTTACATACATATAAATAACAAAGCGGAGTAGATCTAATAAGGATCTGTCAGTAAGCATGACGCTTATGATATGTCATTTCGCTGTACTTTTTCGTTGTTCATACCCCATTAAACTATGGTAACAAAGGGGAAACTGGATTAATGTCAAATCTGACTAGGCAATGTGTTTGCTTATCCTAGGCCAATGAACAAACACTCAAATTGCACAAAGATTGACATTAAAGTCAATACTCTCGGCCGAAATCGTTTGGGGCGAATGTAGAGTATATACGCTTCCTTAGCAACTCACGTGGGAGATCTCTTACTGCGCATAATCGGCAACTGGTTACCGTCCTAGTTTGGTTGGTTTCTGACATATTGACTATTTACCAAGGGGTAATAGGGAAAGTTTGTATGTGTGGTGTATACCCAATCGAAATCGATATAAAAGCTAGAATGATAAATTATTGGACTAAATTAATAGCACCAGATTCACTGAAATTTTCAAATTTACTTTACCAATTTTTTTTTTAACATGGTATCAGATAAGAAATTACCCTAGTTGGAATACATTAAAGGAATACTCATAAATTGTGGCTTTAGTGGCATATGGGATGCCCAGGTAGTTCAGAACCCAAGATGGTTGGTCCGTAGTATAAAACAAAAGAATAAGGATCTGTATATCAATAGCTGGTTTTCAAATGTTAACGATAGTTCTTCGTGTATTAATTACCGTCTTTTTAAGGAAAATTTTGCATTGGAAAATTATATGTTAAAACTTCCGAATGCCTGTAGAAAAATAATGTGCATTTTTCGTAACGAAATCACCATTTACCAATAGAAACTGGGAGATGGTCAAACACTGATATATCAGAGAGGAAATGTAATCTTTGCGGTATTTCTTCTGGCGACGAATTTCATTATTTTATGAGTTGAACATATCTTGCCTCAGAAAGAAAACGATATATTAAGGCATATTACTTTAGGCAACCAAATGTTATTAAATCTAAACAATTGATGAATGTAAGAAATATAAAACAGTTAAAGAATTTGTGTAAGTTTATCAAAATTATACTTAACTCATGTTCATAATACCTGTTTTAATGCCGTATATATTCACTCTGTTTTTGAATACCAAAACAGCTCGAAACAATTCAGATAATGTAGTAGACTTTATTCGTACCAAGTGAGCGTTTGGCATTTGGACAGTGTCAGCCCGGCACTGGTGCGACGTCTATGACGTTGCACCAGCGTTGGGTGGACACGGTACCATTGTAGGATGCTCACTTGGTATATATACATGTATCTAGTTTTCTTTTTTCTTAAATGTTAATTCTTTTCCTAGCGATTGGAGCTTGACGATAAACATGCGCTCCTGCACCGGCTGGTCTACGCTCTTATGCACTGCTCGGATCTGTCACCGGATATAAAATGATGATGAAACGTAAACTGTTTTAAAAGGATGTCCGCTGGTGAAAATCATTTATTCAAACTTTTTTTACTTTTGTGTTATTTCAATTCTTCCATCAATATGTAGTCCAAAAATGCAAAATAAAGTATAGGTTAGTGTGGATTTTTTTTCAGTACATGCCATGGAAGCTTGTGAGGGTACCCGGCCATTATGAAATTTTTTAGCATAATATAAAAATATTTAAACATGTGTTTAAATCTTTTAAGAAGAGGAATCAGTTGATTGAATAAATAATTGCATGCGTTTCCTCTGACGACCACACAATGTTATATTGATTTCAAGCATAATTTGTGCACAGTCTTTTGTTAATCTCCCAAAATTTAAAGGAAGTGTTACCCCACCCCCATGACTTTGGCCTATTTCTGAAGCCATAAAAATGAACCCAGGCCACTTTCAAAAAAATAGCTACAGAGGGTATTAGCGCAATATTTCTGTTTATAATATTATATTGCTAGAGTCTTGTCTAAAGATAATTAAGCAAAAAATAATGTCCTAAAACACTCTTTTATTAAATAGCACTTGAGATATGTTGGTATTATGATAACTTCTCTTCTAATTTAATATAAGATTAATTGTGGTAAAAAAGACAAAATATTGAATAAATAAAGACATTTTGTTTAAACTTTGACTATACCTGACACAAAGTTTATCATTAAAACAAGTTATTGAAGATTTTATATTAAAAACTGTAAATGCCTTGGCAGAAAATGACAAAATTTATCCCTACCCCCAAAAGAATTCAATTTTTTTAATATTTTGTAAAGCTGCATTAAAGTGATGAAAAATAACAGAAGCAGATTCTAACTTTTTCTTAAACTTTGACAGTTTATCATTCAGACAATTATCTTCAGGAAAATTAGTAGAAAAATATAGGTTAGTGTGCAAATAAGAAAGAAAACTTGAAAATTTTAAGCCTACCCCCTTTTATTTTTGGCTGTGTGTAAATTAATAGAAGAATCACGGTTGCATCTGAGTTATCTATCTAGTCCGATGAAAGAATTTTAATGTAAAACTGAAAACAGCCATGTTACTCTAAAATTATATAGCCTTTTCATAACCAAAGAGTACTTCATAAACAACTAATTGGATCTTAGGCTAATCGAAGCAGATTCTAAGCCACCCCATGTAGAAACAATGGCTGCCTGTGTTGGTAAACTACAATATGTTTCTTTCATGTTTATGATAAAATCATTTCCAAAGTCTATTTTCTTGACTAGATATTAATATATCCTTAACATGCATACAGAAAAATATGACAAAAATTAGCTGTTATATGGAAAAGCAGTTTTAGGATGGTAATTACCCCACCCACTTCGGAACCCACTTCAAGACTGACTGATCTGATTCTAACATGACACACACTCAACGTAAATTTCTTGATCAGTCTCTGGTACACGTGTAAATTTAAACATGTATAAATGCTCTTGAATGCATGCTCATGTGTATGATTTGACTCAACAATTTTTTTTTTAATTTACATAATCTCCGAGCTTGACTGAGCATGATGGAGAATTGAAAAAAATAAATAAATAAAAGGTGAAAAGTTAGTCTGAATCTCTTAAACTCTCTGTATGTACCTTAATTTATTCACACATGTAAAATAGTCTTAGATGCAAGATGCATGTAACATAAGCGTGACACTCAACAATTTTGGTAATCTGCATATTTTCGAGCTTTCGCGAGCAAAAGTTGGAGATTTAAAATGGGAAAGCTACATAATGTCACATGAACGAATGCATACGTTTCTTGGGTCTCATTATTCCATTATTCCAGAGGATTGGTTCCCTCTTCTTTATGAAGTAAGGCTGGAGTACAATCTTTTATACAATGTTCAGTCAGCGTTTTTCTGTTTTGTGTTTTGTTTTCTGTTATTGTTTTTTTTTTCTGAGATATTCTAATTGTTCCCCCCCCCCGACCCCCTCCACGCTTGTATGCTACTGTCGGGTAGCATTTTATTGTATTGCCTAAAATCTTTTCAAACATTGAATAAGCCAGTGTAATGAGCAGCTTGATCTCAGTCTATACGGATCAACAATGCACTCGATTTGGACCACTGCCCGAGGAAAATAATTAGAAACACCTGTGTCGTGTTGCATCGACGTCATTTCTACGCCATGTGCCCGCTGCGGCGGAAGGGGACAAGATTTTGTAGTCTAAATGTATATGAAATTCGGCGTGAACGAGTGTGCGTATGTATGCAAAGCGTTTTATAACACAAGTTAATATGTATCTTTTTAGTATTCCATTACCTTCTTTATAGCATGATCGATTCTTTTTTTTTTTTTTTTTTTTTTTTTTTTTTTCATTAAAGTTTTGGACATTCCCAGGCGAACTGTGCGGACCGGGGCCAGGGTGCTGGAAAGCACTCGGACCGGGGTCTGCACTGTTAGCTCCCTCGTTTTGTTTGTCGAAAATTTCCTATTAGATCAGGTGGACTTTTCCAAGTCGGAAGATGGAAGAGCCCACTTGAAAGAGTTGGAAATGTCCAGAGGTTTAGGACGAAGACAGTGCAGGATAAGTAGAAAAGTAGTAGTAAAACTCACCATAAAGTACTGGTTAACATCCATTTATTATTATTATTATTACTTTTGGTCTACAACAACAATATATTCCATTCACATGAATTAGAATTGTACAACACGCCTCTTGCTCATTCATGAAATGCACGGACTGAATCAGACTTAACCGATGAAGGCGTTTCGGTCCACTGCATTTCTTGAATGAATGCAATGAAGGCGTCTGTCAAAAAGTTAAAATATAAACATGCAGCGGTAAAGAATTCATAGTTACATAGAAAGTAAGGATGTACTGGTTATATGTGATGAATAATTGAAATGTTCTCTTTCTCACTGGGCACATGCGAGGTTGGATCAACCTTGATTCAACCATGATTCAACGTCACGACGTTGAATCAGGGTTGATTCAGGGTTGATTCAACCTTATGTGCCTGCTGGGCTCTCTCTCTCTCTCTCTTTCTTTCTTTCTCTTTCTCGGAATAGTTAAACTTTACTGTCAGCTCTTATTATATAATACCTACGATGTTGCCCTCAAGTGTTAATGTTTGAATTGATGTGAAAATGTTCGCCATAAAGTTGTTTTGAAATGCACATACATATTGCTCCTTATGTTGTTACATATATGTGTAACCTAAGAGTAATAAAGAATTTGAATTTGAATTTGAATATGAAGAGAAAATATAGTTTTGCGTAATGTTGAACTAAGCTGTCAGTTCAGTGACGTCACAATGACAAGTTGGCACGCGCGCACTAATTGACTGAGCGGATACTATGGCTGAGTTCGCATCAAATTAAACAAATCTCTCTACAAATTAGATTCAATAATTTCTACGAAAGCTAGTGTATTTTATGATAATGTTGAATTTCCCACAGCGTTCCTCAGTATCGGTCATGCTGTTAATAACATGGGGCGAATGAGGCCTATAATGCATCATACAGATCTACACCCCACCCCTACTCCGCTAACGCCCAGACGCCTGCGCACCTCGAGACCTACACTGTTCTGTTTCCTTTTTGTCAAACCGTTTAGCCATTTAAATAGCAGAGCGCTCAAAGTATCTAAATCTTAAGTCCGAACTCATTTAATCGAAATAAACGTCGACAAATCCAAAATATTTAGATGCAAAGACATGGACCCGAAAACAGTAAGTGTGATCAGGTGCTCGCTCGTTTTGGCATGCGGTATACGATTCAGTAAACATATCCCTCCCTGTACGTGACACCTGACACATGGTAAATTCTCGTTTAGTGCTAGTCCGGCAATACACACAGTTTATACCTGCACCAAAATTTGACGAACGAGTGCCGCGTTATTAAAAATGTATTCAGGCGTATCATGTTTGTCCTTCACCAGCCTGTACGCATGCAACCTGCGCATGCGCAGACCGAGCGTTATTCGCCTGATCCACACTGCGCATGTGCGCAAGCTGTTCTGGGCATGCGCAGTTGTAAATATATATATTTTTTAAAATAATAATAACAAAAATGCCATGTACATAAAGACAGAAAAAGGTTTTTCCCAGTTCGAATTGAATTCTTTATGCAGTGTAACCATACAATTTGCCCAAACTTGCGGCATAAGAAAAGCCTGTTTTTTTCTTTCTTTTTTTTTTTTTTTGCTCCTCAGCCGTGAGAAACTGTGCCTTATTGCATGTGCTAACAGGAAAGTCTCTGATCAGTCCGCACATGCGCATAGCCTCTGTTCAATATGTACATGCTTGCTTCACATAGAAAAAATGCTAATCAGACTGTGCATATGTGTAGGCTGATCTGAATTTCCCTGTTCGCGCGTAATATAAAGCCCGTTTTCATGAATAATGTTTTTAGCGTTAGTTTCAGTGTGCATTAAAATGTGTTGGAATTTCCTTCTTTTCTCTCTCTATCTAAATACACGTCCACACTAGTCTGTCGTCGTCATCTAACCCATTATGAAAAAGACTGTCTGCATGAGGCTTTCGTCGCCGGAAAAAAGTGAGAGGGCAGATTTTTCAAAGTATTGTTAGATGACGAAGTCGTTAGTGAAGGATTCAAAGCTCTTCAACGCTTAAACAAAATATAAATAACAATGCTATATCTGACTCGTATAGGAACTGATGGCATATCAGAAAACTGCTGAAAGTGGTCAAAACGAGCTTTCAGCAGTTTTGTGATATACTCCACCAGTTTACAGTATATGTATCTTTAGCAAAACTGAATCTTTATACGAATGTACGAATCGAATAGCATCGTTATATTATATAGAAGTCCGTTTGCAGAAGATGGCTTTTAAATTTCTACTTTGGAATAGAATTGCGCATCTACCAGGTGCAGTTCGTTTACCCGTAGTCTTGTTGGGTTTCTCTTGTGAGTCCTGTCACTGAAGGGCCAAGTCGTCCTGGGAAGCAAACAGGAAGTCACAAAAGTTGTTCCCCTTTTTAAAAAATGGCGAATAAAGATTGAGGTGTACCATACACCATAACAGTAATTACATGAAAAAGACGACGTAATACATGTCCGAACAGCAAACAGCCTGTGCACTGAAAACTGTCCATGAATCCTGGAGATTTGTAAGATTGATCAATGTTCGCAAATGTTGAGTGTGATGTGGGTGGTTGCTGATCGGACATGTTCTAAGATCCTTTTGAGACGCCCTACCGATGTCTGTTTTAGTCGCAGTTCATGTATCGCAGGGAATGGAAACTGCGTATGGTCAGATAAAGGACTGGGGACAAATGTGTCATTGGAAGTGCGAACTTTGAATGCAGAGACCGTGCACATAGCTGGTCGGTGCTCTCACTGTTTGCGCGTGCGTTCCGACAGACTTTGTCAGGACGCTGTCATTTTAGATGAAAAGCTACGACAAAGCAGAGTTTTTCGTTCTGAAAGTTTATATTCTTTTACAATTGAAATGTGCACATTCCCGCTCAAAAATAGATTTGTTGTGAGAAATGGCGCCTTATCGCATATACGAAAAGCAAAGACCCACTTCAGCCTGCGCACCCACGCATCCTCGTTCGGATTTCCATGATAGATTGTTGATGCAGACAGAGACCATGCTAATGTTACTGCACAGATGTGTCGGCTGATCTGGGTCTTCGTTGTTCGCATTTGGTATGAAGACCTTTGCGATGCACGGCCAAAACAATTTCGACTCGCATACTATAGTCGCACGCGCTTTAACGTACGGGCAGATTCGCGCAAAAATAACTGCGAGCAAAAGTTCTGAGACTTGGAAGTACAAAAACTAGCCGAGAAAGCAAAAAAACGAAGTCCCATATTGTTTTGCTCGAAATTTTAGAAATTCACCTGTTCAAGGATGACCACTGATCGAATTTCGGAGAACTTTCAGAAATTGGTTTCGGCAATAATTTTAGGTGTCCGAAACTTTAGAGTGTGCGAAATTTTAGAAGAATTACCGTATCTGAAAAGCACAACGTATACCATCATGAGAATTATACTAATATGTAGATAAATGATTTATGCAATGTAAAAGAAAAACACCACTATTAATGGTAATGTCAACGTAATTCGTTATCACCGGATCATGGACAGTGTCTCATGAAATGAGAAAATAAAATGAGACAGCTTATATTACAATAAGCCATTTACTTGCGCGTTTTCTTGTATTCAAGTTTAGATGCATGTTCTCTCCATTTTCCTTGCAGCACTCCTACACCCCCTCCCCCCCCCCCCCACCCCCCCCCCCCCACACACACACCTTCTAACTATCTGTCGCTGTAACCTTTTCTCTGTTCTTAAATAAAATGATAGATGTGAACCACACCGAGAGAAGGTGTACCGTACTTCCTAACTTCTATACGAGAGGCTGGGGCGCGGGTCAGCCTGCGTATTGATCGCAGACTGACCGGAGCCATAGCCCCCATCCTAAGATGTACCTGGCTATAGGAATGGCGGGTATTTTAATTTTTCTATACATCCGAATTAAAATTGCCATTAAAATTGGAAAATTGCTTTTGCTTCTGGGGGGCAACGCCCACCCAGATCCCCCCCCCCCCCCTTTCTTAACTTCTTAGCACAGAGCTTTTAGCCATTTTATTAACTGACATTCATGTATAATGTGACTGTAGTGACTGTATCAGTAAGTATTTATCAAACTTTTTAAAAGTGCGGATAAAGCATGTTTGGACATATGATCGGGCTATGAAAAAAACTTCCTAATGTTAGCCCTAAAACTTTGCGAAAATAGCCCTGATTTTTTGCCAAAATTTAAGGCCTATTTTTTGCCAAGCTTATACAGGGATGTTTGTATCTGTACCTTAGATGAAGAGAGTAACATACTCCAGGCACTGGTTTGCAAAAGCAAACTAAGCCATGCCCTTAGGCTGGTTAGAGACAGCACCATGTTCTTTTTGTGAGAAAAAAGGTGTAAAAATTACTGGTGTGGGTAAAAAAAAGGATATGTTAAGGTCAAGTAAACAAGGATCTGATATTTTAGCGTATAAATTAAAAAAAACTGTTTGAGTTAGTTTGTAAAAAAAAAAAAAGAAATTAGCTCCCTCGAGGTGACAAAAAACAAAATTGTTTCCAGATTCCAGTGAAATAAAATGTCCTATCTCCATCAAGAATACCAGCCCCCCTCCCCCCTCCCCCCCACCCCCCAGAATATCAAATGGTCGATCCCTAAATGTTTGGCAGACAAGTTTGATCGAACGAACTAATTTGAATGTAATAGTGGGGGGGGGGGGGGGGGGAGGGGAGGGGAAGTCTGAGGTAGCCCCTCGACTCCCAAAGCTGAAACTATTTTTTTAATGTAGACGGATACAAAACTTCTGACCCCCAACCCCATATGCCTGACAAAATGTATGACCCCCCCCCCCGACATCCCATCCCCACTGAATGTACACGGTCCCCCACCTAGTAATAAATGACCTCCGTAATAATCGGGTAAAATCAAATTTTTTGATTAGTAAAATACCGCCCAAAGGATAAAGTACTAACCTCAAAATTTTGATATGGTGTTGGGTCTCACTCAAGAACATAGACTATTTTACTGTGACCTGCTTTCGTAGAGGAGATTTGGAGGAGCCAGATGCATGCACTAATGAAGTCTAATGTGGGCTTTCAGCGCAGTTAGTTCACTAATGACAGAAACTTCACTCCTCAACTGTTGTCTCTCTGGGTTAGTTTTTGCGTTTGAATGTATTAGCTGTTTGTTGCAGATGCGCAAACTGATACCAAAGTAAAATTAAACACACCACTTGGCGATTCATTAACAGTTTCAGATGAAGTCAGCTGTAGATTCTAATTGATAGCAACATTACACGTCATCGTTACGTGTACCAACGAACCTAAACAAACCAGCTTCAGTGTATTTGAAGAGATAAGAGAATTTCAACCGTATGCCTAGGACTAGGCCTGCGTAGCAGAACATATTAGCTGAAGTAAGATTATATCTGTCAAAAGGATTAATTTTTATATCATGTCTAGCCCTCAGACTCATCAGAGCTCCTTTGGTGTCTAAGGGATTTGGCCTCTCGCGGCCTAATGTGGGTGGGGTGAATGGGATGCATCAACTTGCTCCGAAACTCGTAAAGAAAAGTCGAATCTTTTGTCAAATAAAACCAGAGACTGTCTGACGGATGGGATGCCGGATGACATAGGAACTAAATGCAGTGTGGTTAGAGCCCCCAAGAATATATTTTGCAAATTGTAAACATTGTATTAAAAGCATAGTAAAGTGCCTGGCATGTGGTGTGCAGACAAATAACGACATCACGGGTATGCGGGACCCAATATCTCTTGAGCGAATGAAAAAATGGTAGCGCTCGAATGAAAATTATACAACAGCATCCAAAGTTTTTAAAAACATAGTGATTTAATATTATTTCTAAATTGTAAGACGGCAAAATTACGACATCCGACACTCGACATTCCGAACTGTTGTTGGCAGTTCGCGTTGCGCAGAGGTCTCAAATTCGTCACCAGCGGACATCCTTAAATTGTTAAGTACACAACACTGACGCTTCACGGGAGCAGTCGAGATGGGGGACCCTTGAGAGGCCTTGAGCCACGATTTCTATCCAGAGTTTTTTTTGTGTTTTTTTTCGGTGGTGTTGTTCGTTGCGATTTCCTTACATAGCCCATGTCGATCCCTCTGGTGAAGCGCCAGCGTCCTTTGATTGTATCTACGTTTATATACTCGTGTCCGAGTAGTTCTCGTCAGCTAGTAGTTCTCGTCATTCCGCTTCAAACGAGTTCTATGCGTAAATTTTCTAAGCTTCAACTGCCTAAAATCTGAGTTTATAATAGATTTGATCTAACTAGTGCAATAAAAGGCCATCGGCCAAGTGTCACCCGACGTTTGAAATGTGTCACAAACTTCAGCCCTTTATTCTGTTTCAGAGTAAATGTATGGCCAAATACAGAAAATATATATATTACAGAACCTGGTATGCAAATGATAACTGAACATAAGCAAAGACATATACCCAATTACTGAGCCTCTTTATAAAATACTTAAGTTCAGAACGGGGCATATATGTGTAAAATCAGGTTACTGAAACTATTGGCCCTTACAAAATGATCAAAACATCAAGACTGTATACCCAGTACAAAATAAAAAGAGCCATAATCCTGCTTATATGAATCTGATGAAAAATGAACAATGCATTTATGAAAATTCAGCCCATTAATATGAATAGTTCTGGAGTTATTTTGATACAATTGCAACTTTTGTTTGCAGACTAAATATTTATTAAGCCTAAGGGCCGCATCTGGCAGACACCGGTAATCATCGTATTCTGCCGTTGCCGACCTCGTTTGGCACGTACGTCGTGATGACGTCGTACTGACGTCGATGCACCACATTGTGTCAGTGCGATGTCAGCTTGACGTTTGACGTCGTAATGACGTTGGTGCGATGTGATTACGTCGCACCGGCGGCATTTCGGCGTCGCGTGGCAGCTGGGTGGTGTTATGTGGGGCTTGCGACGGTTAGTGCGATGCTTACCGACGTCTGATGATGACTTGTGGAGCTAGCCGGATAATATTACGTACTTTTTTTTTTGTATATAATTTGATTAGCTGTGTAGATCTATCTTCTCAGTTCACCTGTATGAGAGGCGCTGCATTGATGGGGCCTTCATGTTTCTATAGGATCCGTTAATAGCTTGTGCGAACATAGGTTTACCCTTCCTTGCAGCGCGCCTCATCATGGTGTTTGCATATTGCTTATATTGGTTACAGGTATTTTTTTTTTTTTTGCTTTGTTCGGTGTTTACATGTTATTCTTGCTTTCGTCAATAGTTGTATGTATGTTAAGGCTCTCCTAAGTGGAGGAAATAAAGAATCTATCTATCTATCTATATATGTGTAAAATCAGGTTACTGAAACTATTGGCCCTTACAAAATGATCAAAACATCAAGACTGTATACCCAGTACAAAATAAAAAGAGCCATAATCCTGCTTATATGAATCTGATGAAAAATGAACAATGCATTTATGAAAATTCAGCCCATTAATATGAATAGTTCTGGAGTTATCCCTTTTACCTTTAAGTGAATGTCTATTATCTATGAAAGGGGAATAATTCTGTCACTTATGATTCAGCACATCCTAACAATAATCAGAATAATCAATTTACCAAATGCAAATAGCATACCAAATTTCAGCTCTCTCGGTCAAACGGTTCAAAAGTTGGAAAAATGCCAAAAAATGACAAAGGGCCATGACTTTGTAAAAAATAGGACAATTGAAAATCCAAAATCACATGCACATCTTCAGATCATGATGAAACATTCTGCACAATATCAAGTCAATCTGATACAAGATGTCCCAGGAGTTGCGGGGACAAGGTCTAAGTCAGCAAGGGCCGTAACTCCATTAAAAATGGCCGAAACAAAAATAAACTACCACATGCACATCTTCATATCATAAGAATATAATCTGTAAAATTTCAAATCAATCCGATGAAAGATGTAGGAGGAGTTGCGGGGACAAGATTTCGGAAGGTCTGAGTCAGCAAGGGCTGTAACTCCATCAAAAATAGCCGAAACAAAAATCGAAAACCACATGCACATCTTCATATCATAAGAATACAATCTGTAAAATTTCAAATCAATCCGATGAAAGACGTAGGAGGAGTTGCGGGGACAAGATTTCGGACGGACGGACGGACGGAAGGACGGACGGAAGGACGGACGGACGGACGGACGGACGGACGCACACACGGACGGACGAGGGTCATTTCTATAGTCCCCCTCCGCCTACGTCGGGTGACAAAAACGCATCAAAAAATCGAGCGGTGTATATAAAAGGCGTTTTTTTCTATTTTGGATTCGCAAAGTCGCGTGTTTACATCAGGGGGATTCACGTGAGCACGTTCAAGCCACGTGCTGACCTCTCTTAATTGGGTCAGGTTTATTCATAATTGTTTCTACTTTGCAAACAAATTCCGAAGGTAAGTCAACAGTGTAGGAAAAACACAAGAATATTAAAAAAGCAAACCTGACCCAGTCATCATTTATCGTTTTCAGCAGCCTCGTGAACAAGGTAAACTTTTTGGCTCAGTTTTGTGTTTGTTTTCGTCAGCTGTGACCTCACAACAACAATAGAGCGCATTCGGCATACGCTCCCAAGTAACTTGGCTCGGGTAGAACCATGAGTATAGATTTGCCTTTTCGCATTGACTGACTGAATAGTGCAATGCTTATGCAATCCTGTCCGACAGTCCTCTTCACAGCGTAGAGGAAGCATTCATTAAATAATAGAAACTCCACTCTGAGAAGAGTTTAACTGTGGGCAGCTCGAGTAGGTATCCCCGACCTAGAGCTCAGACAACTCGTGAAATAATGCCGAACGTGTCCAGTCGGTGCTGGTGTACTCTTAAGGGATTCGTTATTTTTTTCATGAAAACTATTTTCTGGAAAGAGTGCATCTTCAATTAATTCTCGCAAACTGTAAATGCAGACAGATCTATTTTGGCATCTGCTCTTACGATAGTTTTAATGTCATACGCATTTAATTTGATAACTAATTTCTTTTTTGTGATTTTTAGCGCCGGCAGTCATGAAAACAGAAAAGAAAGACAAAAAATGAAGTGTCCGTGACGGCTGAGGTATATGTAGCTTCAAAAGGGAGTTTTCTCATCCAAAGTGTAACTCATGAAATTTCAGAACATTTGTTCGATATATTGTACAACAAAGTTTTGATCAAGTTTCATATTTTTTTGTTAGAAACTTTATTCTTTCATCTCAGTGCATGGTTTTACGGACACCTGATCTTGTACAAGCCCGACAGTGTTTGTTTGTTTTATATATATACATGTATGCTTAATTCACATACCCCGTTAGGGGTTTTGAATAAATTTTGACTTTGGCCGACTTCGAAGAGAGAGAGAGGTTTACATTTTTAGAGCTCTTTGAGTTTTTATAGCAGGATTTGAGGGCATAAGTTTGTTGCTTCGTATTTAAAACACAATGCTTTGGTGGTGTTTTCGGTTCCTTTTTCTTTTTCTCTTCTCTCCCCTTTTCTGTTTATCCACCGTAAACTCTGAACAGTGTTAGGTATAAATGCCGCTTGCTAAGACCATGATCAAGATAAGAACAGTACTCTTTTCTAAGTATATACGAGATTGTTGCGCTAGTAAGCAGCAACTTATGTTCTTATTATCTGTGGATGCACATTCTGATATGGCTCTTGTCATAAGACACAATACATATTGCTCCGCAACATAACTCACTGAGAATTTAGATTTTACGACAGTTTAGTCAATATTTTTTCTATTTTCATGTTAGGGGATAGATGGATGACTTGCAGTTTTACGTCCTTGCCAACAATATTTCAGTTATATCGGGACAATGAAAGGGAGATAATGAAAGGTCAGTTGTGCAATGGAATCCCGGTTACGCTTGAATGATTTCCGCCTTCGGGAATCGCACTAAGGACCGGTAGATCAGCAGTTCAGCGCTTAACCCACTGAGCTACCGGTGCTCTTAATGTTACGGGAATATGGTTCTGTCTGTGTTGGTGGGGGTGGGTGAGGGGGGATATGGTCTACCCGGAATAACAAAAAAAAATCAAATTCCGAAATGGTACAATATCAAATCAAGTGTGTATGGGGGAGGCGGGGGTGGTGGGGAGGGGCACATGCCACACGCAAAGACAAACATTGTGTTTAAAGAAGATGGTGGAGGCCCTGACCACCCACACGCTGCCGATCTGCAACATCTGATCGTCCCTCTTCTGCAGCGTTTAGTCTGGGTCTATATTGTTTGTCAAGATTACTTTCTTTGTGGCCGAGTGGATAAAAGCGCTCGGCTTTGGCGCTGAAGGTAACTGGATATCTAACAGGCCAGCTAGTGACGTCAGCCCAGCACTAAGTGTGTATGTTTTTCGACCCAGGAAGGCCTCGTTATATGAGTTTGCAAATTGCCGCGCACAAACATTTTATTAAATGATTTACACCTTTACGTTGGCTGGTTGTTTTGGGTTTAACGGCCCTTTGAGACAGTATTTCAGTCTATATCGGGCCGTCTCCCAAAGAGAGGGAGAAAGAAAAGAGAAATGATAGGAGAGAAAAAATGTCCAAACAACCCCCACCCGCACCTACTGCAAGCACAGTAGGCCCTTGCCCTACTATTATCCAATTCAGTAGGACGCCCCGGCACTGGAAGTTATACCCAGCACTACCCAACCACCCCCTACACCTTTGCGTCACATTTTCGCTGAGATTGGGACATCAGCAGTACGATCGTTGAATGATTGCACAGAATGTGAAACATACAAAATAATTGTATCTTGCTCAGACTAACTACACTGTAAAAAAATCCGTAGATTTTACGGTAGAATAACTTGCAACCAGCTGCCAGTCCATTTCCCGTAATTTGTACGGGCGTTTGCCTGTAGATCATTGTTTGAAATCACGATATGGTAGTGTTCTATTTACTGGCCGTAATCGAAAATACCTTCATAGTGTTAAAGGGTTATATGGCCAAAATAACACCTGTTCAATTCTATCCTACTTTGCTTAATGATTCCTACAATTTTTACGGGCGTCCGTACAAATGACGGGAAATGGACTGGCAGCTGGTCTACGGATTTTTTTACAGTGTATGATTGCGGCCTTTACTTGGTCTCACTGCAAGAACAGCTTTCGACACGCAGCATATCCTAGCAATCCGCTTAAATTTACAGTCATGTTGCTTAAATTTCATCAGCATTGTCCATATGTGACGAAGAAGCTTAACTGTCACAAGAATTATATATAAAAGAAAACTACGAGGACTTGTTTGTGTGCATATGCCTGCATGTGCATGAGTCATTAAATCTCTTATTTGAGATGTCTTGGTAACGTACATTTTTGTACCATCCCCAAAATTCTAAACGGGATTTTCCAGCTGTTTGTCTACGGATTTTAGTGCCTACGGATCTAGTCACAGACATGTATATTCATACAATTGGACTGGTAATATTTGAGATTATTCTAGTTGCTGAAAATGAGGCTGGCTTTGACAGTGAGGAAATTGAAGGCAGACGGCTGTGGAAAACGTTTGGTGGCGACATCCTGCAACGTTAAATGATTTTGTGAAATGGATGAACACAGTTTGAAATAAAACAGTTCCACTTATAACACTCTTTTGTATGCGTGAGACTGTGCAACAAGATACCTTAAGCTTCTATACATGTACAACATGAAAACCCAGTTCGGTCTGCACATCCGTAGCCTGTGATCAGGTCCTTGAACAGACAATGTCCTGTTCCACCCTTCCCCGGGAGACTTTGTTTGGCGTGAAGCGAAAACTCGACTCACTCAGTCTGTGCACGGATTTTTGTGTACTTTCTCTACACACATGGGCATGGTCCCTTTCAGTGTGACGCTGCATTGTATGTGCCGCCGATGATTTAAAATGTGGAAATGGGGGTGGGCTAAAGGAACAGCCTCATACTGAAAATAGGAGACTTTTGGAGTGGTCCCGTACAAAAAGACCAAAGCAGGCTTTGTAAACCAAATCCTCATAGAAACGTATTTCATGAAATAAAAGATCTTTGGGGAAGCGGATCGCACCCAAAAACTGGGATCTTATTTAAGCGGCCATAGTATGGCCGGCACGTGCCCATATTATCCTATATCCTAACATAGAAGCAACCCCCACCGCCCCCCCCCCCCCCCCCCCCCCCCGTCATGATAAAGTAGAGTTTTCGTTTGTTGGAGTTATGAAGCAGAAAACCGAGATCTCTGTCCGAAGCTCGAATCAGCTTTATGGAGAGTGTGCAGACTCCACCCTTGTAAAAATTGCTCTCCATACCTTCCATGCTGGCTTCCTTAGGTCACAACTCAGGCGTGGTCGGGCCACGGCAAGGTATGATAGGGTTGAAGTTTTATACATGGTGTAAGAATAAAAGCGTAGTTGCATAAAAAATACAAGAAAAATGTCGGAAAACTTTATTTTTGGCCAAGGCTAACAATGTTGGATGCATTAGGCGTAATGAAGGGGCTGTACAAGAATCAATTTGTATAATGATCGCTTGAAACTGACTTTGTTACATGGACAAGATGTCGAAAAACATTTTTAAACAACAACAGAAGAATGGGTTTCATAATTATTGTAAAATCGAGCTCCAATGCAACATGACGAGAACTGCTTCTGGACGTGACCTTGTCTATGCGTGATAGCATATCAAATAATGATCGCTCCCTGAGGTGCGTTTCTATAAATAAATTAATGACGTGTGTGTCAGAACCTGAGTTATTAGGTACACAATACACAATTACGGCAAACTGAAAGAAAACCTGCTTGTTTTGGAGAAAACAGAAAATTGTTAGAAAAAAGTGACGAGAACTGCTCGGATACGAGTATGTATATTAATGTAAATAGTACATGTGTGTTTTCCGTAATCACATATCTTATTATAATTAGATGCTTTAGTCGTCAGTATATTTATATCTAAATCCTGTTCAGATCTAATCTCAATGCCAGCCATGTTACGGCTCTTTTAGGTTTCTTTTCTTTTTTTCTTTTTTTTTCCAGGAGCGTCCTTTTATACGCCCCATGCCAGTCTAATATTCCGACTGGCATGGAGCGTGTAGCGGATGCTTCTTCAAGCCGGCCCGTTTCATGACTGGCAAGTTTTATATACTTACAACATTACAAAATATTTGTTATATTCCCTTTTTTCAATGGAACGAACTTTATATTCCAAATCATTATATGAATTGCCCTTTCTCGCTATTTGATTTTAATATTTCGCACTGAGCGATCAATTTTTCTAAATGTAACAGCGCACGCAAAATTGCTGATTTTCAGTACGTCTTAAGGACTTTTCATTTTATTATGCTACCAGTATGGCTTACTATTTCAACCTGTCTGATCCGTGGTGATTATTCGGATGGGATGGGTCTCATCCGAATCTTCACTACCTTTTTTTCTCCTGATTGTAAAATCTTCAAAACGATGGGTACAAATTCAAAGATAGAAGTGTAATGTTTGTGAGAAAAGACGAAAATATACTAGGGTGTATGGGTGCACGGACATGTCTTTTCGCCATTTTAGGCAATGGAGGCAGCTTTTGTGGCTTTCTGTTTGCTTCCCTGTAGAACTGGGCCCTTCCGGGATGTAGTCTTCTCCAGGAGTGAGGAATTTGCTCCTCTGGTGCAAATTCTGCACTTTTCGAGCTCGACCCCATTTCGGAGGGACGGAGAGAAAAAAAGTGTGGACTGAGCTGCTTCCCCTGAAATGTACCCGTTCACCTTAAGTTATTTGATTTTTTGTGTTCATTATTATCATTCAGTCATCTATAAGGTTATAGAATTAGCAGTAATACTGAGTATAATAACCCTCCTCCAGTTTATTATTGTGATCCAGACTGTTTAGATATATTTTGCTTACGAATCCGCGCACGCAGTTGTCACATATGTATATTTTGTATCATGTACCTCTTATGTCATATTCTGTATGGATTGAGTGTAAATAAAGTATATATATATAAATAAGAGAAATCACTTTCTTTTTTTTGTGTTATCCTCGTTACTGATTAGCAAGCCACGGAACAGTGCAATGTTTGGATGTTTCATATGTATCTTTTATATGAGGATTTAACAGCTTGTGCATTGTATTGTTTTATCATGTTTGTCCATGTTGCTAATCTGTAATACCAAAATAAATCAAGAAGACTCTAGCCCTTGTCGTTACATAGAGACTGAGCTAAATGCAGCTGGTGAATATACGCTGCACGCGCACATGCAAACGGACTCGGACGCACACAGTGGTTGGTTGGTTGGTTGTTTTCGGTTTAATGGCCTGTTGAGACAGTATTTCAGTCTATATCAGGCCGTCTTCCAGAAAGGGGGAGAAAGAAAAGAGAAATGGTAGACGAGAAAAAAATATCCCCGACCACACCTACTGCAAGCACCGTAGGCCCTTGCCCTACTTTTATCCATATAAGTATGACGCCTCGGTACTTCAAGTTATAACCAGCACCATCGCCCGACCACCACCCACTGACGCACACGTAAGGTATTGTATAAGCCCGTGTTTGCCCCAAGTTGCGCTAATAAGATGTATTCTCTGAGGATATATACAAAGCAAAATGCTATAAATATTTTTCTAGAGCAGTATAGGCGTTGTTGTCAATTACATGGAAAATACCTTTTACAGTCAATTACATTGTAATTAAGCTTGAACAACTGTCAATAACTTCACAGCCAATTTCATCGTAGAAAATATCTACATGTATTCTGCTGTCAACTACGCGAAAATATACTGGGCAAAAAAAGTTAGGGATCAAATATTTGACTGAAACTTAAATCATGAAAAATAAATTATCCAAAAATAATTTTATTCTGTTTAATGCAGCTTTCAAAGCGGCACAGAACTGCATGAAAATATTGGAATCGGATCATGTGACACGCCAGTAGAAACGAATAAACAAGATATACCCCTAAATTGAAGTGAAAATTGGCATCATTACAAAGTTGAATTTCCGTGATTCTTGACTTTATCCATGCAAAACCATTGGCAGTGCTCATCGATATCTCTGGGGGTCTGAATATCTGCATGATAGCTACTCGGTGTCCATTTGGTAAAGCGCTAGATGCTCATTTGGGGACTTTTTGTCATTTTTGATGAAAGGCCTGTATAGCTCTCCAGGAGTTCCCTAGAGCCTCTGGTGATTAGAATTGGTGTGTTGTAACATCTGTCAAGCATGTTCAATCAGATTTTAAATTTGTGAGCAACTAGACTTGTCCATACGGGTGATAGTCTCTGTCCCAAGCTACTGGTTCATCACAATAACACTGTGAAGACGCGCATTTTTGTCCATTAAATGATTTAATCGGCCAGTTTAAGAGAAAATGATTAAAAACAGACATAACACCGCTAATTTGCACACTTGCATTCTGGTAAATAGGCCAGGATTGGTGCGATTCCAAAGAAATGCGAGGCGACAGTCGACAAAACGTAACACAAATTGGCAGCTGGGTCTTTCGGCTCATGTTCTTTTCACAGATGAGTCCCGATTTGTATGTAGATATCCACGGTGATGGGAGAAAGGTGTGACGCCTGCCAGGTACACGTCGTGTAGACTATGAATAAAATTTGTAGCGGAATATGAGATGTCTCGAGGAGGGTGGATGATGGATAGTTCGGCATCTGGATTGGCAGCTGCATGGACTTGCGCATGCCAGACAGAGGCGCTCTGATTGGTGTTCGAGTTAGGAATGACATTTTTATCCAATTACGAGATCGTTTGCTGATGTCTTTGGCAATGACATCATCGAATAACAGGGCAAATGCGGTGGGCCAGTACCTAGCGACAGAAACAATTGACCGTATTGACATGTCAATTTGAGCCGCGACGAGAGAAAACCAACAATGTGGCTGTGCGCCCAGCGCAGACTCAGATCAGCCTGGGCATCCGCCTAGTCTGATCAGAGTCTTCGCTGTCCGCATGGAGGTAGCTGAAACCCTTAGCTACCCTTTGAGCACTTATCGAAGAGTCTGTTTGGACTAGGCAGTTGCCCAGCCTGATCTGAGTCTGCGCTGGGCGCACAACCACATTGTTTGTTTTCTCGTGTCGCGGCTCATTTGATCACAAGTTTTAAATCCGACTGAATATTCTTTACATGTTACACCGCCAATCCTGACCACGAGAGGCTTCCCGAAACTCAAAGAGAGCTCATTCAGGCATTTCGTGAAAATGGCAGACGAATCTCTAAATGGACCTCTGGGGATTTTCCAGAAGCACACCGAGTGGCTGTTATGCAGTTATTCAGACCCTTGGAGGTCTGACTGAGAACAGAAAATGATTTTGCATTGATAAAGACCAAAATAATGGTCATTCAGTTTTGTGTTAATGCCAGTTTTCACTTTCATTTTGGGGTATGCCTGTTTATCCGTTTCTGCTGGTGTGTCACGTGATCAGATTGCAATATGTGTCATGCAGTCTTGTGCAGCATTGTTAGATGTATTCAACAGAAGAAAATGATTTTTTGAAAAAAACGTTTTTTCAATATAAAAATTTCAGTCTAATGTTTGATCCCTAACTTTTTTTGTCCAGTATACTATTTCACTTTAAAACAAGCATTGTCAGAAGATAATTAAGCGCAACTCACGGGAGCTTGACTTTAACAAGCGCCAGTGTAATTTGGACAATAGCGTTCATGTTTATACATCAAAAAAGCCTTCAATATACATGTATAAGGCAAAACCACTGAGCCACGAAATATAGATTACTGTCACCCGGTGGTTTACTGTTAATTTGAGGTCAAACATGGGGTCATACTGAGTCACTAACATAAGAATCTTATTTGTACATCAAATAGTTTTCAAGATATATGGCTAAATCATTTGACCATGAAATATAGGTCATTGTGACTTACTTTAAGTTTGATTTCAAACATCCGGTAATACTCACTTATTATCCAAAGCTATCATGTACATACATGACAACAGTCTTCAACTTATGAACGGCAAAATCACTGAACCATGAATTATAGGTCACTGAAATCCACTGTTAGTTTGAGGTTAAACATTGGGTCATGCTGAGTCATTATCCCAATTATTTTCGTACATTAAAAAATCAAGATATAAGGCAAAATTGCTCGATCATGAAATATAGGTCACTGTGACCTGCTTGTAGTCTGGGGTCAAACATCGAGTTATTAACTCTTATATTCCAAAGCTATCATGCTCTTACATCAAATATTCTTGGAGATATCAGGCAAAAATCACTGGAACATGAAATAGAGCTCACAACCCAATATGCATCACTGGCCCTAATTGATCTTCTTCAAACATACCTATGGAGCAGTTTGAAGACTCTAGCCCTTGTGGTTACTTAGAAACTGAGCTTACAGTAAACAGGCAAATATTTTTTTCTATGTTCAATGAACCGTAAAGTATAGGTCATGACCCACTATGCGTCGCTGCTTTGGTAGATCTTCCCAGGCGCATCCACGGAGCAAGTTCACAGGCTCTAGCCTTTGTGGTTACTGAGAGACTGAGCTAAACGCAACAGGTGAATATTTGTTTCTACGTTCAGTCAGACGTGAAATTTTGGCCCAGGCCAAATATGCACCTCTGTTTTCAGTAGTTCTCCCCTAGACGTACCTTTGGTTGAAGTTTAGCCCTTGTGGTCACTTAGATACTGGGCTAAACGCAACAGGTGAATATTTTTATATGTTCAATAAACCGTGAAATAAAGGTCATGGCCAGATATGCATCTCTGCATTCCACGGAGCAACTTTGAAGACTCTAAAACTTGTGGTTAAAAAGAAACAGAGCTAATACTCAAACGGTAATCTTTTTTTTTTTTTTTTTTTTTTCAAGCAATCGTGAAATATAGGTCATGACCCTATATGTATCGCTGCTTTCAGTAGATCTTTCCCCAGACGTATCTATGGGGCAAATTTGAAGACTCTAGCCCTTGCAGAACCTAGAAACCGAGCTAAACGCAACATTCATATTTAGCGTTCGTATTCGCGCATGCGGGCGCACACGAAGGGTAATGCATATGCACGTCTTTACTTCGCAAAGTCACGCTAAAAATACACTTTTTTGTGAATTCTATTTTTGACCAGTCAGAGTCACATTGTTTGTAGAGTGATCAAAATACTGTTCAAGTTCTTCAACAGTATCAACAATATTTTTGTCAATGTACACAAAATAAACAATTATAAATGCCAAAGTCACTGATGTTATTGCTATTCCAATGATGCTCAGCCATTTTGATAGGTTGCCTCGGGCTTTCGCACTCTTGAAATCGCCTTTACTGGAACTTCGTATGGAGAGAAGAGAGAAACAAACAGCTATGGCTCCAAACAGAGGGTTGAATGGCGTGACCTGTAATACAGATTATCAGATAATGCTTAGACGATTTAGCAATAACATAAACAAGATTAGAGCAAGTGAGCTAAAGCTGAAGTTAACCGCCGGTCAGTACCACCGCCAAATAATAAAAAAAATAACTCAAAACGTTTATTCAAGTGTTATACCTATGCTAATTCTAAAGTCTGCGCCTTGATAGTAGGTGAGCAGTTGCACCCTGATTATGGGAGAGGGGGAGAGGGGACAGACCCCGCGGGTTAGATGGTAGTGTTATCATCGAATCTGGCATGTAATTACAGAAATTAGGTTCCACACGTATTTACGCAACGTTTAACAAAAAGGGTTGACGAATGGACGGACAGACAATTCCACAGCGTAAAAAGATGCAATATTTAAGAATGTAAATAATGACATGTTTATTATATTCTTTAGCATCAATATGACGCTTCTTTAATTGGAAAAGATCATCATATTTTATAATGTAGAAATTTTGTTTAAGTCTTGTTTAAGACAAATATTTGTACAACTTTTGACTTTTCAGCGAGAAGCACAACACAAGTTTATATCAGAAAATACGAAACATCAAAATCCCTCTTTAGAAAATATTAACTTACAATTATAGCAAAACCCAGATAATTTGGTGGTTTTGATGCCCTACAATGAGGGATACTTCGACCGTCTGTTGAGGGCTGTTTGTGCAGTAATCTCTCGTGCCCGGAGTCACTGGGTCGTGACGCGGAACTGTCGCCCACTGAACCATGACGATCGTCAACGATGGTCACGTGCGTGCTTTCTTCCGGAGAAATCTGTCCAGGCTGTATGGTGTCCATTTGTCCAGGTTGTATGGTATCCATTACTGAAAGCTGTGCATATAATCTGCAGAAATAATGCTAAAACTGAATACTCTTAAACAATTATATTTGGAGGTTACTGAATTTTAGTCCGCAGATGTTTGATTTTTAATACATTTGCATACGCACAACAAAACAGAGATTCAAATAAAAGGAGTACTTGAGGGTGTTTGAGATTTTTTCTATATCGTTCTATTAAACAATACATTGTGGCACCCCGTGAGGCGATTCTAAATGATGCCACAATGTTCAGTTTAATGGAAATGTTGTTTCAATTTTCATCATTTTTTTCTGTATTATTTGTGGCCATGGCCATGGTTATATCATGAACGCCAAAAATACACTGCATCAATTTGCATTTTCAATAAACCGCCAAATTTTGATACCGCAGATATTAAGTGTATTACAATATTCATATCTCAAGAACGACAGATCTGAAAGGTTTCGGTGTCTTCGGTGCTCTCGGCTTTGCCGGTTTCAAGTAAAGACGGCTAAAGTATCAAAATATAATTCCGAAATCATATCGACAAAAACGAAATATTTTGGTACATAGACATGCAAAGGGGGGTCTCCATAAGGGCCATTTTCTGGTTACAAATGGATTTTCACCAAAACTCACCAATCTCTACTTGTAAGTGTTGGCTTTCATATGCTGAAATACTGGTCTCATCGAAAGTGTATTTTGAGTGAAGCGCAGTGTCAAAGTGGGTGGGGTAATTCCACCCCGTACATTACCATGTATATTTTTTTTTTCAATTATCTCTATAAGTATTAATGACTGATTTACCATTATGATTTGAAATAATACAGGCATATATGCTAATTAATTGGGTTATATAACTTACCACTGTTTCTTATTCAATACCAATATATGAGCTTATAAGTGGTAACAGGAATTTTACTTATTTTTGCTTCTCCAACTTTACGAAAAACCACAATTTTTCTTTATTTGTCCAGATATATAAAGGAAACTTTGTAATTATATTAATCTGACAGTGTACATTGCAGAATTATGAGAAAACTATCCTAGGCATATCAGAACCTGAATTATCTGCCCTTGATTTAAGAAAATATAATTTATTAAATTGGAAATTCTACACTGGAAGGTATATGTCTGATGACTCTTTTGCTCATGTTTCTAATATTATACTGATTATTGAGCTTTCAAATCCATATGATGCCCATGATATTACACAAGAACTGTAACTGAACACCAGAGCTCATCCTGCTACATGCCACTTAATTACATTACATTCAAGATATCATTTTCCGACCAAAAGTTTGATTTATGGATTTTATTGATTTTACTTACCGAGATATCGAATGTTATTGAATACCTTACTTTGAAATTTAAATTTCCCTCACTTCATTCAAGAATGACTTCCCTTTGATTAGTATTTTAGGCTCTTTTTGTGTATACTTACCTTTTGCATACCGTAGCTTGGTAACTATTTTAAATATCTTGATGAAACTTTATAGTGGTCTGCATTATTACAAGACAATGCGTCGCACATAAGAATGATTTCTCCCTCTTACTTAATTTTGGATTAACTTCCCTTTGATTAGTATTTTATTCTGCTCCCATTCACTCCATAACTCCTTAATCCTTTAAAGTATTGAAACTTTCTAGGAATATGTATATAATGAAGCAATGTATCCTGGATAACAAACACAACTCTGGCTTACTTAATCCCTAAATCATGTGCCCTTGAATAAACTTCATGTTTATTCTGTAACTCCTTAATCGTTCAAAATGTTTTAAAACAACTTAATGGTGTTGTGTATATTGTCAAGGGTTTATATTTGGACCAAGAATGGTAGCTCTAATTGACTTCGTTTTTATGAATTATCTGCCTTGTTTGGCTTTGGCATTTCTCAACTTAACGGGTGTATTATTCACCGCTTTCGAAGCTCTTGTTATGCCTTTGCTTAAGTTCACAGATTCTCTTCTTTAAGGATGTTCTTGTATCATTTCTTCTGACAACTTTATGAACATTTTCACACTAAAGTTCTCCTCGGAATATTTTCTTTGTTAAACATATCTCCAATAGCGTCTGTGAACGTCTTTCATCTCTGCATTTGTTCTGGTGACATGGCCAGCCCATCTTAGCTAAGCCAGTTTCAAAAGGGTATATTTGTTTTGCATCCCTGCCTCTCTTCAGGACTTTCTTATCCTGTCTTGCCATCTGAGTTTTGGGAGTGTCCTCAGACAGTTTATGTGTAACATTAGGATGATCACTGTCAGATATATAGAAAAAAATTGCGTGTGTTGGGCAGGAGGGTCTAGTACACTGTCTCTGTCGTTAGTTTTCAGTGAGACTTGTAAATTCATAACTTAGGTATTCAACAACATTTGATATATCAGTAACTAAAATCCATAAATCAAACTTTGGGTCGGAACATAACATCTTGAATGTTATGTAATTAAGTGGCATAAACAAGGACGAGCTCTGCTGTTCAGATACAGTTCTTGTGTAATATCACGGGCACTATATGGAACTGAAAGCTCAACAATCAGTATAATATTAGAAACATGAGCAAAAGAGTCAACAAAAATATACCTTCCAGTGAAGAATTTCGGTCTTACATTTTCAATTTAATTACTTATAATTTCGTGAATCAAGGGCATATAATTCATGTTTTGATAGGCCTAGGATAGTTTTCTCATAATTCAGTAATGCACACTATCATATCAATATAATTACAAAGTTTCCCTTATGTATCTGGACAGATAATGAAAACTTGAGGGTTTTCATAAAGTTGGAGAAGCAAAATAAAGTAAAATTCCTGTTACCACATATAAGCTCATTACAGGATGAGCTCTGCTGTCCAGTTACAGTTCTTGTGTGATATCATGGGCACTATATGGAATTTAAAGCTTAACAACCAGTATAATATTAGAAACATGAGCAAAAGAGTCATCAAAAATATACCTTCCAGTGTGGAATTTCGTTCTTTCATTTTAAATTGAATTACTTATATTTTCTTGAATCAAGGGCAGATAATTCAGGTAATGATATGCCTAGGATAGTTTTCTCATAATTCTGCAATGCATACTATCATGTCAATATAATTACAAAGTTTCCTTTATATATCTGGACAAATAAAGAAAAATTGTGGTTTTTCGTAAAGTTGGAGAAGCAAAAATAAGTAAAATTCCTGCTACCACTTATATGCTCATATATTGGTATTGAATAAGCAAACATTGGTAAGTTATATAACCCAATTAATTAGCATACATGCCTGTATTATTTCAAATCATAATGGTAAATCAACCATCAATACTTTTAGAGATAATTGAAAAAAATGATATATGGTAATGTATAAGGTGGAATTACCCCACCCACTTTGACACTACGCTTCACTCAAAATACCCTTCCGATGAGATCAGTATTTCAGTATATGAAAGCCAACACTTACAAGTAGAGATTGGTGAGTTTTGGTGAAAATCCATTTGTAACCAGAAAATGGCCCTTATGGAGACCCCCCCTTTAAAGAGTAACTACACTTTAAGAACTGACTGAATCAGATCCCAATTCCCATCCCCAACATCAAAGGGAAAGATTGACAAAGACATCCCAACAAACAATAAATTACAAGTGATAAGCCGAGTCAGCAGCTCTTTCCCAAATAGGTGGCAACTCAGCTATCTTTATTGAACTAAATAATTTAGACCAACAGAAGGGTTACAACTGAACAGACTAAGCAAATTGTACAAAAAACATTTAACAACTATTTTTACCTATTTTCTATTTTTATTATAGAAGGGTTAAAATGAGAAAACACAGAAAACACAATAAATTAAACAGCACCGAACATAAAACAAATGCAACCGCAACGAAAGTACCGCCTTGTGACGGTCAGTAATAACTACCGGGGGGGGGGGGGGGGGGGTTAAACCGGTTTTACTGGGCCCAAACCTTCACCCTCACCCTCCGCCGCGGTGCACACAATTAGTTGGTAGTTCGGTTCGTATGGAGGTTTGTCCTGATATGACTGAAATACTGTTGAAAAGGACGTAAAATCGCAAGTCACCCTCACCCCTCGTATGGAGGTCCCCTAACTCATCAGAGAGTCATCACGGTCAACAATTAAAATCAAGAAAAGACCGTGATGAAGCGAGGATGAGGACTCACATGGCTGTCACAGTGTGATCAGGTGCTCACAAGTAGTAAGCATCACCTGCCTATTATAATCCACAGGATATGTCTTTGTGTCTGACGGACTTGTCAGGGAAAATTACAGTCCGGCAACTGAAAAGCATACTAAACTCGGCTGTGGCCATCAAGTCGGAAGTAAGTTCAGAAACGGCCACATTGCAGGGAACAGTATTTTAGTGAGATAGGATTATGGATGAAATAATCCCCCCCCCCAACACAAAAAAGGCAGGGCCTGAGCCGGATTCGATTCCCGCAAGTGTCTGTAAAATGGACCCCCGGATGGCTGAATATGGCCTCACTAGCCAGAATAAGCCTATAGCTACGAGTATATACTAGTTAACAATCAATTACTTTTGTGAGGAATTTTTCGACTATTCCGCTTGCTTGTATGAACAGATGCTAAGGTGAATGCAAAGGGGAGCAACTATGCCATTTCATTTTTGGCTCCCTATTTTGAGGGGATCAACTCTCCCCAGGAGCAAATTCTTTTCTGTAAGACAAGATCCCGGTCTGGAAAGGATAGGTCGTCCAGGGTAGCAAACAGGCAGTGACAAAAGTTGTTTCCCTTTGTAAAAATGGTGGACAAATATTAAAGTATGTCCATACACTTTAATAGCAAAAAAGATCCTTAGTAAATCAGCGAGCACATAACGTCGTGACGTCGCACTGATGTCGATGCGACGTCATAACGTCACGTCGGCGTAACTACAACGTCAACTGACGTCATGTGCCTACTAGGCAGTGACAAAGCGCGTTTTCTTACCAACGGCTTGTATCGATTCAACAGGTATATTAGTGCCTGCTTAACAGCTGTGAAATGCTTTTTGCCGCATCAAAATGCAAATTGTGATAACTGTCGCCATGACAACGAGACCTGAGAGATAGACTCTACAGAACTTCATTAGGAAGAAACATTATTCGGTCAAACGACATTACGAAGTGGTCATTTGAAAACTAAGCTAATAAAAGACACGCGAGTCACAAACGATTTACCGTAGCAACTGAATGAATTAGGACACTTTCATATTCATGGATATTTTTTTTTATTTTACAAGTTTTAATTTGGACATGCTCGCATGTCTTATAAGAAGACATTAAGTCATCAGTGCCTTGTGGACATTTGTGTCTTATTTGATTTTTTTCTCTCACAGTTTTCAGTCCCAGCGGTTTCTCTGTCCGGTTTAATTCTCGCTCTGTTTTTCCGTTTCTCACATTTTCCAGTTCAGCGGGTCTCTGTCTAAATAGATTTCCTCTGATCCTTTTTCTTTCTTTCTTTCTGCCTCTTTTTCCACCAATTCCTGCATTTAATTAGCATTCTCATTGGACGTGATCAAACGTTCTGTGGCGTCTGATCTCGGTTTTCATTGTTTGCAGAGGATGGCTGGACAGCAGATAGTGCAGGCCCTATCGACACCTTTTGGACATACATAACTGTCAATACCAGCAGGCACTCAAAATTGAATCAATGACTGCTGTTCTTGCAGCATGACTTGTGGTGATGGGGGCATTTATGGATAATTTTTCCCTCGTCCAGTCAAATAATAGAGGAACCTAAATAAATTGCAACAACAATTCTTTTTGTAGATATTATATTTGTTATAACATAAGTAGGACAAAATCGGAGAATGCCATTTTTTTTCTTTTTTCTTATGTCTTGTTTTCATAGAATTTTTAAAAATCACTGCGAAGCTAATGTTGTTCTGATAGCCACTTCTAAACATCATTTCTTACGAGATTCAATCCATAGAAACCATTGATAAAACAGTCATATATTGTTCTTTACCTTTTGTTTATCATTAATTTTGCTATCTATTCTTAAGGTGGACTACGCAAGAACTCTGTTCTTACTTGTTTAAAAAACAAAACATCATCAAATCGATTAACTGTTGAGTATATACAATTATAATACACACTAACAATGTCTACCGTAAAGATCCTAAGTTTTCGGGCACATAGGTCTGTACAAACAGTGGAAACCGAGATCAGACTGTTCCTTAGGAACCAGAATGATCAAGATCTTCACAGTTTACATTCAATCTGCGCATTTTGGTCGACATTACTCTATGGTAGAACTGAATAACAGGAAAATTATAATAGGGCAAGGACTGACTGTGTTTGCAGCAGGTGCAGAATTTGGGCAGTCTGTTTTGGGGATACTTTGAACTTAAAGGAACCTAAAAGGTGAAATGTTTGGTTTTTTGTTTTATTCTTTAACATACGATGTAAGTTTTACTAAAATAATATGCATAAGCATGTCCCATCGATTGAATATATCTTTATTGACGTTTTTCATGAAATTCAATTGTCTTGCATTTTTTCAAAGAATGTAAAAAGATACTTATTAACAAGAAAACTGCAATTTTTTGTTATCAGTTTGTTTCAAATATCCTATGTTACAGATTATATGATTTGCTGAAATGAAAGTGCATTCATGTGCTAGAGATATGAGTTTTAATGGAAAATGTGTAAAAAAAAGTATATAGAAATACAAAATATTGTTTCTTAGGAAAACAAAACGGTGAAAATTGTTTTTTTCTTATCCAAATGTTTTACAGCTCTTTGGGTTATTTAGACGGTATAATTGTTTGAATGGCCCGCCAATGTTTCTATTCAGTATTCGTCTACCTTAACCGGTCAGTCGTATGGTATATTAATACTGGTTGATGCTGAGTTAACTTTGATTCATTGTTTGTTGGCTGTTTTTAGTTTAACGACCCTTTTGAAACAGTATTTCAGTCTATATAGAGCCGTCTCCCAAACAGTCCAGGCAAACGATTTTTGTAAAGACTATTTTCAAGATTTTGCCATGCCGGGTTGCTGAGTGGATGGCATCTAGACGTCATGGATTCGATGCCCAAGTTTCATCAGAAAACTCTCCTCCATTTAGGTTTTGAGGGAGATGACATCTCGACTGGTTAGACTACGTTAAGTACAAATAGGCATCACGGGCCAGGTGAGTGTTCAATCAAGTTGTGGAAAGGGGCATTTGCATCTACATGTGGTTGGACGTTACCAGTTACAATAGGTTTCGAGAGAGGCGATATCATTCAAATTTAAAGTTGCCGGTCAAATCTTGAAGCATAATTCAAACCCAAAGATGTTAGGTACTGAAACGAGTGGGCCGACCTGCAAACAAACCCCGTCAGTGGAAAAGCATGCTCACCCACCAAGGGCGGTTTATTTGCTTATATACCCCAACATTTACTCGACCACAAACTACCGAGTTTGTAATTTGCATATCTATTTATATCTGTGACCTTCTACCGTCACATTACTTTCCCCTCCGAGAAGTCTCGTCCCGAGACTTGGCCTGGGAATTACATGGGTAAGGCAACTCCGGTCTGGCAGTTGTCATTATCCCACCGCTGCCACCAAATGTAACGTGGGCCGACCTGCAAACAAACCCCGTCAGTGGAAAAGCATGCTCACCCACCAAGGGCGGTTTATTTGCTTATATACCCCAACATTTACTCGACCACAAACTACCGAGTTTGTAATTTGCATATCTATTTATATCTGTGACCTTCCACCGTCACAGTACTACGTTGGATGAGATACTTAAGTTTGACATGCATGTAGAAAATGTAGAGAGGAAGGCCTTGAGATCTTAGAACAAGGAAATACATTTGTAGAAGTGATCAACTCAAAGTGTGTGTTATAGCTTTACAAGGCCCTGGTAGCTCCCCAGTTTGAGTATGCCTCTTCTCTGTGGCAAATAGGAAACTGTAGCTTTCTTGATAAAGCCCAAAGGAAAGGCCTAGCTATGAGCCTTGGTATCCCTGGAACATCAGGCATAGAGGCGTTGGAGGTAGAAACTTTGGTAAAGCCTCTTGCAATTGGGAGGAAAGAATTAGCCAGCAGTCAAGCAGCAAAAGTTATGATGGAAGGAAATGATTCATGTATAAAAGGCAGTTGGGATAGATTTGTTGATTCAGACGTGGTGGAACATAGAGTGTCACCCTTTGGAAAGATGAATGTTCAGTTGGCTGACAGGACTTCATATACATGGATTTCCATTCATAGCTTAGAAAAAGAGTTCAACTACTTAAAATGCTTGCAACCTTCTAAATCCAAACCAGAATTTTGGCATACTCTGGGATCTTGAAAATCAAGGTCATCTGAGCAAGAGGCACTGACTAGATAAATAGAAGGAGAATTGATCGAAAAGTGTGATACAAGAACAGCGATTGCGTTCACGGATGAGTTATGCCTGGGAAATCCTGGACTTTGTGGAGCTGGTGCTAGTGTGTTCCCTCCCGGATGGAGCGAACCAGTGTTACTTAAGCAGCCAGTCAGCCGGGTCTCAGTACTACTGGGAGAACTTGTTGCCAACAAACTGGCCATAAATAATGGTTTACAACACATGCTCTATGCAACAAGGATCATAGATAAACAGAGTGCATGTATTCACAAATAGTCAGTCAGCAATTGGTAATCTTGCGTTAGGCTGATAGGCAGAGAATCAATGTAAAGCTATTGTAAACGTACTAAAATGATGCAAGAGGCAGGGATTCATGTGGATATTTCCTGGACACCTGGACATGCAGACATAAGGGGAAATGAGCAGGCAGATCAAAAGGCAAAAGAGGCTGCAAATGAAGCTAAAGAGATAGGAGAATCTGACATACCAGCGGCAACAACCTTGGGTGCTGTGAAGGCAACAGCAAAGGAATCTGGAAATGTTAAATGTCAACAGGTGCAGGAGAAGGCTGAAGCTGTACAATTTCTGACCAAACTAGGGCTACAAAATTAAGCATTCCTTTCAGTCAACAATAGGGGAAAGGGTTGTTGCGAGATTGAGAACTGGTTATGCTAGACTCAGCGAATACTTCTACATGACTGGTGTAACAGAAAATAGTACGCGTAGGTGTGGAGCTATAGAATCTGTCAGTCACTATCTACTGAATTGTCATTTATACAAAACTGAACGAGACATTATGAGAAAGATGTTGTTTGAAACGTGTGGCAGCATCAAACTGGACATGAATACACCATTAATGGCGAAAAATGATGAAGAATTCAAAGAGTGTAGAAGCTGTATCTTCAGCGAGCTGGAAACAAATGTACCATCTACTAAATGTTTTGCCACACGAACTTCAAACTAATAGTCCATTAAGTCGCGCACCGCCATATAGGCTACAGCGAGAGTTTACGCGTGATTATACAAGAAACGGTGATTTATGGCGTTTAAGCTCCCATTTATACCATTTTAAGAGCGTTTACATATCCTTTCGACGGCCGTAGCGTATTCATGCGTAATTGCTGAAGATTACCGGAGTGTATCTGTGGCCTTTTGGCTTTACTTGTCCAGGCGGGCACAAAATGCTAAAACAACATTGAATCAACGTGGATTCAGCAAATCAACTTTTGGTTCAACGTTGTTTCGACATTGCATGACTGATGGCAAGAGCATAGCTGACTATATGTAAATAGGCAGGTGCGTCTTGAAATTTTGTCAAACTGACAAAATTTCAAAACGCACCTGCATATTTGCATGCTGATTTTTTTTTTTACAGATGAGATTTATAAGCCAAATGACAATGACATGACAATCTGAACTTTCAGAGGGTGAAACACTAAATTTTTCCTCCAAAAAAAACACCTGAAAAAAAGCAAAAAAAAAAAAAACACGTTGATTCGGTCATTTTCAATGGGCACATGACGTCGAAATGAAGTCCAACTGACTGACGTCGATGGATGTGACGCGATGTCGGTACGACGTCATCTGACGTGATGTGCCTACTGGATCGTGCGTACCATGCGACGCCACTGGACGAGATTGGATGTGCTCTCAGGTTAACCTAACTGAACAAAGAGCAACATAACACACCACAACATTCATAAAACATTGAACCTTCATTATATTCTTATTCTGACCAGTGGGAACGCGTATCCATGGCGGAGTGATATTTTTATACAGATAGCAACGAAAAAACGTTCGAAATTCCTCAGATTCAGATTCAATCGACGAACGGGTCGCAATTTCAGTGCTGCTTTGTCGGCGAATCAAACTACACACAGCCGAAAATAATACACGGTTTTATTCCTTACATCTTAGTTTAATTTCCTAGTTCTCTGAGATCCGAACTGAAAACCGAGATACTCGGCATTCGAGCAGTTGACACGATCGTCGAAAGACGACTTTTTAAGTCAACTTCAAAAGCAATTTTCAAAACAATTCGACTTTCTCCCGCCGGCGGACATATGCCATGAAAAACCATGGTATTCGCCCTTTCCCTGTGACAAAAATCAAGTAATTCGGTGTTTGGGACAATTTTCTTTGCAAAATAATCTTCGGGTACTCTACGCAATTTGTTGTTGTTGTTTTCAACAAAATGGCGGACAACAGTGTTTACATCACTGGCCCGGCTATGCATTTCAACGTTTGCGACAAAATCGAGAGAATCATTATTCCATGTATTGCTAGAATACCAAGCGCGATTAAATTAAATATGTTTATTAAAAATACAATGCATGACAGAAGTCTATCTTTATATTTTATTCACAAATAACCACAATTCCATACCCACCCGCAGAGTTTGTAAACAAGGAAGCTAGCTCAGTAGTGCTGGTTACGTCATGAAATTGTGACGTAAACAGTAAATTGATTGTATTACTGATATTAACTTGTGAGTCGGCTGACAGCCAGTGTGCCAATATTTCAAATGCTGTATCGCGCGACCCTGTTTGAAAAATTAAAGCAAGACAAATATCGCTACACCACTAAACAACTATTCAATTAAGACAGCACGTGAAATTTCACTTTGGGTGAGAAAACTTAATGGGTCCTACATCTGAAGGATCAAATGGAATGGTTGTGCAGGCCCGTACACATACTTTTGCCAAGGGATTAGGGGCGGAGGGTAAGAAGGTGTGGCTGGAACGAATTTCAGTGTGAGTGGGGAGGTGGCGGGAGGGGAGGGGTGCCCTAGGGTGGTGGGGGGTTGGGGTGGGTTGAAGGGGGTAAGAACGTTAAGACAATCCAGATTTTAAGGACACTTTTAGAGCTTTAGTTTAGGGGTGTAAACTCGCTTTCTGGCAGAAAACTGCATGTTTTTTATGTAATTTGCTCGGTTATGGGAGGTGCACCCTCCGCTCTCCGTCGTACAGGCCCGGTGTGCTGGTTGGTGAGAGGAACGGGGAGACGGAGTGGGTGGGTGTGTGTGTGGGGGGGGGGGGGTGGAGGGGAATCGACTCTGTCACCTGGCAGCTTTGACAAGTCTGCACCTTTTCTCAGGTCAAATATAAAACAAATATCGAAAAGTATGTGTATGTGTGTTTTTGGTGTGATGTCATCAGCGACAACACGCGGAACAGACACGATTACAAAGATCTACAAATTTGTAATTTCCTCATTCTAGAAATCGTATGAAAACTCAACCCATTCTAGAGTCTGAATCTACAAACCAAACATTGTTTGCAACTCTTGTTCGGCTCATACCGACTCCCACAGTCCAAAGAGTCTCGGTAGCGCAGCTGCCAAGTGGAGTCTCGCCGGTAAAATTTACTTGATCAGTCGACTTTCTCTTTAATAAAAGGTTAGGCCCTATAGCATTCATGGGGTGATAGACAACGGACTGACATGGAATACAGAAGTATTAAAGGCCCAGCAGACATTCAATGCTGAATCAATGTTGGGAGTCAGTGTTGAATCAATGTTGAATTATTCATTGAATTGAACTGAAGCCTGAATACTCCATTAACAAATTCGCAAATCTAGCGTTTTCGTGAGTGCATTTGCACTTTCGATACAAAGTAATATGATATAGAGACAAACACTTCAGATCTTCGTCGGACTGATCCCGAAGCAGGATCTACGCTGTTTGTCATTCCATCTGCATCTTTAGACGCATTAGCCTACTGCAGTGAAAAACCAAACATCAGTTTTAAGACAGTTATGCTTAATTCCAATCTTTAGACTTCGGACTACCCATCCAGGGGTCGCAAGATCGATGCCCCGCTTCTCCGGTCTTTCGTATACTTTAAACCGAGGTCCCGTCTCCATATGACCTCGTTGTTGGTGGGACGTTCAACCCGAGTTCACTCACTCCAATCTTTAGAGACTTTATGGACCGTCAGCCAGTTCAATATAAGGGAAGTTACTTCTCAAATCACTATTATAATTCTTTCTGCACGAGTTTCTTCCCATGTGTTGCCAAACACGGTCTCCTTTTTTTCCCTTACTGAAGTGGGGGCTGAAGAGATATACAGCATACTGTATAAGTGAAATTTTCATATATGTAGACTAAATCCTCCGAAGACCTTGAAATAAGGTCAACGTGATCAAAATCTATTATGCTCTTATGTTTGTCCTAATGATATATCCATGCAAGTTTGGTGAAATTGGTTCAAGAAATATTGTGGGTACAAGAAATTGTCATGCTGACGCAGACCACAGAAGGTCAAGTTTAAGGCCTCTTGTGACCTTGAAAATGGGGTCAAAGTCACCAAAACCTAATCAACTTTTTAGACATCTTTACAAACCAAAGGTACTAAGACCACTATGCAATCCAAGGGTACTAAGACCACTTTGTTCCTTACATACATACGAAACAAAGTGGCCTTAGTACCCTTGACTTGCAAAGATGCTATTTGGCTTGTCCAAACGATATATCCATGGAAGTTTGGTAAAATTTGACCCACTTATTCAAAAATATGGCAGATACTTACTGCCTTGTGCACAGAAACTGACTTCCCTTGGGTAAACCTGTTATAGCAAAATGTTGAGAGTCAGTGTTGAATCAATGTTAAATTATACATTGAATTGAAATGAATTGAATTGAAGCCTCCATATTCCTTCAAGTAAAATTACCGAATTTGATGAAAAAAGTGATTAAAGTGCGATGAAAGTGCGATAGATCCCGAAGCAGGATCTACGCTGTTTGTCATTACAACTGCATCTTTTAGAAGACAACTTGTCCCACTTTCAGAAGACAACTCGCCCCATATTCTCAGACACTCACCTTACTAGAATATCTACGTTCTTGTCCCCGATGCAGAACACAACTCGCCCCCTCCCCCCACCCCCCCCCCCCCCCCCAAAAAAAAAAAGGAAGAGCTTCGTCGTGACCCTGGTTGTGAATGGGTGGACCTTGGTAAATACATTAAATACCCAAAGCACTTCAACGATAACCTGGTACACCCAGGGGCTGAGCAGCGAGGTTTTGAGGGTTCTGCAGCTGCAGAGTAATTATCAAACTGTGGCTGAGAGGCATGCTAAAATCATGCATTAATGCTTATTAGTATTTGTTGTCCCCTTTAGGGACCGATCATAAGAATAAGGGCATGGGTTAGCTTGCATTTGCAAACCAGTGCCTGGAGCATGTTACCCTGTTCATCTATGGTACAGATGCAAACATCCCTGTATGCTTTGTGGTTTACTCGAGTACCAGTGTGTTTGTTTTGCTTTCTCTCGTTCGTTCTCGGCGTGTAGCCTAAATTCAGAAGCCCAAAAAATCACAGGCAGGCAGACTTACGCAAAACCTTAATAAATGCACAGTATGCTAAATGATTACAAACTTTACTGTACCATAAATGAAGAAACAGTTGGTCTCCTCAACTGGCTCAAGTCGATCCAGCAGAAAAATGTCCGTGTGTTGACAAACGCACGTGCTGTAAAAATGACCAACTTCATTATCGATTTTCAACGTAAATAGACTTTCTCCCGTAGATATACCTCGCTGAAAGACGGTCGAATGTATGAACTACGGTTCAGTTATAATGGCATCTAATTTGGTTTTTGGGACAATTTTCTTTGCAAAATAACTTTGGGGTACTGTCTTAGGGTTTTAATTTTCTGAAAAACGGTTGTCAAATTGTGATCGTTGTTTTGGGTGTGCAAACTGCATTGAGGTACCGATATGCATCTGATTTCAATAATAAAACATAAAATTTCATTGTGATCTGGTCCGTCAGAAAACCACGACTGCATATCTTTTCAAATGAGCATTTTTTTGGGGCTGTTTCTGACAAAAATTTCCCGCCATTTTTCTCCGGCGAAAAAAGGGATTACTTTTTTGTGCGTAGACGACCATTCAGAAAATGAATTACTCAAATGTGATGAGTCTGCGTTCCCACTGGACAGCAAACACTGCAAGCACAAAAGCATTAAACACGAGCCTTAGACTGCTCTGTATTTCAGCATGTTCAACATTCTAAGCATTCTAACACTAAAACGTATTTATAAAATTGATCTACATGACAAAAGTAAATGGATTAAATTATGCAACACACTTGCAGTATGCGAAAAATTGAAACAATTACCGTCGTGTTTATAGACTCCAATGGAAGCCATGTCTCTCCAAGACTGTTAATGAGAGAAATCCAATATTGGAAGCTCAGATCTCGATGCTAGAAATTCCAGGATCAATAATAAGCGTTGCTAATGGCATCATTTTATTATCGCTACAAAACGGTGCAGAAATTGTTTCTCCGATTTTATAGTCAGCCACGATTGGACATAGCAAGTCCAGGTTACGGTGGTATTAAATTATGCTATATCATTATTATATTATTATTGAGAAGTAGAGAACTTATTTAGCAGGATAAGAGTTTTAAAAAACGTTATTCACCTGCTGTAAACACAGACATATATAAGCTTTTCCTGTTCGACTTTCACCAATTTAAGATTGAAATGCAGGTACAGTAAGGCACTCCCGGTGGTACTATAAGTAATATTGATACAAAAGTTCACACTTTCGCTGACCACTAATGTACAAAATATCTTATCTATGTCTGTTTCCAATTTGGTTTAAACATATTTTATTCAAGATTTTCAACACATATATACATTGTTACAATACAAATAATAGGACTGGAACGAAAGCACAAAAACTTATGAGGTTCCTTTCCTTAACTATCTAACATGAAACTATCTTGGCAAAATAAATCAAGCAAAATTTTCATTTACATATATATGAACTGTTCTCTTTAATGTTTCCATTTCAAGCAACATTGTTTCACAAATTCCCATATTTCATGTATTCATTCACATCAAAAGGCATGATATCACATACATACATACATACATACATACATACATACATACATACACTCCCGGTGGTACTATAAGCAATATTGATACAAAGTTCATACTTGCGCTGACTACTAATTTACCAAATATTTTATAGATCTATGTCATGTTTCCATTTTCAGCAACCCATTGTTTCATAAATTCTTATATTGTATTTATTCGTTTATTCCAAATGGCATGATATCGCATACATACATACATACATACATACATACATACATACATACATACATACATACATACATACATACATACATACATACATATCACAAACAAACAAACATACATACATACCCTGATCCGAGTCCTCGCGTTCAGGGAAAGCAAATCTGTATTTTCATTTTTGCTTCGTTTCTCAGTGGGATTCAACTCTCAAAGCAAAGAATGCTACACTAAGAGCAAATTCTTTCCGAGCACTGCTTCACGGAATTTGCCGAGCGGTGTTCCAATTGCTTTAAAAGTGCCTTCATCCTCCAGAGAAGCAAACAGGAAGTCACAGAAATTGTTCCCCTCTATAGAATTGGTGGACAAACACGAAAGTATTGCCATACACCTGATTTTTCTGATGTGTGAGGGTTAAACATTCGGCCTCTCACCGCTGTGGATACGATAGCTTACAGAAGGTCAGATTGTTTTTTTTTTGTTTTTTTTTCGGGAGCTCCAACTTTCGCCCACCTTTGCTTAAAGTCCTACCTCCGTTAAAAAGTTTGAGCACGAAACACTATGATAGCGGTTCAACCGTCACGTTTGCTGACAACATCTAATAGTACAAAGTGAATAGCGAAATAAAAAATTGAGCCGCGGCACGACAAAACCAACAAAGTGCGTGTGCGCCCAGCGCAGACTCAGATCAGCCTGGGCATCCGCCCAGTCTGATCAGAGTCTTCGCTCTCCGCATGGACGTACCTTAGACCCTTCGCTAACCCTTAAAAGCGCTTTGCGAAGAGTCTGGTCAGAATTGGTGGATGCCCAGGCTGAAATGAGTCTGCTCTGGGCGCACAACCCCTTTTTGGTTTTCTCATGTCGCGACTCAAATCATATTCTCATAAACTGTGTAGATCTATTATGTTCTTCATTCTTCAACAGAAGCAATGTCATTCCTGAGTTCTCGAAAGCTGTAAAACAATAACAATTGATAAATATACAAGTTATTTTTCTTGCCGACAAATGTTAATGCAATGTAATAAACATGTTTGATCGCGATTCTTGCATTTCGTGATGATTCCACTGCAAAACTCATTACAATTGCCTTGAAAATTATAAAATTTGCTGTCCGTAATGTATGTATGTATGTATGTATGTATGTATGTATTTATACTGCATCACCCCCTCGCGGGGATTACGTGCAGGTGCGCGTCTGTGCGTTGTTAGTAGAAGAAATGTTATAAAAATAAAAAGTTCCAGTAATATTTGTTAGTAGAGGTGGAGTAAAAGATGATAAGGTTTAAAATGTTAAAAGTCAGAAACAAGCTGACAGTGATAGGTAAAATGTTAAAAACAGCGCGCTGACATTTATGGCATTGGATGATTGACTGCACACACTGCAGTCAATGCATTTTGTATCGAGAAGTCATTCCCAGGGAAAAAAACAGAGTGGGTGTTAGTAAATTTCACTGACATTAAAAAGAAAATCCTTTAAAGTGAAAAGAAAATGCATATTCGAGGGTAGCCACGTAACGTCAGGGAACGTCACATAAACAGGTTACGCCCGAAATGTGTGTAAGCAAGCTTACCGATCGGTGGTAAAAACGTCTAAAAACAAACCATTATGAAAAGCGGTTTGGTGATACATCGCTGCTTGCTAGGCGTATATAGAGACGTACACCTAGTAGGAGCAGAGGGAACAGGTTTTAGAAAACGAAAAATTGCTCCACAAAATACATCTGTCCTTTTCTGCTTTCCCGTCTAGTAATGTTACATATCTGAGGGCGGCAAAGACGTTATCAATTACAGTCCAACCCGTATTAAAGGCCACCACTGTTAAGCAAAACCCTGTCTTGAAAAGTACAAACCTCATATTCCAAAGTAGCATTTTTAGCGTAAATCAACCCGTATTAAGCAAGCACCTGCTTAAGCAAGCAGTTTTGGTCCTTCTCTAGGGTGCTTGCTTAAGGCAGGTTTGACTGTATAGATTTATACATCTTCACCGAAGTGTTGAAATTTCACTCATGCAGAGATGAGGCTTTCTGGTTGAAGTTCCGACCGTAAGGGCGATGTTCACCTATTCTACATGGGCTTGCTTATGACGGGTTATTTTTGTCCCAGCATTTGCGAGGTTATAACTGAACAGTATAATGTAATGGCACAGAAATGGCGCACCAGATGGGATAAGCCCCCCCCCCCCTCCCCCCACTAATGATATGTGCAAAGACACACACCAACCTGCACTTTTAGTGCCTTCCTAACAAGGTCAATATCACTACTTTATTCAGTTTTCAAAAAGTTTCATATTTTGTAACAGTCCTAAAAGTTGAGACACCTAAAGTAATTACCATAATTTTCCTAAAAACGGAACAGTTTGGTTTACCAATGCAGTCACATAAATGCGTTCAAAAGGTATAAATGAAACGGCCAACAGAATAGATCCAAGGAGCAGTCAGATCTAGGTCTGCACTGTTTGCACAGACCGATATGTCCTAATACTAGATTTCGGCGGTATTTGGAGTTCTACGGAGGCGATTGGTGGCACCAACTTATGCTTTAATTCTCCTAGATATTATAATAATCATTTTAAGATTTTAGCAATCCGGCAGAGCGTGAAATAACTTCTGGCGAAATGGCAAACTGTAGAAACAGATCAGACTGCTCCTGTAAGAGCAGCCTGATCTATGGCTACACTGTTTGCTCAGGCTCTGTTCTATCTTGTGTTCAGGGCTATAACGATATGTCTTGGAGCCCCGGTAGCTCAGTAGGTTAAGCGCTGGCCTACTGATCTAGCAGTCCCGGGTTCGAGCCCCACGGGAGGCGGAAATCTTTCCAACCGTAAACGAGGTTCCAATGCACACAGCATGCCATAATCGCCCTACCATCTTTCTGATATGACTGAAATACTGTTGAAAACAGTACGCGTGATTTGGACCCCTCTCATTGAAAAGGACGTAAAATCGCAAGTCATCCATCCATAACGACATGTCTCACCTGATGCTTAATCTAAGGTTTCACAAGAACTGGTTGAAGTCCCGCTGCCGCGCCTTTTGCCGCACTACAATGAAAACAAAAACATGATTATGCCATCTGATCGCCTCGTTTCCAGGCGACTAAATAGACTGTAGTGAACTGGTCTAGCCATCTGATGAACGATTTAAGGCTCACCTAAAACTAAAAAGGTGGCATAAAAGCCTCACTCATGATGCATCAGAGACTCGGGTCCGGCAACACCATCGCATCACTGATGGTGGTAAAGGCAAAGTGGCTCCTTGAATGCTTTTCGACAAATATAGGCCAAGAAAACCTGTCCATACTCTTTTTTACCACATGTACGGTTAGTTTACTTGCAAATCACATAAAAAAAAACAGTTGCAAGAATGTCTCTCGTCCGTGTCTTACATAATCATAATAGTAACGAGTGGTTCCCTTTAGCATAGTAGCGCCATGGTCGAGTGGCTAGAGACTGCAGAAGTTCGGGTTTGGCCAGCCATCGACTGGTAAGCTCTGTCAACCAAACAGTAAATGGGTACCTTTTTCGAATCAGAGGAGGATAGGCGAACAAAGGAGAGGGATGGGCTCCGCCATTCATATGCTGTGCCCTAGATACAGTGGGTCTCTAGCCCCCACTGCCGCTACGGCCACCCTTTTTACGCCCTTTTATAGACAAGTATTAGCTTTTACAAAAAGCTTGTGTCTACGCTTAGCACACCATAATTTGTGTTTTAATTGGATTGGCACCTTGGTCAAATCGCGCCTCTACCAAACTCAAGTCAATCTTCACCTCGGTCTTACCGCACATTCTCGGTTTTAATCTAGTAGATTTCTGGTCGGTGTTCTAAACTCGTGTTTGCATTTAAAAAAGCAGGTTTGATGACCACATAGTGACCTGTGTTTAAAAATATTCGGCATTTAGGGATTCTACTAGACCGTGTCCATGTCGATCCTTTTCTGGTACTTGGGGACCTGATCGAACAATCACGACCTTTTCTAAAATGCTTCCGTACCAAATGCTATTCATAGTATAGTCTACGCCCATAATTATAGTCTACGCCCATGAGCGTAGACTATAATTACAGATTACTTCCCTTTGCAAAATAATTGATGTCCTTCCCTTTATTTGTAATGGCGGTACTCCAGTAATTTTAGGCATGTGCTGTATTTCTTCTTCTTCTTCTTCTTCCAAGTTAATTATGGTCCGGATTCTTCTCTAAGAATGTACTGTTGACCAGTGAGAGGGGAAAGAGACGGCCCACTCCTTCCAATGTTAAAATCCAATTTCTCTCTTTCTTCCGTTATAAGACAAGGGTTTTCCCTTCCAGAACAATCCCAAAAATCTAGATCCGTCTTATAAGACGGATCTAGATTTTTGGGATCGTTTTAGAAGGGAAAGCTCCCATCTCTTAGCAGAATTTCATAAGACTGATTTGGGGTCATTCTGGGGATATTTGGGATCAATCTGGGGATGGTAAAACACCGTTTCATAGCTGATAAAATACGGTAAGATAAACGCAGCAACGGAGTTACCTACCCAGCAGCAAGTGTAGCCGGCTGGTATACAACCGCCACGACAATGCCTACTCCTGCTGCCACCACTACACAGCCTGCCACGGTAAACGTTGACGCGAGCAGCACCGGGTCATTTAAGAAATCACTTGCAGCAGTTGTGGGACCTTCCTTTGTCGTTGTTTCAGCCGCTGTTGTTGTTGTTATGGCTGTGGTTGTTGGTGATTCAGTTGTAGTTGTAGTTGTGGGTCCGGTCCCCGGCGCCGCGGTAGAACCGCCACCTGTTGTTGGCGCTGTTGTACCACCGCCGGTTGTTGGTGCCGCAGTTGTACCTTCGCCAGTAGGTGCCTGCGTTGTGCCAGCTTCGGTTGTTGGTGCCGCGGTCGTACCCTCGCCTGTTGGTGCCTGCGTTGTGCCACCTTCGGTTGTGACTGCCTCGGTTGTTGGGGCTTCGGCTGTGGTGGTTTCGGCGGCGGTCGTTCCCGTCGTGGTTGTGCTAGTTGTGGCTGTTGTTGTGGAGGTGCTACTAGTGGTGCTAGTCGTGGTGGTGGTGGTTGTGGTGGTGGAAGAAGCCGCCTCTCCAGAATCTTAAAAGAAAATTGACTAAGGTAATAATTCTAAATACTGGGACAGATAGGTCTGAGCAATTAGTGGAGACCCAGTCAGAGCAATCTTATCAGAGTCTACACTGTTTGCCATTCCATCTGCATTTTATAGACGTATTACTGCAATGAAAAATCACACTGGTCAATTTTAAGGACAAGCACGATAATTATTTAACCCTTAATGCGCCAAAAAGCAGACGACAAAATTTACCTCTGCAGAATTTTTAAAAATTGTTTTGTCCAAGCTAAATCATATTGAGAATTCAAAGACTATAGGGCAAACAGTAAAGATCCAGATGAGGTGGCTCATGATGAGCCTTCTCATCTGGATCTACACTGTTTGCAGTTTCAACAGTTTTTCATTTTTGGTGCTTTAAGGGTTAATTTTGGCTATAATTTTTATGGTAAATGTCTACATTATGAAAATATAGCATCCCGTTTTGCTACTTATCTAGTCTACGTTTATGGATATCCATAATTCGATAGTTTGTATCCATAATTTGACTTGTGGATATTCAATATCATTCATGATTATATTTTAGGATATCCACAAACAGAATTTTTGACATCACCAAATCAAGGTAAAACCTGAATATCCATAAATCAAACAACATGTATTGATGTAAAAAAAGAGAGGAAATAATGGATATCTTTAAGTCGACTATTGTATATAAAAAATCTCGCTGACTTTCAGGTATCTAAAAATCGAATTATGCATACATAAATAGAATTATAGGAATAATGGATATCCAAACATCGAATTATGAGCCTCCAAAAATAATTTGGGATATTCATAGTTTTTGTATTGGTTGGTTGGTTGTTTTGGTTTTAAGTTTTTTATATTTTTTTTTTGGTTGATTTATTTCTTTATTTTTCTTTTATTTGCTTCCTTTTCTGTTTATTTCTTTCGTTTCAATATTTTTCTTTCTCTCATTCTTTTCTTACCTTATGAATTATGGATCGTTTCCTTTGACAGAAGCGTATGTTTCGAAAAGCGGCTGTCTTCTTAAATCGTAACTTACCGGTACATGGCAAAAACGCAAAACACACAATTCCTGTTATGAAGAAAAAATGCTTCATATTAGCCAACATCATGAGTATTCATTTTCCACTGTGCCTGTATATGTATGAACACTCAACTAAACCCTCGAACCCCTGTACCGTAAAAATCTTAAGTGTTAGAGCAGATAGGGCGGAGCAAACAGTGCAGACACAGATCAGACTGCTCCTGAGGAGCAGTCTGATCAGGGTCTACACTGTTTGCCATTCTGTCTGCATCTTTTGGTATTGCACAAGTAACTGTTCCATTTTAGTGGAATCATAGTAATTAATGTTGGTGTCCCAAATTTTAGATTTTTTTTTTTTTTTTTTTTTTTTTTGGTATTTTTTGAATTCAAATTTACAGCGTAGTTGCAGGTATTGTCCCATTTAGGAACCGAAGGGAAAATTAATGGGTCGAATCAATAATGATCTTAAGGTGTAATCGTACACCTCAATGTTTCTTTTCCGCCATTATACAAAGGGGGACAAGTTTTGTGAGTTCCGGGTGTGCTTCTGTGGACGATGAAGCCCTTCAGAAAGAGGAACAAATTCTTTTTATTAAAAAAATAGAGCCCTATTGAGAAGGGAGGCAAAAATTGCAATGACAGAGTTTCTTCCCTTGAATGTTTACTTATTCTCCTTAATTTTGCGAGGAGCCCCGTAGCTCAGTGGGTTAAGCCCTGGCCTACTGATCTAGCGGGCCGGGTTCGAATCCCGCTTTAGGCGAGAATTTTTCCTACCGTAAACGGGGTTCCATTGCACACAGCCTTTCATTATCATCCTCCCCTCGTCCTGATATAACTGAAATACTGTTGAAAAGGACGAAAAATCACAAGTCATCTCTCCATCTATCCTTAATTTTGCGACTTAAACTTCTCTGCGAGATCTGTGTAACCTCTGAGAGAACAGATAGAACTATCTACTATTGTGACATCAAATTTTAATTCTTCCCCAGCGGGCACATGACGTTGAAATGACGTCGTACTGACGTCGATGCGACGTCATTTTCATTTTAATTCTTCCCCAGCGGGCACATGACGTTGAAATGGCGTCGTACTGAAATTTATGCGACGTCATGACGTCGCATCGACGTCAGTACGACGTCATTTCGACGTTTTGTGCCTGTTGGGTCGTTATAGAGAAAAAAGTCTACATGTTCAAATATCAAGACAAAAGAGTCATTATGGAATATTTCCTGCCATTTTCACATAGGAAAACATTTTTGTGACTACCTTTTCGCTTCTCTGGGTGAGGAAATCCCTAGTCTACCTTCCAAAATAGTTTTTTTCAATGCTCCAAAGTTCTTTCCCTATTTAGAAAGGAGGCCAAATTGGCAATGACAGAGTTACTTTCCCTGATAGTATTCACATGCACCTTAAACTATTTTTGACAGTTCTTTTGTTTAGTGTTCTTCAAGCTTGGTGAATCTTTTTGTTTTTCTCTTTTGTTTATAAGTATAGCTTTGTTATTGTCTCAATGTGGCCTATTTATTCAAAGACGGGTCATTCTAAAATAAGAAATTGAAATGAAAGTTTTTGACGCACTGATGCACTGATAAATTAGATTGCATTGATTTAATTCAAATATATTTAGCAATATTGGGACTTAATTTTCAGTTTTGTTACCAGTGCATAAATAAGAGAGAGAGAGAGAGAGAGAGAGAGAGAGAGAGAGAGAGAGATGTTAAATCACATCAAAGTTGGTGTCTTCTGCTACCAAAGTCATCGCACAACAAACAGTGCTTAAGGTGGTGATTATAAGTGATTTGGGGCAAAGACAAAAATCTGCATAAAATGCTGAAATACAACAGATCTTCCCAAAACTTAGCAGATCTTCAATGCCTTCTTTATGTTGTTTCTCACAATTCAGAATCCAAAAATGCAGGACATGTTTGTGTTAAAAAGGATTTATATGAGAAAAGATCAAAGAGTTATTTTGTGCGAATAAATCTAAAAAATGACCATCATTATTGAAAATGTAACCAGGCCTGAACATAAATTAATGTCTTATGAAGAGCGTCCTAGCAATTAATTTTTCCATTTTCTTTGCACGTTATCAGGCTGCGCAGATAAAAAAGAGATGTGGCTGTATCCAAAAATTTGTCTTAAAAATACATAGCAGAGTCTGTTTTCAAGGTTGAATAATTTCAGTAATACACCTGTCTTGGTCATTGTAATGTAATATTTATACTGTGAGTATGATATAGGTACCTGATGAATGCAAGCACTATAAATGCACTTATATACATGATCAGAAATTTGAGGAAAAGGCTACTGTTTTTATCTGGTCTACCTTACAATTTGAGAAAGAGCTGGAACAAATAATTGCTAGGACGCTCACTTTAATACATCAAAGTATCTTCAGAGCTAAGTACATTTTCAACAACGGATTTTATTTTTCAGATTTCTGCGCAGAAAATTACCCTTTGATCTTTTCATATAAGAACACTTTTTTTAAACAGCATGCCCCTCTCTCCTTCGGAACTCGGATGATACAGACCTCGACGCAGTGAAGGAGCGGCAACGCCACGTGGCAACCCATTCACGTGGCGGCTAACATGTATCAACGGTGTGGCCCTAACAAGGGTCGTTGTTGCTAGAGAAGAATACCTGATGATGAGTGGTGCTTCCAGGAAGAGTCTCCCTATGGTCGCGGCTACCAACGACATTCGACGAGGACAGGGACGGACGCTCGGCGCCCTGTTACTGCGGCTATGGATTCGTACCGCTGAGGTGCAGGGATCACGTCGATACGAGAATTGAAATCTACTACTACTGCATGCCCCTCTATTTTGTATTCTAAACTGTAAAAAACAACAAACATAAGAAGTCTGCTTACTTTCAGGAAGATACAATGATTTTTTATGGTTTTATTGAGATTTTTATATATACCACAAATCACCACCTTAGCAATAAAATCACCAGGAAACTGAACAATTCTTACAAATTTAAAGTCTAGAAACTAGACCAGAGTATGCCATGCATTTCTGTACTAATCGCAACGGCGCTCCTCTTAGAAGAAACGGATAAAAATTAGATTTTGTTGGACTGGTGTCTCCCAATCTGGTTTTTGAGTGCACTTTTTGAAAGCAAACTGCGCAGAGCAGTCTATTAATATGTCATTTATCACATTGTCTCCCGATGGGGAGATTGTCCTCCAACTCGGAGACATTTTTATCTCCAAAACGGGAGACATTCCTGTGATCAAGGGACATTTGATTGTTTCAGGATATGCGTATTTTATAACAGAATTTGTATCCTAAAACGGAGACAATCCCTCAAAACGGAGATTGTCTCCTTTTTGAGAATTATCCCCAGCTGACTATATCGTGAAAAAGTTAAGTCTTTAGTGAATCATTATATGACATTCTTTTGATCCTGAAACAAACATGTCCTTTCTCAGTGGCGTCGTAAAAATGTGATGGTTTTAACTTTTTATGAAAACTTGATAGCCCGCGAAAAAAATACCATGGCAATTATGAACCCCCAGTGTGTAACAAACTTGTCGATCCTTATCATTTGGATGAGTCCATTTCTAGTTTTAGGGGTTTCGGGTGGGTGTTTTACTTTTATTGTACTTTTCTCAGGAATTCCTATAAGCAACCAGTGTAGACCCTGATCATACAATCTGTTTCGCGGCGTCTGCACTGGATATGAACTGTTTGTATGACATTTAATACCAATTCTTTGTAAGCACCAGACTTTTCAAGAAACGCAAGGTCGGAAGTTCTTCTTCCAACTTTCTCACTTTGTGTGTAGTCAGACAAAAACAAATAATTGGCACCTCATTTTTTTGTTTGCCATCTCGTTGCCATGGTAACCGCGTTTTTCTGTTTTTGCAGAAAAAATGCCAAAAATTCAATAGAAATTTGCGTTTTTCGCTCTTCAATATCACCGAGAATAGACAAGGCTTGATCACAAACACTTTAAATCTACAAAGTAGGGACTTATGTGATTAACATGAAGCATCAAAACAACTTTCTTCGAATGTTTTTGGCATATCTACTGGTCCTCAAAGGTGGGTGGGGTAACCAGGTATTGCAAAACACAGTTTTTAGGCATTTTTAAGCATCACGTTTAAAAACGCACACTTCTATGACTCATTTGCATACTTAAACATAAAACAAGAGACTTCCAAATTTCGGAAAATGAAAAAAACAGAGTGGGGCAAAGCTGACTTCAGACCGTAACCATGGCAACAAATCATACCCCATGTAAAAAGTGAAAACAGAAACTTATACTGAAACCACACTATCATAATCAAATTAAATGCACTGCAGCTATAATTACTAGTCCAAATGCTGTAGAAATATTAATTCTATATGATTTGGTGAAGGTTGGACACCTTAAGGGTTGAAAGTCCCATTAATATTCATTTAAAGGGCCCAAAAAGGGGCAAAACATGGTCAAAATTAACGTACCTCACTCATTGTCTCTAGGAATCAACAAAAAGACAACATGGGTTACTTTGAATAGGTTATGAAATTATTTGATTGACATAAACTGATAGAAAATATGGCATTAGGGAGCCCTAAATCTCTAGGTATGGAGTCTATAGGGGCCCAAAAAGGGGTAAATTTGAAAATATTCATCCAAAATAATAATCATTCTTCACAGTGGAACACACTACAGCATTTGCCAAGATAAAATATGTTGGAAAATATGGGGGAATAAACAGTCTTATATATGCCACCAGTAAATTTGCACTCAAGGGCCTGGGAGCCCTATTTAAGAAAATTTAAGGGGCTCAAATAGGGGAAAATGGTCAAAATTACCACGTATCACTCATTTTCCTTATCAGTACACAAAAGACAGCACTGGCTGCTTTTCAATTTGATATGACAAAATAAGCTTGACATATACTGATAGAAAATATGGCAAAAAGGAGCCCAACATTCCCAGGCATGGAGATTATAGGGGCCGAAAAGGGGATTATTTGAAATAAACACCAAAAATAATGGTCGTTTTCACAATAAAGCACACTACAGCATTTGTCAAGATGAAATAGGTTGAAAAAAGCCTTACACATGTATATGCTAAAACTATACTTGCAATCAAGCGGCTGGGAGCCCTATTTAAAATGATTTGAGGGGCTCAAAAAGGGGCAAAATTACCATATATCACTTGTTCTCTCAAATCAATAGAAGACAACACTGGTCACTTTTAAATTTGTTATGAAATATTAGATTGACATATATTGATAGAAAATATGGCAATAGTGAGTTCTTAATCCCTGGGTAGGGAGTATATAGGGGCACAGAAAGGGGTAAATTGGATATTCGCTACAGAGAAACAACAAATGTTGTAGATTTTTAATTTCTTCACATAGAAACAAAGTACTGCATTTGTAGTGTTGAAACTGGTTGTTAAACTACAAGCCTAATATATATTAATATAAAATATGTCATAAGGGGCCTAACAGAGGCTGCTTATGTGCAAATATAAAAGAAATAAACAAAAACGAAAAAAAAAATGGATGCATTTTTTCTTATAGAAACAAATAGAGATGTTGGTTTTAATATATAGTAAAGTATTTTATGCAGACAACAGCACATTATTAGCGTTTCGAAAATGTGTAAAGCTGGTTTTCCATGGGGGTTATCCTTTAGCATTTTCTATGCATACGTTTAACATGACTGTTACAAAAGCATGACACAAATAGCGTGAATAATGAATTTCGATTCTAAACATGCTTCATTCCAGAGAACGTATTTCAGTGACAAACCTTCTTAGCTACTATATTTATTCAATAGTCTTATAATGGACAAATACAAAGCCTGCGCTGAAAAAAGGCATATAAAACGTTCCATTCAAATCCTTCTATACAATGTAGTTTGTACGCCAGCAAACATGAAAACTATTGGACCATGTACTCTTGCTCTTACCATTCATTAGGCGATGGAGTTTATTCCGAAGAGTATAAATCTCAAATAGAAAGGATTATTACACAGATCTGAGCATTTCTATTTATCTTTATCTTTTTTTTTTTATTCTTATTTATTTTTTCTATATATATATATTTATTTATTTTATTAATTCATTTATTTTTATTTTCAAGTTTTGTTTTTGCATTTATTTATTTATTTTTAGTTTTGTTCTTTGCCAGCCCACTGGAGAAAGTCATTATTTCAAAATGTGCAATTATTCAGATACAAATTTTCGATGAATCAGTAAAAAAATCAAATCAAATCAAGTTTTTTGGCTGTCCTTAAAACATGAGGGGTTAAGTCATGTTTGCAAGCATGGGGTATGAGATCTTTTTGAATGTCCATGAAATGAATCACGAATATCTAGGATATTGGATATGAAGGAGGCAGATTAGGGCTATCTGTGGATCAGAGAGTTGTGTCATGTGTCTTTGTGGTGGATACAATAATTGAGGGTGAATTGATAAACATCCAAGTTTTCTTTAGCCATTTTACAAAAGGGGGAGGAGGGGGGGGGCAACTTTTGAGACAGACTTCCTGTTTACTTCCCTGGCCTTGTGGGACTTCCTGTTTGCTTCCCTGCCGTTGTAGGATTGGAATTTGCCCCAAAGAAGGCAAGAGTTGATCCCCATTGAGAATGAAGGAAAAACAGAAAATAGCAGACTTGCCCCCCCCCCCCCCCTCCCTTTCTACCAGTGTATCTTGTAGCCTTGAGTTTTCAGTCTTGGTCTGTTAGATATATTCGTTATGTGTTATGTGTCTGTGGCGAGGAAGTTTTGATGCAGATGCAATGTTTGAGGGGAAATGGATAAACATCCATGTTTTCGGCCATTTTACAAAGGGGAGAAACTTTTGGGCCTTCGAGTTTACTTACCTCGTCTTAAGAGACACCTGTTTGCTTCCCTTCCATTATAGGATTCGCCCCAAGGAAGACAAATTCTTTCCGTCAGGAGTTGATTCCCAATGAGAATGGATGCAAGACAAAGTGACAGAGTTACCTCCCCTGCCAGTATATCAAATCACCTTGAGTTTTCAGTCTTGATCTGTTCTAATACACTTGCGACGTGTTATGTGTCTGTGTCAAAGACGTTTTCATGCAGATACATTTTTTGTTTTGAGGATGAATGGATGCACATCCATGTTTTCCAGAAATTTTACTACGGAGAGCAGCTTTTGATATTTCCTGTTCACTTCCCTGGCCTCATGGGACTTCCTGTTTGCTTCCCTTTTCAATGTTGGGTTCGCTTTTTGAGGCTGAGCTTAGCCCCACGGGGAGCAAACATTTTCCTTCAGGAGCTGGTCCCCATCGAGATGGCGACAAGATGCAAAATGGCAGAGTTGCCGCCTCTGCAAGTATATCTTGTCACATTGAGTTTTCAGTTTTGGTCTGTTCTAACATACCCATTTTATGCTGTCTGATACTGCACTTGTATATATTATAGAAATGTACATCTCAAATAAGGAAAATTGGCCCCCTATTATATAAAGTCATTATTGTAAGTATTATTACTACCTCCTCCTCTCTCTCCCCCCCTACACACACACACATACACGGCCTCCCCCCCCCCCCCCCCCCCCCCCACACACACACACACTCACCGCCCACCCACCTACCAAAAAAACAAACCGGTAAATAAAGATTGTATGGGCTGCAAGTTTTGGCTTTACTCTCTATTTATCTATTTACGTATTTACGGAGTAAATGTGGATCAAATTCGGGATATCCATGTTCAGCTTATAGATACCAAATATTCATCTTTTGTGACTTCCCCTTTGTTTCCCTGGATAATAAGATTAATTAAGGTATTTCAATATTAATAACAATTAATGAAATTCAGAGCTCCAAATAAGGTGGGGTTTTAAGGATAATTCTTTATTTTTCTTATTTCTGAATAAACATATGTTACGACCCCTCAATAGAACTGTCTCAGCTAGAGAGTTTTAATGAGGGGTCACAATGTATGTTTTTTTTTGTATGGAAAAATAAGGAAAATTTCCCTTAATTATACTTGTTACCGCTTTTTAGCAAGTGAGCAGGGGCTCACATATGCCCCCGACCAGTGCCACCGCCTAACGAAAGCATACTTTAACACAAAACAACACTGCAAATCTTATACACATACAAAGTTCAAAGTCCTTGACCTTGACCTTTTGTAAGCAGTACCATCCATATGATGTAAACTAGTATGAAATTAACTTAGTCAAGTATCATTAGGCCCAATTCAAGTACATTAGATATATGACCCAAAACTATACAACAAATGGCGAAGTCCTACCTATGAGCCTAATCCTGAATCTTAGATGGTCCTGATCAAAAGTAATGCTATAGAGATATCATGAACCAAATATGGAAGAATTATAGCCAGATCACTTTTCGCACATGATGTACTTATATTTAGGTATAAGACGGTGAAATGTAGGTCAAGATCAGGTATTCTCTCCAATAAAATATGGTAGGTCTAGATCTTTGGGATTGTAAGGGAAACCCCCGTCTTACAGCACAATGGGTTTTTTTCTGTTGTGTGGTGGTGTGTCATGTAGCAGTGATCAATGAAAAACAGAGATTCGAGGTGTGGGGGTGTTGTTGTGTGTTGTGTTGCGTGACCAATGAAGAACAGAGATTTGTCGCAGTGACTAATGAAAAACAGGGATTCAAAGACCTAAAGAACAGATTTTTTTGGTGGAGGGCTGTGGTTGCGTGTTGTGTCGCGGTGACTAATGAAAAATAGACATTTGTCGCGGTGACCAATGAAAAATCAGAGATTCAATATAGCTGTTCAATAACTAGATGTTTCCTCAAAACCGATAAAAGTTGGCTTGATTATACAGCACTAACCAAAATTGGCCTGTTGCCCAAAATTGGCGGGCTGTGCAATGAAAATTTCAAAATAGTGTCTCCCATTCTAATGGACTTACAGATATTTCTATCTTACAACGTGCACACCTTTGCTTCGACGGCAAGCAACTTCAGCCATGATGACGTTTGTTCCATTAAGAAAAAAATATAATTATTTTTGTGAAGATTTTTAACTAAGTCCTTTTCGGCCCCATTTAACCCATTCGTGAAGAGATGTTGGGCACCCCATCGCCATTTTGTATATCAGTATCTGTAAAACAAATATTTCCATAAAAAATTTAAAAACAAGGGCTTCGCAAGCGGCGCATAATACACCCGTTTAAATGTCATAAAGGAGTTACAGAACGAACAAAACTGTTTACAAAAGGATAGACAGGCAGACAAACAGAGGCAACCAATCTATAATTAATGAATGTAACATTATTTAAATATACTATTAGTATATCAAGTCAAGGGAGATAAACTAAATATACTAGATATACCATTCTTGGTTCTACTACACTCCCCTGACATCAACATTAAGTTGAGTTACAATATTTTAAACAGTTGAAATATTAAACAGAATATTTATGCAAGGGCAGGTAATTCAGTAAGTAAGCAAGAGTTGTGGTTCCTGCTCAGGATACATTGCCTCATTATTATACACATTCTTAAAAAGTTTCATTCTAATATTTCAAAAGGTTAAGGAGATATGGAGAGAATGAGAAACACCTAAAATATACTAATCAAAGGGAGGTTACTCCAAAATTAAGAAAGGGGGAGCAACTATTCTTACATGTGACACACTGCCTTGTGATCATGCACATTGTTATAAAGTTTCATCATGATATTCCAAACGGTTACCAAGAATAGGTATGCACAAGGTAAGTATACACAAAAATAGCTAACATGAACTAATGAAAGGAAGGTAACTCGAAAACGCAGAAAGGGAGAGCAGCCATTGTTGTACGCGACACATCTTTGGGATTTCATAAACCTTGCTATTAAGTAACATGAAGATATCCCAAACAGTTATCTAGTTATGGCGCGCACAAGACTTGCAGGGTAAAAATTAATCAAAGGGGCATAACTTGGAAACTAAGGAAGGGGGAGCAACTATTTCTGTACACGACACGTTCCCCCAACCTAATACATATTCCTACCAAATATCATGAATATATCCCAAACGGTTACTGAGTTATGCCGCGCACAAGAATGTTAACGGACGGACGGACGGACGGACAGTGCCACGATATAATACGTCCGTTTTTTCAAAACGGGCGTATAATAACCAGTTCACTTTTGTTAGTTCGTGTAAAGAACTAATGATATGTGGTAATTTTGACCATTTTGCCTCTGTTTGGGATCCTTAAAAAGGAATTAATATGATCGCTTATTCCATGTTAACTAGCGGCATATATAAGCCTCCTTCATTTTGTCTACTGATTCTAACACGACAAATGCTTTAGTGTGCTCCTCTGTGAAGAATAGTCATTATTTTGGTCAAATATTTTCGAATTTCCCCTTTTGGGCCCCTAAGACTCCAAACCTAGAGACATAAGGCAACCAATTGCCATGTTTTTAATGAACATATATGTCAAACTTATTTTTATAACAAATTTAAAAGTAACCAGTATTGTCTGTTGTTAGTCTGTGGAAAGAAATATTGATTTTTGTTTTTAAATTTTGACCATCTTTCCCCTTTTGAGCCTCTTACATTGATCAAACCAGGGCTCCCAGTCCCATGATTGCAACTTTACCAACGGCATATATAAGACTGTGCTGAGGCTGTGCTTTTTTCAACCTATTACACAAAGACAAATGCTGTAGTGTGTACCAATAAGAAGAATGATCATTATGTTGGGTGAATATTATTAAATGTACCCCTTTTTGGGCCCCTATATACTCAGCCAGGAGAAATTGGGCTGCCCTTTGCAATGTTTTCTATTACTATCCGTCAAACTAATGTTTTTATAACAAATTTAAAAGGAACCAGTGTTGCATTCTGTTTATTCGTAGAGAGATTAAGTGATATGAGGTAATTTTGACCAGTTTTGCCCCTTTTTAGGACCCTTAAATGGGTAAAAATTTGGTTTCTCGTCCCTTATTGCAAATTCACTAGTAGCATATATAAGGTTATATTTTTCCAGCCTATTTTAACATGACAAATGCTGTAGTGTTATTCACTGTGAAGCATGATCATTATTTATGGCAAATACTTTCCTTTTTTTCTCTTTTCGGGCCCCTTGGGACTCCTTTTGGGCCCTTTGGGACTCCAAGCATGGAGATGTAAGGCACCCATCGACACATTTATATCAGTTTGCATCAAACTTAAATTTTCATTACACATTTGCAAGTAAACTGTTTTGTTTTATGTTGGTCCTCGGACAGGATTGGTGATTTGTGTTAATTTTGACCATTTTTGTCCCTTTTAGAGCCCCTTAAATCAATAGGAAATGGGCCCCCACCCCTCCCCACCTCCGGTTGCAAATTTACTTGCGGCATATATAAGCCTGCTCTTTCTTTGCAACTAATTTCATCATTTTAAATGCTGTAATGTGTTCAATTGTGAAAAATGGTCATTATGTTGGTAAAATATTCTCAAACATACCCCTTTTGGGCCCCTATAGACTCAGTCCCTGGAAATTTAGGGCTCTCCATTGTCATGTTTTCTATCAGTATATGTCAAACTAGTATTTTCCTTACAAATATTGAAGTAATTAGTGTTGTCTTTTGTTGATTCATAGTGAGAATGAGTGATATATATGGTAATTTTGACCATTTTTGTCCCTTTTTGGGCCCTTTTAATGGGTATAAATAGCCCTCCCAACCCTTAAGGTGTCAAACTTTCATCAAATCCAGTAGAATACGCATTTCAATAGCAGAAGGATCACAAGTTATAGCTGCAATGCATTTAATGTGGTTGCAAATCTGTTGTAATAGTATAACCTTTCGTTTTTACTTTCTTGCATGGGGTATGGCTTGTTCCCATGGTTACGGTCTGAAGTCAGCTTTGCCCCACTCAGTTTTTTTCATTTTCTAAAAATAGAAAGCCTCCTGTTTGACGTTAAAGTACGCAAATGTGTCACAGAAGTGTGCGTTTTTTAAACAGGATGATTAAAAATGCCTAAAAATTGTGTTTTGCAATACCTGGTTACCCCACCCACATTTGCAGTACAGTAGGTATACTAAAGACATTGGATCAATGTTGTTTTGATGCTTCACATTAATAACCTAACTCCCTAGTTTTTAGATTTAAAGAGTTTCTGATGAAACCTAGCCCATTCTTGGAGATATACAAATGCAGAAAATGTGAATTTCTGTTTAATATTTTGGCATTTTTTCTGCAAAAACAGAAAAACGCGGTTACCATGGCAACGAGATGGTAAATGAACAAACAAAGTGCAAATAACTTGTTTTTGTGTGACAACAAAAAAAGGGAGAAAGTTTGAAAAAGAACTTCCGACCTTGCGTTTCCGGCCCTCTATACAAAAAGTCTGGTGCTTACAGAGAATTGGTATTATAACTTATTCCCAGCGGCCACATGATTTCGAAATGACGTCCCACTGACGTCGATGGGACGTCATCACGTCAGACATGACGTCGAAATTACGTCTTTTTGACGTCGAGGCGGCGTGGTAACGTCGCATCGACGTCAGTAGGACGTCAATTTCCTACTGACGTTGATGCGTTATTTCGACGTCATGTGCCCGCTGGGTAATGACGTCGGAATGACGTCTTACTGACGTCGATGCGACGTGAGCACGTCGCATCGACGTCAATAGGATGTCATTTCGACGTCATGTGCCTGTAATGTAATTAGCCGTCAGTAGGCCGCCATTTCGACGTCATGTGTCTGTGACGTCATTACCCAGCGTGCACATGACGTCAAAATGACGCATAGACATCATTAGGACGTCATTTCGACGTCATGTGCCCTGTGGGTGGGAGATGCGCTGACTATTGTAGAATCTAGTCTTGTCTTTGGGTTTTAACGGTTCCACCCAGCAGGCACACAAGATTGACTCAATATTGAATTAACGTTGATGCAATTAATTACGTTGAATTAACGTTGATTCAATTTTGATTAAACGTTGTGTGCCGAGTGGCCAGGCACCACACACACATGTGAAAGAGCACAACACACGTGTAGGTATAGGTATGTTCGGCTCCTAATAATTTGAATAGATCGTTCTCATCTTTTTGCACTGTCTGGTTAAAACTTCATGGGGTATGTCACAGTCGGGCAGGCAACACCTTAAATGTACAGTGGTAGGTTTCTTTGTAGGTACAGCGATCGAGTTTATACATGCATCAAGATAACCAGGCAAGCAACGGTCAGTTAAAAAGATAATAGTAATACAGCCGGAGTTGCTATTTTCCGTTTGTTTGCCAGTGTTTGATATTGTGCAATGCTGACGAGACATATTTGTAACAAAATTTAGTAAACGCAAAGGGATAAAAACTTTTATCATATGACGTCGTTGTTATTCAGTGGATAACGTCGTGACATAAAAATCGTATGACCACACGTGTAATAACACTTTGGCGCGTACAGGTAACGTCATTGACAACGTCCATGTCAACAATGCGTTTTCTTATTGAAATAATGTTCAGTTTGAAGGCAATAAAATCTTATTTAAAAGGGTCATATGATAACAGAATCTTACACTCGTGGTTATTTCATATGAAATTTATGAAACTCGCCGAAGGCTCGTTTCCTAAATTTCATATGAAATGACCACTCGTGTGAGATCCTCTATATCAACCGTCGCGCCATGCGTTACTTGTGCCTTTCGGAAGAACCGACAACACCATTCGGAGGAAAATAGCGGGGGCGGGGGGAGGGGGCGATGTATGTCAATTTGCCATGATTAAATAAATAGAACTACAGCATAATAAAAATAATAAAAAATCCAACTTGTTTAAACTCATCTGGAAAAAATGTTGACGCGCATCTTAGAAAGCCTTTTGTTTTCTTAGTACCCTTCTTTGCTTGCTAGATGCGCAAGGGCATAAGGCAGTTTTTCACATTACTTACGTATGACCAGATACAGCAAAAATTATCTCTATGACCCCCATTACTTAATATTTTGAGTCCTTTTCGTAACAGGAACGTCTTTTTCGCGAAAAGGAGTCCTTTTCGCAAAGTTTAGTGTCTAGACTCCTATAAAGGTAAAATTAAGAATACCGTGTATCTAGATACTGTAATTCAATGGCATTTCGTCAATTACATACTGCCAGGGATTATTACAAGTATTCCTTTTTCCCTCTGACGATTGTCCAGTGTAACAACTTGCCTGAATCTGTTGCATGCGCGCCAAGTCTTGATACTTTCAAGGCTGATGTTGGCGAGCTGCAACATTCAAGACCCTAGACTCCAAGTAGACTGTTTTTAATCTGATTATCTGATTTAAATTCACCTGCACTATTTTAACCTATCATCATTTATCCCCTTCACTGTCATCTTTTACTGCCCTTCTTTTATGCTCTGCTTTTCTTTTTTTTATACTTATTTCTTGTAACTCAGGCAAGCGCAACCTGCCTAGAATGTCCGCGAGGGCGTGTGGCAGTATCATGAGATAGAGATAGATAGATAGAATACAGAATAGATGGCTGTGACGCTTGACCGGTAATCGTAATTACTTGTGGTAAAATGTGCAAAGATAGAAATAGTTTATTACTTTGTTTTCTTATCGAATTAATGTGTAATGTATCCTCGAATGACCAGTTTCAGTGACCCTAATAGTATTATACACACAGTGGCAATGTTTCACACAAAGTTTTGATTTCTTCAATGGATTATTTTAGTGAGGCATTCTAACATTTGAATGGTATCCATACAAAGATGGAAAAGTTGAAACAATGAATTTTGGAGGCCTTTATTTCAGAGACCTATATTTAGCTTACAGTAATAAAGTCGGACCAGTTTCAGTGACCCCCACTCATTTTCTAAACAAGTTGCAATGTGAAGCTGGTTGCTGTTGCTCATGGTTGAAACTCACGAACTGAATATAAAAACATACTGAAGGCAATGGCTGCATATGCTTATCAAGAAAATAATGACAACATAGAAATTAAGAAATACCCGGTCAAAATAAGGGGGTGGGGTTACAAAACGAACCAAAACTTGCATGCAAATATATTCTATCCAAATGTTTTTGCAATATTTTATGTTGAAAATAGTACTGAAGATACTTTCAACTAGTATTTAGTCCCTGGTCACTTAATTTTAACAATATTTAAAAAGAAATTTTGGAGACTGGCTGAAAGTGCAGGTGGGGTGCTCTAAGGACCGGACTTATTTCAAGTCCATAATATCAGTGTTTCATGTTTGTCATTTATATCTTCAGTTATATAAATAAAAACAAAACATGCTAATTAACATATCCAAATGGAAAATACATCAGAAATATTCCTCGGATAATAAATTTGATTGGAATTTAACAGTGTAAAAAAAGTAATAAGAAAAATGCATGAAAAATGGGGGTGTCATGGAAAAATGTGTGCTGTGAAGCTATTAAAGGTAGGATGGTGTTCTTATCAAACTGACACAAAGGCAATATAACTTAGTGTATATCACTGCAAAAAAGGATTATTTGCTGCATCACTTTTAAAAATAATGACAGAATTTATAAGGTCACTGAAACTGGTCAGTCACTGAAACAGGTCCACCTACGATATATTTTGGTGTATTCTGGGTACATTCCGGTACTTAGGTGCTCTAGCTACAGGATATGCGGACTCCGGAACGGCGTGGGCATGTTCTAACAAACAAATCGATCCGTTTCTCAAAGAGCAGTGAGTGAGGTCAAAAAGTAAAAATTTCTACAAGAGCTGACATCATTTTGGCTAAATAGTCAGAATTATTTCTTGAAAATTCGATTTTGTGTCTGCTTTGTATATTAAAAGGTATTTTATGTCATTAAATGTGTTTGTACATGCGGTAAAGTACGAGTCCTATACCGGCCGGGCCGGGTAGCGCAATCGGTAGGGCACCTGACTCGTAAGTCAGAGGTCCTGGGTTCGAATCCCGGTCTGGCCACATACTTTCGTTTCTCCTTCCGCTGATTCAAGAAGGGTAGTTGTCAGTTACTGGCGAAAGTATGTGCACTTAGTACTGGTTAACCGCTTAGGAGGTCTAAGCCTGCCCAGGAATAGTGTGGTTAGGTTAACTGACCGTCCCGACATGACCTTAGTTGTTTACCGTGGACGTTAAGCATCAAATCAACCAACGAGTCCTATACCAGCTGCCGACAGGCTCCAGTAAGCGCCCAGATGAAAAAGAAAGCTTGGATGTACTCCTGACACTGATACTAGCACCCCTGTTCACACCTTTTTGTATATTTTTGTTTATTTGAATTCTCAGGAATTGTATCTAACAAATAAGGAAAAAGATGGCATGCCGCCCAGTTTTCCTGCAGTAGGCAAAACCAGCAGTGTCACCAGTGCTGCAACGCCAAGAACTTGGTTGGGAGAAAAGTCAATCAAGGGGAGGCCAGAACAAAGTCACAGTGATATACAGAAGTGTCAATAACAGGATAAAAGACTAACAGGGACCCAGTCACACATGGCCCCTAAATTTTTGGGTGGGCCCCCGATTTTTTTGAGAAACTGCTTAAAAATAAAATATTGAATTTTGGCATTCTGGGCCCCTAAGTCAAAACTGTCAGCCTATGTCCTGGCAATAACCTCATTGTAGTCCCTACAGGCCAATACCTGGCAGCCACAGGTGAAGCAACTAAATCCTGCCAGTATATTGCTCCATTAGCCCCTAGAAGGAATCCTTTCCATCAGTGGGCAATTTCTGTAATGGTCTACCTGCCAGTGCCATATTAGCACCAACACTAAACAACTTCAAGCTCCTTCTTGGTGAAGGTATCCTAAGACATGATGTTTTAACTGTACATTTATAAGACTAAAGAGCCTCCCAACAAAGGTGGTTGACAAAACACGGACCGTCACGGACTCACGGACTTACGGACTGGTTACGGACTAATTGACAAAACACGGACTCGTAGAAAAAAACACGGACCAACGGACCAATATTCACGGACTGATTGGCAAAACACGGACTCATAGACAAAACAGGGACCAACGGACCATATTACTAACTTACGGACGGACAGACCAGTTACGGACTTAGATAAGAAATAATGTAACTTAAAATGTTGTCCAGATTGAAACATTTACGGTCAAAAATCGTTTTGAGAACAATAGCGTTATACGCCGAACGTTACGTCGAGACGTCGTCATAGATACCAACGTTGGGGAGACCGAGGATAGTTGATGCACGGGGATAGTTGATGTACCGATCAAGGATCTGAACAACTGATCAGTGATGTTATTTGGTTGCTCATTGTTGACGGAGTTAGCCTTAACCTATCACAGGAGGATAAAAGACGAATAGATGGAAGTTTTGACAATGGGTGGCTGAATGACACTATCATGGATGCAAGCCAGGCTGTATTAAGGCAGCAGTTTCTCCACGAGCAGGGTATGCAATCTGTGCTTCACGCAGCAAAACCCGAGTTTCAGCCAGTATCTGGAAGATTTGTTCAGCTGATCAACACCCATCCTAATGACGGCGGACTACACTGGATTTGTTCCTCAAATTTCAATTGCGACGATGGTATTGTCAACCTGTATGATAGCAGCGGAAGCACATTTTTTTCAAGTGCTACTGAAAGAGCAATAGCAAAGATCATATGCTCACCCTTACCTAAAATCTTTGTACGACATATGAAATGCCCAACACACACCAATGGAAATGAGTGTGGCGTCTGTGCCATTGCAAATATGGTCAGTATACTTCATGGAATAGATCCTAGTGGCTTTACCTTTACAGTGCCTGCCATGCAGATACATCTTCAACACGGACTTGAGGATAAAAATACTACTGTTTTCCTCATAGAAAACTAGCTATTGTCAAACAGCCTTTGGTAAAAGTTACAGGCCTTTCAATATTTTGCACATGTCGGATGCCGGAACTTGGTTTCATCCCGGTTGTCAGAATATTACCCAAACTCAAAGGCAAATTCGATCTTCGAAAGTAATAAAATATTTGGACTGCAGGTCTTAAACGAATTAAACCAATACATTGTTGTCTTTTTATCGGACTTTTCATACATGTATGAGTTTTTCACGGACCACCTTTACTGACCAAAGTCATGGAAAAATCAACTTCAAGTATATTTACGGACCAACGTCCCGGATCGCTAACACGTCAACTTTACGGACCACCCCACCTTTCAGCCTCATAATTTGTTCATTGAGATAGCTGACCAGTTTACGGACTAATTTAAGGTTAACTAACTTGTCACGGACCAAATTCCATATTCATTTTCTGTTGGTCCGTGAGTCCGTGACTGGTCCGTGTTTTGTCAATGGGCCCCAACAAATTGTTTTAAGGTTTCACTGTGCGACTATACCAGTTTCAGCAATGCAGGTATAATTTGTAGATGTACTGATGTAGACAAAGTATGACATCTATTAGATAATATACATTGTTTATTGTAAAGCCATATTGTCAGCCTGTTTCTTCAATTTTTGATCTTGTCAATACTTGTTGAAAGAAAGTTTAATAAATGAATATGGCCCGGTTCCATTTTAAGATAATAATAATTGGAGATGTCTCAAGTTTTAGAATTTTTATGATAATAAAGACTGCCACAAGATATTAAGATAATTATTTATACTGGCAACATGTTGGCTACTGAACATCTACCCTTACCATATTAATCCTAACAAATGCCCCTACTCTAATAAACGCCCCCCTCGGCCCTGACTCTTTTTGGAAAATAATGTTATTATTATGTCGCATGAATTCCTGTTTGTTATTGCATATGAGGTACTACTTTGAAATGGGGTCTACTCTTAAAGGAAAGAATTTGCTCCTGTAGGAGCAAATACTCTACAGGAGCAAATACTTTCCTTAAGAAGTTGACCCCTACTGACAAGGGACGCAAAGAAATAGTGGATTTGCTTGCTCTGAAAGTGTACCTATTCACCTTAATGCAGTTTATTAAAGGTTTTGGTAGTGGCTTGTTTACTGCACTTTCAGCTCTAAATAACACCCTGTTTTGTAAAATGCAATGCCCCAGAGGCGTTTAATAGGATAAATACAGTATCTACATCTACCAGTTAAGTGCATGACCAAGATTTGCATAGTGACAAAACAGATAGCCAGTTCAGTGAGTTGATAACATGATTTGCATATCCTACATTAAACCCCCTGTCTCCAGTAAATAAAATCCTTTCACTGGCAGTTAGGGCTGGCTAATCGACCTGAAAATGGTAATAGATTATCGCTAAAAGCTTACCGGTATAATACCCATTAGTAATTGTCCATCTTGGCCTACTGCTTTTCACCTGTCCACCATGCCAATCTGACATGAAGTCATGTAAAAAAATGGCAATATAATGTTATATCATGTGAGAAATACAACCACGCTTCCTCAGAAATTTTTCAATAACTAGAAAAAAACAACAACAGGGACTAGAAACACTTAATGTGGTAAATTGCACCTGAAATGCCTTCAAATTGCCAATTAGCATTTTATGTCAGCCATTGTTGTATTGTGTGACAGCCTAATTTATGTAATGAAGGTGGTATTATTCACATGTCAAAATCATTAAAATGTAAAAATCATTTCTGGGACGTACGTTAAATCAAGACAAACAAGAGGAAAAGCAGAAAGAAGAATTAAGGACATCTGGTTGAGAAAAAGAACTTGCCAATGCAAACTGGATGTTCAAACTTCATTTTTCAGTTCCAAACATTTCTCTGATTTTTTCAACCCAACTATTTAGGCTGTACATTTTACTGGATTTTTGGAAACTTCCATTAAAACGAAAGCAAAACACAGGCAGCGAAAAACAGTAAAACTGAAGTGGTTTCTCTTGAAAAATGTGAGTCAAAAGATACATTACATAACTGATCAGCAGTTTTATAAGCGAACCCCCCCCCCCCCCCCCCCCCCCCCCACACACACCCCAGCTTTTATTGGTTTTATTACCCTGTTATGTCATTACCTATGTTAGATGGGATATTGCCTTTGATGAAACAGCAGTACCACTGCACTGTTGCATAACAGGATTATGGCATTCAATAAACAAGAATATGTATCTTTAAGTCAATATAATCATTTTCTCTTTGTCTGTTGACCAATAAGCCAATAGAACACTTAATCCTTGCAGCTAGACTGGCAGTTACAGTGCTCAGTCAAGTTTGACCTTTTTGATTAACTAGCTGACTTACTAGTAATAAAATTCTTACTTGTTAGGGCAAGGTACTGAAGATTTTGCAAGCGTCTGTGGTGCCCATGGGACCTTGTGGATGGGATGTGGATGTTATGGGATAGTCTAGTATTGCAGATTTTTTTTCTATTTTAACCCATTCCATTCGGGATACCACTTTAGGGGTATCTGGGCAAACAGTATGGATCCAGATCAGGCCCCACAAACGAGGGGCCTGATCTGAGATCCAAACTGTTTGCTGCCTAGACATCATTTCTACAAGAATTAGTTAGACCAATATTGTCAAAACATTCATGATTTTTGATGCAGACGACAATTTCGGCAGACGACAAAAAAATACCCAGATTGCAATGGGTTAATCATTCATGTTATTACAACTTGGAATTTCAGAATTCTGATGTCAGAGGGGCAGTATGTGTTCATTAAGGATATTCGACCAGGACAAAAGAACCTCAGTGTTTTGTTTATTGTCCTTGAGATAGGTATGTATATTGAGATTTATGAAGTACCCTGGAGCCTCACTGTTTATAGTCATAAATTCAACATTTAGATAATCCTAAAGCCCCAAAAAGAAAGAAGACAACAAAATTTATGTCTGCAAAATTTAACAAAAAATGGTTTCATGCAAGCTGTATCATCTTGAGACTTCAAAGACTAGAGGACAAACAGTGTCTACATTCTTAGCAAATTCAACTTTTGTTGTGTTTGGAGCTGTAAGGTTTTAATATTTTGATGATTAAATGGTACTAGCTTAAAATCCACAACAGAGTGCAGAGCACAGAATACAAATGTTTGACCTGACCTATCATTAGAACCACTTCCCTGAGCAAGGCAGTTTTGACCTGACCTCTCATTAGAACCCCTTCGCTCAGCAAGCCAGCTCTGAAGAGGGACATCTTCCCAACCAGTGGTACTAAGTCCACTTTGCTCATTACATATCCTTGGAGGCTTGGACAATGGCCTATTTGTAAATGGAATTCCTATAACTGCCCATTTCATTGGATGCAAGCAACTTCCATCCCATCCAGTCAAATTATCCATAACAGAACATTTTCTGGATAACAGCCACCCTTGTAGATAGAAAAAAAATATCATGTTTACTGTGAACAGTTAGGAAAAAAAGTAGACGGTAAGATTTTAACCAATTTATCAGTATGTTTGAAGTTTGAACCGTTGTGCAAAGTTGTGGGGCAACTGTGTTTTGCAATGGATCTTCTGATTGGGCTAAAATAACTCATGCTTTGGGGAACAACTCACTCAGGAGATGAATTAAATAAGCCTTTGGCTTCCGTTCAGATCCTTTTGATATTGTATACTATTTGTAACTTGTATATAACTTGTATAAAATTGAAATAAAATATGTTTACACTAAATTGCTGCAGCCAAGAGGCAGCGCTTGGGGAAATCCGGTTTGCTGTCAGCCAAGGGTACATAAGAAACAAAGTGGACTTAGTATCCTTGGCTTGCAAAGATGAATTAGGGACAGCAATGTATAATTTGTATCCCTCTTTCTATTAAATATTTCTGAATTGTGAACAAAACTAATTTCTTTGGTTGGGTAGGTGCATCATCTCTATGTTTTTCTTCAACTTTTACAAGAGGGACTAGTTTTGTGAAATCCTGCTTGCCTTCCTGCATGATGAAGCCCTCTCAAAATAGGATCTACTCTTAAAGGAAACATCTTGCTTGAAGGAGAGCAGAGTCTTTCTTTGAGAGCTGACCAACATTGGGAAGGGAGACAAAAATGAATCGCATCACAAGTTCACAACAAAACCAACAAACTGGCATGTGCGCCACAAGAAGACTCAGGTCTGCTTGGGCATCTGCCCAATCTGATCAGAGCTTTTGGGATCAGCATGGCAGTAGCTCAGACCGTTAGCTACATGTACCATTTAAGCACACAGCAAAGACTGGACAAAGCCCAGGCTGATCTGAGTCTTTGCTGGGCACACACACCACTTTGTTGGTTTTGTCATGTCGCGGCTCAAATGAAAATGGCACAGTTTCTTCTTGCTTTTAAGATAATGCAGTGGGATGAATTATAACTTTCTTATTTTGCTGCTGATCAACTTGAAATTTTACAGAGAGGTTGAATATAGATTAACAAAAATTTTGATAATATATGAAAAAATATACAAATTTTCTGTCAAATGCTTATGATTGCATTTACCATATAAATACTAGATATTAGGGCACCTTAAATAATTATCCTAATTGTCCTATAAATGGAAAAAAAAATGTTTTTTTTTTTTTTTTTTTTTTTTGTGGCAGTGCAGTTATGCATCCAATTGGTGCAGATGGAATGGCAAACAGTGTAGACCCTAATCAGACTGCTCCTTTAGGGCCAGTTTGATCAGGTTCTGCATTGTTTGTTCAGGCTGAACTGAGTTTTATTTTTGCACACGCCCCAACGACCTCACACCAGTAGTGCAGTGAATAATACGCTGGGCTACCCAATCCAGGGGTTGCAAGACTATTCCCCTGCTTCACCAGTCTTTCAAATGAGACTTTAAACCGAGGTCCCATCTCAGTATGACCTAGTTGTTGGTGGGATGTTGACCTGAGTTCGCTCACTCACTCACTTTTTCATGAGACCCCAAAATTTCTTCTTACAGGTGCCCCAACAAGGACCAAAGATAACCATAATGTCAGATCATGTAAGATTGCCGACAAGACAGGATGTATTAATATCTCGATCTGGGATGAAGTTGGGGACTTACTACAGACAGGAGACATATGTCGACTGATAAAAGGGTAAGCTCATTAAGGTCAGATTGTCTTGAATAAACACTGAAAATAATGTTGACAGTGCTTCAGATAAGTAGGGGTAACAGGAATAATTTAGGAATAGTTGACCATATCTGTTCACAAAAACATATATGAAAATCACACCTCCTCTGGAGCTCTGGGAAAAAACTGCTTGCTTTAGGCGGATGCTTGCATTACAGTGAAGTTCATTTAATTTTCACTGGCATTATAGTTTCAGTAATAATTGCAAATTTACAGGCTCACACAATAAAAAATGCCATATTTATTTGGCTTTTTGTGGGATTTTAACTTTTACTAATATTTGAGAATCTGTTGTCTTGCAAAATTATTTGATGACAAAATGGGTGTTTTCCTTTCTAAAAAAATAACAATTAAAATTCTTTTAGACAGATCTAGAATTTTGGGATTGTTTTAGAAGAGAAAAACCCATCTGTAGGTTTTGCTTGACTGGCAGCATGGCAACACAAACTTCTGCAACATTTTCTGTTTTGTCTCTGCTTGTGATACATGTAATGCACCAACAGGTGAGACTATAAGTATCTTTCCAGAGCTCTAGATAAGGGGAAGTATTCGGTGATAATAAGGGATAATTTTTGCTTATTCTGCATAAAAACTTACGTTGTGACCCCTCATCTGAACCGTCTCGACGAGACGGTTCAGATGAGGGGTCACAACATATGGCTTCAATGAGAAATAAAAAAATTATCCCTCAATTATCATCAAATACCCCTCTTATCTGGAGCTCTGTCTTTCATGGGTGTGAGGTGTGGTCTGGATAGAAAAATCTGTCACGAGGGTCACTGTTCGGCATCACGAGGCTTGCTGAGTGATGCCGAACAGTGATCCCAAGTGACAGATTTTTCTATCTGCACCTTACACCATGATAGATACTTTTTCTTGCACACCGCATTTTGTTTTAACTTTGGAACTTGTTAAAATGTGTAATTTTAGTGCTTGAGAGGTTTCTATTTGTTTTTAAAAGAAGGCGCCGCTTTCAACGACTGCGATTCGGTTCTTTACGTCGACTTCTGGCATGCATAAACTGACGCCATTTTTGCCGTCTTCGTGACATCATCTTCTAAAAAAGCCAAGGTCACTTGACACAGGAGTTATGTGATGTCCAATAAAACCAATGCATTGAATGCTCATGATTTTTATCAGGTCCTGGGTGAGATAACATGGGTGAGAGAAGATTTGTAGGTACAGGGTAAGCACCCAGATATCCTTATCTGGTGTGCAAGAAACAGTGTTCTGAGGAATCCTTGCTATTATCATAATTATACTTTGCTGTATGTTTGTTTTGTAGATATTCTTCAGTGTGGAAGAATTGTTTGACGTTGTATACAGGGAAAAATGGTGTCATTCACAAAATTGGAGAGTGAGTATATGCATTTGATGTGGTATATTAAAATAAAATTCAGTTTCCATTATGACTGATTTAATGCTCTGTAATTCAGGCCTTCTCAAGCGGTTAAGCTGCATTTACACGGGCAAAGTTGCTGTGACAAAGACGGTTTGTCACAGAAAAATGTGCTCGTGTAAATTCCAAAATATGACAATTTTTATCCCCCGCCGAAGGCAGAGGGATATAGGTTTCTCCATGTCCGTCTGTCTGTCCGTCCTTCTGTCTGTCCTTCCGTCCATCCGTCCGGAGCCATAACTAAGTAACCACTGGACGGAATTTCATGAAACTTAAAATAAATATATATCACTGTAACGCGCTGCGGCACATGAAGTTTCTTCAGACTGGCTTCCGTAATGCATGAGTTATTGCCCCTTTTGGCTTAAAATCAATGAAATGATCCATAACTAAGTAACCACTAAGCGGAATTTCTTGAAACTTAGAATAAGTATATATCACTATAATGCGCTGCTGCACATGAAGTTTCATCAGACTGGCTTCAGTAATGCATGAGTTATTGCCCTTTAATTAACTTGAAATCAATGAAATGAGCCTTAACTAAGTAACCACTCGGCAGAATTTCATGAAACTTAAATTAAATATATATCACTATGATGTGCTGATGCACATGAAGTTTCCTCAGACTGGATTCAGTAATGCATGAGATATTGCCCTTTAATTGACCCACCCATCCTTCTGTCTGTCCATCCGGAGCCATAACTAAGTAACCACTGGACAGAATTTCATGAAACTTTAAATAAATATATATCACTATAACACGCTGCGGCACATGAAGTTTCATCAGACTAGCTGCAGTAATGCATGAGTTATTGCCCCTTCATTGGCTTAAAATCAATGAAATGAGCCATAACTAAGTAACTACTGTGCGGAATTTCTTGAAACTTAAAATAAATATATATCACTATAAAGTGCTGTGGCACATAAAGTTTCATTAGAGTAGTTTTAGTAATGCATGAGTTATTGCCCTTTAATTAACTTGAAATCAATGAAATGAGCTGTAACTAAGTAACCACTGGGCAGAATTTCATGAAACTTAAAATAAATATATATCACTATAATATGCTGATGCGCATGAAGTTTCCTCAGACTGGATTCAGTAATGCATGAGTTATTGTCCTTTAATTGACATTGAATCAGTGAAATGAGGCATAAGCAAGTAACCAATACTTCATGAAATTTTAACTGAATAATTATGTATCACCATAAAGTGGATATGCACATAAAGTTTCATCAGAATGGCATCAAAAGTGCATGAATTATTGCCCTTGGATCAATGTGAGATTGCCATTTCCAGCCATAACTAACTTATCAATGAATAGAATTCTATGAAAATTTACAAAATATGTATCGCCATAACACATTGGTGCATCTTACAGTTTGTCAGAATTGCTTCAGTAAGCAATGAGTTATTGCCCTTGAATTGGCTTAAAATCAACAAATTGAGTCATAACTAAGTAACCAATAAATGGAATTTCATGACACTTATAATAATTATATATTGTCATGACAAGGCAGTGCACATTAAGTTTTGTCATAATCTCTTCATAATCTCTATGATTTAATGCCCTTGAATTGATTTAAAATCCAGAAATTAGCCATTAGTAGGGTGCTGACAAACAAATTTCTTGTAACCGAATTTAAAATGTATCATTATAGTGCAGTGATGCTGAGGCAAGTGTTTAAGAAGAACAGCTCCAACTTATGCCTTACTTATCCTAGAGATATTGCCCTTGATTTTATGTACAATCCACAAGTTCAGCCTCCTAAGTAACCAGTGAACAAAATTTTTATGAAACATAAAACAACCATAAACAAATCAAGGCCACTTCGGCGGGGGATATAAATTCACCGAATTTGCTTGTTCTTTGACAAATACGAGGGGCGTTTGATAAGTTTTGCAAATGACCTCATAACATTGTTTAGGGGCACGCTGGGTACAAATTCTATGCATATACTGAAAACACTACATTTTGTCTTAACAATGATACCAAACACTATACAAAGACACTTTTCCTTATTGACTTACAACGCATCTTATTAGGCCTCAGTCATACCACTGGACTAATTTCATATGTAGTTAGGCATTCAAGTCAAATATAATTGTAAATACAAAGTTAATCATTGTCAATTGCGTGTCCTTCGTTGCCTGCAATATCCATACAAAAGTTGGAAGGGTGGCCAATGTTATCGATTTATTCCTTGCAAAGCAATGTGCATATCTTATGACATTCTTGAAATATGCGTTAACGTCATTTTTGAAAGCTTGTAGAGACTTCACTTTAGGCATTAATTTAAATTTATTGACAGGTGTTCGTTAACACATGCAAATGCTCTTGCTGACAAGATTTTGAATGCTAATACACTTGTTTTCATTACAAAATCAATTAATTTTAGTAGAAATGGAGAATTTGCTAGTACATAAAGTACGGATAATCCATATTCCCGGGCCAGTATGGAACCTAGATTAAAAATGATTTCCACGATATTTACAGGACAGCATTGTCTGGGCTTTGTCTTTAACTAACAAAAATAAAAAGAATCAAAGACTGCTGATATATAAATTACGGCCTACTAAAGTAAAATTTTGCAGTGTCTTTAGGGTATACCCCTTTCAAAGAAGTTAAAAATGGGTCCCTTTTAAAAAATGCACTGTGTTTGCAGACTTCTCCACGCATATATTATGGATTTACGTGTTTTTGCAATCAGAAGTTCTGTCTTTATGGTGTTACCGAGAAATTACGTCATTTGCAAAACTTTTGGAACGCCCCTCATATATATGGTAAAGTTATTTCGATAAATTAAATTTGTCCGTGTAAACGGGGAACTTTGCTAAAGATTATTTGACAAAGAACTTTGCTATAAATATATACCAATAATAATTGGTCATGTGAACACTGCAGCAAATATTTCATTGCCAAAGTTTATAATTTGACAAGATTCTATGGTTGGTTGATTTGATGCTTAACGTCCACGGTAAACAACTAAGGTCATGTCGGGACGGTCAGTTAACCTAACCACACTATTCCTGGGCAGGCTTAGACCTCCTAAGCGGTTAACCAGTACTAAGTGCACATACTTTCGCCAGTAACTGACAACTGCCCTTCTTGAATCAGCGGAAGGAGAAACGAAAGTATGTGGCCAGACCGGGATTCGAACCCAGGACCTCTGACTTACGAGTCAGGTGCCCTACCGATTGCGCTACCCGGCCCGGCCAAGATTCTATGTCACATTCTCTTTTACAAATAATTTGCTCCGTGTAAAAGTAAAATGTGTGGCATACTTTCTTTGTTAAAGTTTCTGTGACATAGAAACTTTGCTCGTGTGAACGCTGCCTTATTTGTGCTGTACTTATTCATTTATAAAACAATGTTTAAATCTTCCAAAATTAACGCAAATATGTAAAGCAGTCTTGTATAATTCAACTGTAAAGTATGTTATTATTTTCCAAAACATGTCCCAATGATGTAGATCTGTATTACACGATGAATTTCAGAGCCCTAGATAAGAGGGATTTTTTGATGATAATTGGGGATATTTTTTTTATTTATCTATAAAACCATATGTTGTGACTCCTCATCTGAACCGTCTCGACGAGACAGTTCAGATGAGGGGTCACAACATATGTTTTTATGCAGAATTATAAAAAAATTATCCCTAATTATCTCCAAATACTCTATCTTATCTAGGGCTCCGAATCTAGATCTTTAAGATTGTTTTGGAAAGGATAAACCCCATCTTATATCTGAATGAAGACAGTATATAAATGAGCCGCTAGACGACAAAACCAAGAAAATTGTTGTGCGCACAGTGCAGACTCAGCTGAGCCTGGGCATCCGCTGAGTTTGATCAGACTCTTCATTAAGTGCCCAAAAGGTAGCTTAAGGTCTAAGCTAGCTCCATGCGGACAGAGAAGACTCTGATCAGGCTGGGCAGATGCCCAGGCTGATCTGAGTCTGAGCTGGGCTCAAAACCACTTTGTTGGTTTTCTCGTGTCAGGGCTCATATAAATGTAATAAATGCCAGTATTGCACTGTCATGAAATCTATCAGAATTTTAACAAGCAGGGATACAAAAACTGAATAATTCTGCATAGTTTTCAAATATCACTTTTATTTAATCCATTTCTTGTATGTCACCTAAAGGCTTAATTAGTGGTACTGCAGAATTGAAAAAAACACTATGCTAGTTTTCTGCAAGTTTAATGTAATAGAAGAAGAAAAAAAAAGTGCATACTTGCATGGAATAACTTCCACAAAAAGCTTAAGGCATATGGGTGCACCTCCGTGTTTTTCCACAGCTTTTGCCGGGCTGCGTAGCACAACTGGTAGGGCATCTGACCCATAAGTCAGTGGTCCTGGGTTCGAAACCCTGTCTGGCCACATACTTTTTTTTCTCCCTCCACTGATTCAAGAAGGGCAGTTGTCAGTTACTGGTGAAAGTATGTGCACTTAGTACTGGTTAACCGCTTAGGAGGTCTAAGCCTGCCCAGGAATAGTGTGGTTAGGTTAATTGACCATCCCGACATGACCATAGCTGTTTACCGTGGACATAAAGCAACAGATCAATCAATCAAAATATCCACAACTTTTGCAAAGGTGGACAACTTTTGTGACTTTCTGTGTTTCCTTCCCTGGCCTCTGCTCTTAAAGAAATTGAATCCAATGAGAGAAAATTCTTGCCTTTAACATATTTGCCAACCATTATGCTTTGGCATACTCATTACCATAAGGGCAAAATTATGCAAAATGCCTAAGATTTGAGAGTTGATCCCCATTGTAAAGGCCAGGGTTTGAGGTTATAAAACTTGAGAATATTCTCAAACTCAAAATAAAGCACACTGATTGGCTGCTTCCGAGCATGTGCTCGGAAGCAGCTTATCAGGGTGCTTTATTTTGAGTTTGAGAATGTACTCTAGTTTTATAACCTCTGGGCCAGTCTGTGTACAAACTGTGTGTTTGTGGGACAATAAACCGAAGTATGCTCACTCATTTAAAGTGATGCAAAACTGTAAATGGTAGAGTTGCTTCCTTTTAGGGTGTATCCAGTTACCTTAATATTTCTAATTCCCCCAAATATTTCTTTAAAAAATAATCAATAAAACAAGAAGAAGATTTACCAGAGTGCTAAATAAGGGAATTATATGGTAGTGGTTCTGCCATAATTTTTGTCATTATCCTTAAAAAAGCTTGTATTCTGACCTACTAAAACAATTAATATTACCGTATTTCTGGTTATAAGACAGTGTTTTTTGCGCCGGGCCGCGTAGCGCAGTCAGTAAGGCATCTGACTTGTAAGCCAGAGGTCCTGGGTTCGATACCCCGTCTGGCCACTTACTTTCATTTCCCCTTCTGCTGATTCAAGAAGGGCAGTTGTCAGTTACTGGTGAAAGTAAGTGCATTTAGTACTGGTTAACCGCTTAGGAGGTCTAAGCCTGCCCAGGAATAGTGTGGTTAGGTTAACTGACCATCCCGACATGACCATAGCTGTTCACTATGGACGTTAAACAATAACACAACAGTGTTTTTTGCCTTCCAAAAAAAAAAAAATCCAAAAAATCAAGAGCCATCATAAGAAAACTTACAAAATAGTTGAATTTCACAAGACTGGTTTAACCATTTGAGGTATTGTTGGGGAGAGAAAGTTCATCTTCTGGACAAACAAATGTTTTTTCATTTTCAGATTTTGTATGCAGTTTTCTGAAGTTCCCAATATGAGTGAACCAAATCCTGAGTTCATGCAACAAAATCAAGGAGGAAATCTTAAACAGGTCAGAATAGAGTCTCAGATAACTCAAAATTGTAGAGATATTCCCCCGCCCTCCCACCCCCACCCACCCACATACTCTCACATTAGCTCTGACATTAGTGTTTAGTGTCAGTAAAGTCTTTTTCAAATATTCAGATTATGAAATTATAGACAGATTCCCTCCTTCCCTACTACCCCCCCCCCCCCCCCCCCCCCCCACAATACATACACACTCACATATACTCTCACATTAGTGTCAGTAAAGTATTTTTCAAAATTTTCAAATTATTTAGACATATTTGTTTTAAAATTTATATTTGCTTTAAATGTGCATTTGTATTTAGAATATCCTACTTGTGAGTTAATGAGCAAATTTCAGAAAGTTCTGGCACATGCAGTTGTGGCAGATGTCAACATCCAAAAAGTCAAAAAGTGTATTTTTGGGCTATAAATCCTTTACAGTTATAACTATCTTGGTTAAACTTCACAGAGGTGATTGAAGTAAAAACAGCATTCTGTTCCTTTCTGAATTTTAAATAGCTTCATGTGTGCCAGGGATTTGGGTGCTTTCCTGGAAGCTCTGTCTAGAAACCCCTCCCCCCCCCCCCCCCCCCCCCCCAAAAAAAAAAAAAAAAAAAAAAAAAAAAGCCACGTAATTATTGTAAAAAAAAAAAAAAGGATTTTGCTATTTCTGTGTGTTTCTGTGAAATAATAAATTCTCAGTGGTGATAAAAAAATGCATTTTCTTTCGTTGTGGTTCTAAAGATATGAAGCACAAACATTGACTTTACAATCAAATTATAAAAATTCTAAAATTGGGACACAAAATGTGTTGACATTGTAGTTCTAAAAATGGAACAGTTAAGTTTTACAATGTAGTGATGCGTCGACAAGATGCAGATGAAATGACAAATAGTGCATTGGAGGCAAAATAGAAATGGGAGAGTTGCTTCCCATGGAAGTGCACACAAAATAAAAATGGCTGAATTGCTACCCATGGAAGTGCATCCAAAATAAAAATTGCAGAGTTGCTACCCATGGAAGTGCATCCGAAATAAAAATGGCAGAGGTGCTTCCCATGGAAGTGCATCCAAAATAAAAATGGCAGAATTGCTTCCCATGGAAATGCACACAAAATAAAAATGGCAGAGTTGCTTCCTATGAAAGTGCACACAAAATAAACATGGCAGAGTTGCTTCCCATGGAAGTGCACACAAAATAAAAAATGGCAGAGTTGCTTCCCATGGAAGTGCACACAAATAAAAATGGCAGAATTGCTTCCCATGGAAGTGCACTCAAAATAAAAGTGGCAGAATTGCTTCCCATGGAAGTGCACTCAAAATAAATTGGCAGAGTTGCTTCCCATGGAAGTGCACCCAAAATAAAAATGGCAGAGTTGCTTCCTATGGAAGTGAATCCAAAATAAAAATGGCAGAATTGCTTCCCATGGAAGTGGGTCCAAAATAAACATGGCAGAGTTGCATCCTGGGGTGGCTTTCATGTGGCGCGCGCCTCCTTTTCCGGACAGAACCTGACTTGGAGCCGCAGAAGGCAAACATCTATGCATAAATACTGGTTGGGCAGCACTGACCGGCGAGACATTTACAGACTGAATGACATTGGACGGACACACGGCGCCAGGTGTGTGCAACTATGGTTACGTACCGTTGAGCCACTTGGTAACGTCGATACGAGAATTGAACAGAACAGAACAGAACAGAGTTGCTTCCCATGATAGTGCACCAAAATAAATTGGCAGAGTTGCTTCCCATGGCAGTGCACCCATTCAGTGTAATAGACTATGAGAGTAATGCCATAAAAAGGTTTTTACTGTACAGTAAAAGTGTTGAACCTGTCTTATAGCCAATTTATATCAAGCAATTACCCGTATTAAAAAGCCAGTCAAATTACTGTAAAATGTTTAGTATTGTTACAGGAGCAGTCTGATCAGGGTCTACACTGTTCGCCATTCTACCTGCATTCTTTAGATGCTTTGCTGCGTTGTACAACCAAACTGTTCCATTTTTCGGACATTTACAGAATTTGTTTTAGGAGTCCCAATTTTTTTTATTTTTTATGGTAACTGGAACTCTGATTGGATGCTTTCAGGATCAACAGAATAGTCACAGAAAGTCCCCAACAGAACTGGATGGTCAGAATTTACAGCAGATGCCAAACCCTCTTGGCAGTCTGAACCAGCCCCCTGGACGGGGCTCACCTCCTATCAGGCCAGGGCAGCCAGGACAAGGAGTAAGGCCAATGGGTAAGATATATGTTATATATGTCGCTATGGCACTTTATTAAGACCAAGTACAGTACACGCAACGTGAAGACTTGATCTGACACGCTCTCGCGAGAAATTTTAATCTTTTCCACGAAAGTTTAGTGGGGTTTTTGCGTGTGAAATGCGTGGGAGATGCGAGACACTCGCGAGATGCGTGACGTTAAACTCGCGAGAGAACAATTTCTTTTCACGCGAGACACGCAACTTTCGAGAGAAAGGATTAACTCCATGTATGCTCAGGTGAGTCTTCGGCGCCAAACTTAATCACGCGTGACGCGTGTTTTCGAGTGGAAAGGATTAACGATTCTTGTCAATTTCACAGGTCATTATATGTTGTACAGGTAATTCATTTATATTTTTACATTGGGCCTAAAAAAAAGTTGTGTGATTCCGGTTTCCAACCGACTGGTCTTTTTTGGCGCCGACTCTAAAATTTTTTGTAGCAAAAATTACAATCGGCAATTTCCGCCATTCCGGAAATAACCGAAAGTGCCGAACAAATAGACAGCGTAAACCCCTCATGCTATGACGTGTAAAGCATACCAGTTTGACGCATTGTATTTAATACTGCGCAGGCTGATCCTAATATTTACTGTCAGCGTATGGAATAAGATTCCTTTCACCATTTTGTGCTCTGAGCGGCGTCCTTTGATGTCAAGGCACGAGACTGACCTATAAACGTGCTGTGTTTATGTATTTCAACAAATGCTACCGTCTTCACATTTTATTATGGAGAAGGCCCTGAATGCATTCAGTCACCTCTAAATGTGAATATAGATTTTATGTTAATTTGTCCGAATACTTTGAGAATTTTTCCGCGCAGCAGAATCAGTTCCGTTTTTATGCCCCCAATTTCGGAGAAATTGTGGGGGCATATTGGTTTGGGCCTGTCCGTCTGTCCGTCTGTCTGTCTGTCCGTCTGTCCTCTAACTCAAGAACCGTAAGAGCTAGGAGCTTGAAACTTTATACACATAATCAGTATGAAAAATAAGCGAACACGTGTTTTTTCTTTTTTCCGCGGGTCACATTTTTCAAGAGTTATGCCCCTTTTTCGACTTAGCCTGTGGAACCTTGTGAACAAAATATCTCAAGAACCCGAGATGCTAGGATCATGAGGTTTTGCAGGATGTGAATGCCCAAGGTGTAGATGACCTGATTAACTTTTGAAACAAATTTGTGAATTTTTGACCGAGTTATGCCCCTTTTTCGACTTAGTGCATTGTAAGTCTATGGAACCTTGTGAACAAAATATCTCAAGAACTCCTGAAGCTAGGAGCATGATTTTTTGCAGGAAGATACTGCCTGTGGTGTAGATGACCTGATTAACTTTTGAAAAAAATTCGTGAATTTTTGATCGAGTTATTCCCCTTTTTCGACTTAGTGCATTGAGGCCTATGGTACAAAGGTACCCTTACATATAGTCAAGAACAATAAGAGCTAGGAACTTGAAACTTTATACACATGATCAGTATGGAAAATAAGCAGACCCGTATTTTTTTATTTTTCCGCCAGCAATGTATTTTCAAAGTTATGCCCCTTGTTCGACTTAGCCTGTGGAACCTTGTGAACAAAATATCTCAAGAACCCCTGATGCTAGGATCATGAGGCTTTGCAAGATGAGAATGCCCAAGGTGTAGATGACCTGATTAACTTTTGAAACAAATTCGTGAATTTTTGACTGAGTTATGCCCCTTTTTCAACTTAGTGCATTGTAAGCCTATGGAACCTTGTGAACAAACTATCTCAAGAACCCCTGAAGCTAGGAGCATGATTTTTTGCAGGAAGATAATGCCTGTGGTGTAGATGACCTGATTAACTTTTGAAAAAAATTCGTGAATTTTTGATCGAGTTATTCCCCTTTTTCGACTTAGTGCATTGAGGCCTATGGTACAAAGGTACCTTTACATATAGTCAAGAACAATAAGAGCTAGGAACTTGAAACTTTATACACATGATCAGTATGGAAAATAAGCAGACCCGTATTTTTTTATTTTTCCGCTGGCAATGTATTTCCAGAGTTATGCCCCTTTTACAACTTAGCCTGTGGAACCTTGTGAACAAAATATCTCAAGAACCCCCGATGCTAGGATCATGAGGCTTTGCAAGATGAGAATGCCCAAGGTGTAGATGACCTGATTAACTTTTGAAACAAATTAGTGAATCTTTATCCCCCGACCGAAAGGTTCGGGGGATATAGCGATGAGCCTGGCGTCCGTCCGTCCGTCCGTCCGTCCGTCTGTAAACACTTTCTTGTCCGCTCTATATCTTGAATACCCTTTGGACTATTTTCATGATACTTCACAGTTATGTAGAACAGGTCATGACGATGTGTCGCGTACAAGAATGACAACTCTTGCTTTCTTACTTTTTGAGTTATTTCCCCTTGATCATTTTAGGTATGATTTCGTGCCCGCTCTATAACTTGAATACCTTTTGGAATATTTTCATGATACTTCACAGATATGTAGAACAGGTCATGACGATGTGTCCCGAACAAGAAAGACAACTCCTGCTTTCTTACTTTTTGAGTTATTACCCCTTGATGGTTTTAGGTGTGATTTCGTGTCCGCTCTATAACTTGAATACCTTTTGGAATATTTTCATGATACTTCACAGATATGTAGAACAGGTCATGAAGACCGCTCTGTAACTTGAATACCCTTTGGAATATTTTCATGATACTTCACAGAAATGTAGAACAGGTCATGACGATGTGTCGCCAACAAGAATGACAACTCTTGCTTTCTTACTTTTTGAGTTATTTCCCCTTGATAGTTTTAGGTGTGATTTTTTGGCAGATTCGTGTCCGCTCTATAACTAGAATACCCTTTGGAATATTCTCATGATACTTCACAGATATGTGGAACAGGTCATGACAGTGTGTCGCGAACAAGAATGACAACTCTTGCTTTCTTACTTTTTGAGTTATTTCCCCTTGATCATTTTAGGTATGATTTCGTGCCCGCTCTATAACTTGAATACCTTTTGGAATATTTTCATGATACTTCACAGATATGTAGAACAGGTCATGACGATGTGTCCCGAATAAGAAAGACAACTCCTGCTTTCTTACTTTTTGAGTTATTACCCCTTGATGGTTTTAGGTGTGATTTCGTGTCCGCTCTATAACTTGAATACCTTTTGGAATATTTTCATGATACTTCACAGATATGTAGAACAGGTCATGAAGACCGCTCTGTAACTTGAATACCCTTTGGAATATTTTCATGATACTTCACAGAAATGTAGAACAGGTCATGACGATGTGTCGCGAACAAGAATGACAACTCTTGCTTTCTTACTTTTTGAGTTATTTCCCCTTGATAGTTTTAGGTGTGATTTTTTGGCAGATTCGTGTCCGCTCTATAACTAGAATACCCTTTGGAATATTCTCATGATACTTCACAGATATGTGGAACAGGTCATGACAGTGTGTCGCGAACAAGAATGACAACTCTTGCTTTCTTACTTTTTGAGTTATTTCCCCTTGATCATTTTAGGTATGATTTCGTGCCCGCTCTATAACTTGAATACCTTTTGGAATATTTTCATGATACTTCACAGATATGTAGAACAGGTCATGACGATGAGTCCTGAACAAGAAAGACAACTCCTGCTTTCTTACTTTTTGAGTTATTACCCCTTGATGGTTTTAGGTGTGATTTCGTGCCCGCTCTATAACTTGAATACCTTTTGGAATATTTTCATGATACTTCACAGATATGTAGAACAGGTCATGAAGATATGTCGCGAACAAGAATGACAACTCTTGCTTTCTTACTTTTGGAGTTATTTCCCTTTGATGATTTTAAGTGTCCGCTCCATAGCTTGAATACCTTTTGAAATATTTTCATGATACTTCACAGATATGCAGAACAGGTCATGACAATTTGTCTCATACATGAATGATAACTCTTGCTTTTAGACCTAGTGAATTATTTCCCTTTGGTAGTTTGAGCTGCTGTTTGAGTCTCTGCTCCATATCTGTATAACCCTGGCCAGCTCCAGAATTTGAATAACCTTGAACCTTTTAGAATATTGATGATCATGCTGTGATGATATCTTATCAGTGTTCCTAACTCTCTCTTACCCCTCCACATTCCCATGCCCCTGCACCCCCCCCCCCCCCCCAAAAAAAAAAAAAAAAAAAAAAAAAAAATTTCCAGATTTGGATTCTTTGTCCAAATTCACTTACTAGAGAGCTGAAAATTAGGTTTGTAGGGCTTGTACTTTAGAAGTTATTCACACATTTTGAAAGTTGAATGTATCGTATGCTATACATTTGTGTATATGGTGGCCATTTGAGATATTACATCTTTTTAGCAGTCAAGCATACTGTTTTAGTCTGAGTGTTAGATAATCATGCATCTGTTAACAGTTAATGTCAATCAGAAGCATAAAAGAACGACAATATATTACTAATATGTGTTTTGGAGTGCACCCTTTTTACCAAGGCCCATGGGGGTCTTCGGTCGGGGGATTTGCCATCTCCTCTGATGGCTATTTTTGACCGAGTTATGCCCCTTTTTCGACTTAGTGCATTGTAAGCCTATGGAACCTTGTGAACAAAATATCTCAAGAACCCCTGAAGCTAGGAGCATGATTTTTTGCAGGAAGATAATGCCTGTGGTGTAGATGACCTGATTAACTTTTGAAAACAAATTCGTGAATTTTTGATCAAGTTATTCCCCTTTTTCGACTTAGTGCATTGAGGCCTATGGTACAAAGGTACCTTTACATATAGTCAAGAACAATAAGAGCTAGGAACTTGAAACTTTATACACATGATCAGTATGGAAAATAAGCAGACCCGTATTTTTTTATTTTTCCGCTGGCAATGTATTTCCAGAGTTATGCCCCTTTTACAACTTAGCCTGTGGAACCTTGTGAACAAAATATCTCAAGAACCCCTGATGCTAGGATCATGAGGCTTTGCAAGATGAGAATGCCCAAGGTGTAGATGACCTGATTAACTTCAGAAACAAATTAGTGAATTTTTATCCCCCGACCGAAAGATTCGGGGGATATAGAGATGAGCCTGGCGTCCGTCCGTCCGTCCGTCCGTCTGTCCGTAAACACTTTCTTGTCCGCTCTATATCTTGAATACCCTTTGGAATATTTTCATGATACTTCACAGTTATGTAGAACAGGTCATGACGATGTGTCGCGTACAAGAATGACAACTCTTGCTTTCTTACTTTTTGAGTTATTTCCCCTTGATCATTTTAGGTATGATTTCGTGCCCGCTCTATAACTTGAATACCTTTTGGAATATTTTCATGATACTTCACAGATATGTAGAACAGGTCATAATGATGTGTCCCGAACAAGAAAGACAACTCCTGCTTTCTTACTTTTTGAGTTATTACCCCTTGATGGTTTTAGGTGTGATTTCGTGTCCGCTCTATAACTTGAATACCTTTTGGAATATTTTCATGATACTTCACAGATATGTAGAACAGGTCATGAAGACCGCTCTGTAACTTGAATACCCTTTGGAATATTTTCATGATACTTCACAGAAATGTAGAACAGGTCATGACGATGTGTCGCGAACAAGAATGACAACTCTTGCTTTCTTACTTTTTGAGTTATTTCCCCTTGATAGTTTTAGGTGTGATTTTTTGGCAGATTCGTGTCCGCTCTATAACTAGAATACCCTTTGGAATATTCTCATGATACTTCACAGATATGTGGAACAGGTCATGACAGTGTGTCGCGAACAAGAATGACAACTCTTGCTTTCTTACTTTTTGAGTTATTTCCCCTTGATCATTTTAGGTATGATTTCGTGCCCGCTCTATAACTTGAATACCTTTTGGAATATTTTCATGATACTTCACAGATATGTAGAACAGGTCATGACGATGTGTCCCGAACAAGAAAGACAACTCCTGCTTTCTTACTTTTTGAGTTATTACCCCTTGATGGTTTTAGGTGTGATTTCGTGTCCGCTCTATAACTTGAATACCTTTTGGAATATTTTCATGATACTTCACAGATATGTAGAACAGGTCATGAAGACCGCTCTGTAACTTGAATATCCTTTGGAATATTTTCATGATACTTCACAGAAATGTAGAACAGGTCATGACGATGTGTCGCGAACAAGAATGACAACTCTTGCTTTCTTACTTTTTGAGTTATTTCCCCTTGATAGTTTTAGGTGTGATTTTTTGGCAGATTCGTGTCCGCTCTATAACTAGAATACCCTTTGGAATATTCTCATGATACTTCACAGATATGTAGAACAGGTCATGACAGTGTGTCGCGAACAAGAATGACAACTCTTGCTTTCTTACTTTTTGAGTTATTTCCCCTTGATCATTTTAGGTATGATTTCGTGCCCGCTCTATAACTTGAATACCTTTTGGAATATTTTCATGATACTTCACAGATATGTAGAACAGGTCATGACGATGTGTCCCGAACAAGAAAGACAACTCCTGCTTTCTTACTTTTTGAGTTATTACCCCTTGATGGTTTTAGGTGTGATTTCATGCCCGCTCTATAACTTGAATACCTTTTGGAAAATTTTCATGATACTTCACAGATATCAGGGATCAAGCTAGACTCAAAGTTTAGGGAGAAGTGAATTCTCCCTCCAGCTGAAATAGGGAGAAGTGACAGCCCTGAAGGGAGAAGTGGTATTGCGCGATTATGACATTTTTTATTCAGTTTTAAAGAAAAATAGCTATTATGCATACTATTAACATTAAATTGAAAGATTAATAAGCTGCAATGGGTTTATAGGGTAAATTGTCATAGCAGCTTGTTTGTGGAATGATTTGATGAAAATTCTAAAAAAAAAGGAGAGACTCCCACTTCTCCCTAAGCCCAATTTAGGGCGAAATTTCGGCCCCTAGGGCGATTATTTCGCCCAAATCGCCCCCTAGCTTGATCCCTGGATATGTAGAACAGGTCATGAAGATGTGTCGCGAACAAGAATGACAACTCTTGCTTTCTTACTTTTGGAGTTATTTCCCTTTGATGATTTTAAGTGTCCGCTCCATAGCTTGAATACCTTTTGAAATATTTTCATGATACTTCACAGATATGCAGAACAGGTCATGACAATTTGTCTCATACATGAATGATAACTCTTGCTTTTAGACCTAGTGAATTATTTCCCTTTGGTAGTTTGAGCTGCTGTTTGAGTCTCTGCTCCATATCTGTATAACCCTGGCCAGCTCCAGAATTTGAATAACCTTGAACCTTTTAGAATATTGATGATCATGCTGTGATGATATCTTATCAGTGTTCCTAACTCTCTCTTACCCCTCCACATTCCCATGCCCCTGCACCCCCCCCCCCCCCCCCCAAAAAAAAAAAAAAAAAAAAAAAATTTCCAGATTTGGATTCTTTGTCCAAATTCACTTACTAGAGAGCTGAAAATTAGGTTTGTAGGGCTTGTACTTTAGAAGTTATTCACACATTTTGAAAGTTGAATGTATCGTATGCTATACATTTGTGTATATGGTGGCCATTTGAGATATTACATCTTTTTAGCAGTCAAGCATACTGTTTTAGTCTGAGTGTTAGATAATCATGCATCTGTTAACAGTTAATGTCAATCAGAAGCATAAAAGAACGACAATATATTACTAATATGTGTTTTGGAGTGCACCCTTTTTACCAAGGCCCATGGGGGTCTTCGGTCGGGGGATTTGCCATCTCCTCTGATGGCTATTTTTGACCGAGTTATGCCCCTTTTTCGACTTAGTGCATTGTAAGCCTATGGAACCTTGTGAACAAAATATCTCAAGAACCCCTGAAGCTAGGAGCATGATTTTTTGCAGGAAGATACTGCCTGTGGTGTAGATGACCTGATTAACTTTTGAAAACAAATTCGTGAATTTTTGATCAAGTTATTCCCCTTTTTCGACTTAGTGCATTGAAGCCTATGGTACAAAGGTACCCTTTCATATAGTCATGAACAATAAGAGCTAGGAACTTGAAACTTTATACACATGATCAGTATGGAAAATAAGCAGACCCGTATTTTTTTATTTTTCCGCCGGTCATGTATTTCCAGAGTTATGCCCCTTTTTTGACTTAGCCTGTGGAAACTTGTGAACAAAATATCTCAAGAACCCCTGATGCTAGGATCATGAGGTTTTGCAGGATGAGAATGCCCAAGGTGTAGATGACCTGATTAACTTTTGAAACAAATTCGTGAATTTTTGACAAAGTTATGCCCCTTTTTAGACTTAGTGCATTGTAAGCCTATGGAACCTTGTGAACAAAATATCTCAAGAACCCCTGATGTTAGGAGCATGATTTTTTGCAGGAAGTTACTGCCTGTGGTGTAGATGACCTGATTAACTTTTGAAAATAATTTGTAAATTTTGGATTGAGTTATGCCCCTTTTTCAACTTAGTGCATTATTTGCCTATGGAAGCTTGTGAACAAAATATCTGGAGAACCCCTGATGCTAGGATCATGATTTTTGCAGGTTGATATTGCCCAAGGTGTAGATGACCTGATTAACTTTCGAAAACAATTCGTAAATTTTTGACTGAGTTAAGCCCCTTTTTCGACTTAGTGCATTGTAAGCCTATGGTACAAAGGTACAAGCATTATTGGATGAACCGTCTCTAGAGACAAGCATATGGTTGGGGGCATAGTGTTTCATAAACACATTTTCTAGTTCATATAGATAATGTGAGTTTGCCACGCAGAGATCGGACTAAAAAAAACCTCCTCACCTCTTATTAGCTCACCTGTAAAGGTGAGCTTATAGTATAGCCTTGGTCCGTCGTCCGGCGTCGGCGTCGTCGGCGTCCACACTTTTAAACATCTTCTTCTCAGAAACCACTGGGTGGATTGAAGCCAAATTTCATATAGAGCCTTAACAGGATGGGGGAACGAAAGTTTATATATTTGGCCCAGGTCACATGACCAAGATGGCCGCCATGCCCATATATGGTAAAAACCCTTCAAAAATCTTCTTCTCCAGAACCAAAAGGCCTATGACCTTGAAACTTGGTATGTAGCATCGGGCATGCGGACCCATCATAGTTTATACAAATCATGACCTTGCGTTGACCTTGATCTAATTTACGGGATGGTCAACTTTGGTACGTTAGGCTTTTATATTGGAAAACGCTTAAACAGTGGATTTCTCAGAAACTATTTAAGTATTAGGTACAATACTTGGTATACATGGTCGACTAAATGACCAGATGAAGATATTATGTCACTAAAGGTCAAGGTCATTCCGTCGGAACATCCGTCGTCAAGATTTTCAAACATCTTCTCCTCTGAAACCACTGGCCCGATTGAAGCCAAATTTCATATGGAGTCTCAGTGGGATGGGGGAACGAAAGTTTATACCCAGGGTCTGGGTCACATGACCAAGATGGCCGCCATGCCCATATATGGTATAAACCCTTCAAAAATCTTCTTCTCCAGAACCAAAAGACCTATGACCTTGAAACTTGGTGGGTAGCATCGGGCGTGCGGGCCCATCATAATTTATACAAATCATGACCTTGCGTTGACCTTGACCTAATTTACGGGATGGTCAACTTTGGTAGGTTAGGCTTTTATATGGGAAAACGCTTAAACAGTGGATTTCTCAGAAACTGGTACAATACTTGGTATACATGGTCGACTAAATGACCAGATGAAGATATTATGTCACTAAAGGTCAAGGTCATTCCCTCGGACCATCCTTTGTCAAGATTTTCAAACATCTTTCCTGTGAAACCACTGGGCCAATTGAAGCCAAATTTCATATGGAGTCTCAGTGGGATGGGGAAACGAAAGTTCATACCTGGGGTCTGGGACACATGACCAATATGGCCGCCATGCCCATATATGGTATAAACCCTTCAAAAATCTTCCTCTATAGAACCAAAAGGCCTATGACCTTGAAACTTGGTATGTAGCATCAGGCATGCGGCCCATCATAGTTTATACAAATCATGACCTTGCGTTGACCTTGACCTAATTTACGGGATGGTCAACTTTGGTACGTTAGGCTTTTATATGGGAAAACACTTAAACAGTGGATTTCTCAGAATCTATTTAAGTCCAAGGTACAATACTTGGTATACATGGTTGACTAAATGACCAGATGAAGATATTATGTCACTAAAGGTCAAGGTTATTCCGTCAGACCGTCCGTCGTCAAGATTTTCAAACATCTTCTCCTCTGAAACCACTGGGCCGATTGAAGCCAAATTTCATATGGAGTCTCAGTGGGATAGTGGAACGAAATTTTATACCCGGGGTCTGGGTCACATGACCAAGATGGCCGCCATGCCCATATATGGTAAAAACCCTTCAAAAAACTTCTACTCCAGAACCAAAAGGCCTATGACCTTGAAACTTGGTATGTACCATTGGGCATTCGGGCCCATCATATTTTATACAAATCATGACCTTGCGTTGACTTTGACCTAATTTACGGCATGGTCAACTTTGGTACGTTAGGCTTTTATATGGGAAAACGCTTAAACAGTGGATTTCTCAGAAACTATTTAAGTATTAGGTACAATACTTGGTATACATGGTCGACTAAATGACCAGATGAAGATATTATGTCACTAAAGGTCAAGGTCATTCCGTCGGAACATCCGTCGTCAAGATTTTCAAACATCTTCTCCTCTGAAACCACTGGGCCGATTGAAACCAAATTTCATATGGAGTCTCAGTGGGATGGGGGAACGAAAGTTTATACCCGGGGTCTGGGTCACATGACCAAGATGGCCACCATGCCCATATATGGATCTAGTTATCTTGGATAAAGGTGGTTTGTCTGTAATGTGTCAACATTTTTAAAGGACTTCTCCTCTTAAACTACTGGGCAGATTTCAATTTAATTTCAAATGCAGCCTTCAGGCAAAGCGGGAAACAAAAGTTTATATATTCGGTCCACTCACATGACCAAGATGGCCACCATGCCCATATAATGGCAAAAACCTTGAAAAATCTTCTTCTCCAGAACCACTGGGCCAATTGCCTTGAAACTTGGTATCTAGCAACTGGGGCTGTAGTACTACCAATTTTATATAAATTGAGCATATACTGACAGGTGAGCGATCGTTGCCCTTGGGCGACTTGTATTTCCTTCATTTGATGCATTTTCAAAATCCAAACACTTTGACTATTGATCCACGATGCAAAAATCATATTTTCCATATTTCATGAATGAACTGATTAAGAGGATGCAGCTGTGACGTATTTTTTTTAGCCGTCAAACCAACAGGTTTACAAATTTGCATATTTCAGAGAGTGGATAAGTGGACGTCAATCACGGCTGAGACAGCCCATTTGCTAATCAAGTCATTGTTGTCGCGTGCGCTTTTAATGGAAACTTGACAGCTCTTACATCAGAAAGTTTATATTGGTTAATAAGTAAACCTTTCGGCACGTGCCACTAGCGGCTATATCTTTGAGTTCAAAAGCTGATCGAAACGCTTTGATCTTTGTGACTGTTTTGACATGGATTGGGCTATTATCGGCTGAGCGAAATTTTATGTCTGTGTCATCATTCTAGAATTTGAAAGGACTCCGTTTGCTACTAACTAACCTATTAACAATATTCTTTCAAACATAGGCCTCTCTAATTAACTCGCCGCGTAACTGCAACAAAATTACGCTGATCATGATTGTTTATCAACCCATCCTTAATTCGTAAATGTAAATACCGTACGGTCAAACAATACTTGCGTTGAGGATGCGATCAATTAGGTTTTTCCCCACGCTTACAATGTATTAATTGAACCGTTATCAGCACCGAAAAAAAAATGCATTGCGAATCATGTGCCTTGTCTGTAAAGGTATATGTACTTGTATAGAAACTTGCATTTACTGTACATGTACCTACCTGGACAAAATTCCACGTGTGATGCGAGAAAGTTTCTCGCATACACCACTCTATGAATTTCACGCGAGATGCGAGGAATTTTCTTGCGTGGAACGTGGAGATTTTCAAACACGCGAGGAAGTTTAGTGTGAAATGCGTGAGAGTTGCGAGAGAATCTCGTGGATTTTAATCCCTTCCTCGCGATTTTAAGTGTCACGCGAGAGCGTGTCAGATCAAGTCTTCACGTTGCGTGTACTGTATCACCTACTGTATAAATACTTATAAATGCCCTGTTCTATCAAATGCCTGCAAATTGCCAATTCTATCAAATGCCCCCTCTTTGTCTGAAGATAATGTCATATTGACTTGCCAGAATTGCATGAAATACTCAGATATTGTAGATATTGTATTATCATGTGTGTATTTTGGCCAGTGGCTTGTTTATCACTGCTCAGGCTCTCACCCCTTTCCATAAAATGCAGTTCCCTTAGGCTTTTCCATAGGATTAATACGGTATGAAGGTAGGATACATAAAGGCCAGTCAGTGCAGTATGGTTAAGGGCTTCACAGTTTGAGCTTACAGTGCTTGTACCCTGTAGAAGTTGACAGCTAGGTTAGCAGTTAAGGCATCACATGGACTACATCCTGCTTAACCCTAAAAGCGCCAAAAATTAAAATTGTTGAATTAGCAAACAGTGTAGATCCAGATGAGGTGGCTCATACTGAGCCACCTCATCTGAATCTTCACTGTTTGCCCTTTAGTGTTCTAATTCTCAATTTGATATCACTTGGATGAAACATTTTTTGAAATTCTGCAGATGTAAATTTTGTTGTCTGCTTTTTTGGCACATTAAGGGTTAAAGAGGATGGATACTCTTCAGTGTTTTCCTGCCATTTTTATCCCCCGACCGAAAGGTTCGGGGGATATAGCGATGAGCCTGGCGTCCGTCCGTCTGTCCATCCGTCCGCCGTCTGTCCGTCCGTCCGTAAACATTTTCTTGTCCGCTCTATATCTTGAATACCCTTTGGAATATTTTCATGATACTTCACAGTTATGTAGAACAGGTCATGACGATGTGTCGCGTATAAGAATGGTAACTCTTGCTATTGTACTTTTTGAGTTATTTCCCCTTTGGTGAGTTTTTTGGCAGATTCGTGTCCGCTCTGTAACTTGAATACCCTTTGGAATATTTTCATGATACTTCACAGATATGTAGAACAGTTCATGACGATGTGTCGCGAACAAGAATGACAACTCTTGCTTTCTTACTTTTTGAGTTATTTCTCCTTGATGGTTTTAGGTGTGATTTTGTGGCAGATTTGTGTCCGCTCTATAACTTGAATACCTTTTAGAATATTTTCATGATACTTCACAAATATGTAGAACAGGCCATGACGATGTGTCGCGAACAAGAGTGACAACTCTTGCTTTCTTACTTTTTTAGTTATTTCCCCTTGATCATTTTAGGTTTGATTTTGTGTCCGCTCTATAACTCATATACCTTTTGAAATATTTTCATGATACTTCACAGATATGTAGAAAAGGCCATGACGATGTGTCGCGAACAAGAGTGACAACTCTTGCTTTCTTACTTTTTGAGTAATTTCCCCTTGATCATTTTAGGTTTGATTTCGTGTCCACTCTATAACTCATATACCTTTTGAAATATTTTCATGATACTTCACAGATATGTAGAACAGGTCATGATGATGTGTCGTGAACAAGAGTGACAACTCTTGCTTTCTTACTCTTTGAGTTATTTCCCCTTGATGGTTTTAGGTATGATTTCGTGTCCGCTCTATAACTTGAATAGCTTTTGAAAGTTTGTCATGATACTTCACAAATATGTAGAACAGGTCATGACAATGTGTCGCGAACAAGAATGACAACTCTTGCTTTCGTACTTTTTGAGTTATTTCCCTTTGATGATTTTAGGTGTCCACTCCATAGCTTGAATACCTTTTGAAATATTTCATGATACTTCACAGATATGAAGAACAGGTCATGACGATTTTTCTCATACATGAATGACAACTCTTGCATTCATACTTTTTTGGTTATTATGCCCCCAACTTCGGAGAAGTTGAGGGGGCATATTGGTTTGGGCCTGTCCGTCCGTCCGTCCGTCTGTCCGTCCGTCCGTCCGTCTGTCCGTCTGTCCGTAACGCCTTTTGGCAGCTGGGAAACTCAAGAACTGCTTATGCTAGGATGTTGAAATTTTATGTGTGGCATGAACTTGAAAAATAAGCGGACCCGTATTTTTTCTTTTTTCCACCGGTCATGTATTTCTAGAGTTATGCCCCTTTTTCAACTTAGTCTATGGAATCTTGTGAACAAAATATCTCAAGAACCCCTGATGCTAGGATCATGATTTTTTGCAGGATGACATTGCCCAAGGTGTAGTTGACCTGATTAACTTTTGGAAAAAATTAGGGAATTTTTGACCGAGTTATGCCCCTTTTTTGACTTAGTGCATTGTAAGCCTATGGAACCTTGTGAACAAAATATCTCAAAAATCCCTGGTGCTAGGATCATGAGGTTTTGCAGGATGACAATGCCCAAGCTGTAGATGACCTGATTAACTTTTGAAAGAAATTTGTGAATTTTTGACCAAGTTATGCCCCTTTTCGACTTAGTGCATTGTAAGCGTATGGAACCTTGTGAACAAAATATCTCAAGAACCGCTGATGCTAGGATCATGAATTTTTGCAGGAAGATATTGCCCAAGGTGTAGACGACCTGATTAACTTTTGAAATAAATTGGTGAATTTTTGATTGAGTTATGCCCCCTTTTTGACTTAGTGCATTGTAAGCCTAAGGAACCTTGTGAACAAAATAGCTTGAGGACCCCTGGTGCTTTGATCATGATTTTTTTGCAGGAAGACATTGCCTGAGGTGTAGATGACCTGATTAACTTTTGAACAATTATGGTGAATTTTTGAATGAGTTATTCTCCTTTTTCGACTTAGTGCATTGAAGCCTATGGTACAAAGGTGTCCTTACATACGGTCAAGAACCATAACAGATAGGAACTTGAAATCTTGTATGCTGCATGAACATGAAAAATAACCGAACCTGTATATTTTTTCCTCTGCCGGTCTCGTCATTTAGGAGTTATGCCGCTGTTTCGACTTTGTCATTTTATATAGGAACAACCTTGTGAACAAAATATCTGAAGAACAGCATAAGCTAGGGTCCTGATACTTGGCATACAGTTACAGATTAGGGTGCCCATGACCTGATTAACTTTTGAGCCTATTTCGTAAATTTTTGGTTGAGTTATTCCCCTTTTTCAGACATAGGCATTTTGTATAGGAACAAGCTTGTGAACAAATATCTGAAGAACTGCATAAGCTAGGATCCTTATATTTGGCATGCAGGTTAGGACCAAGGTATAGATAACCTGATTAACTTAAGGGCCCATTTTATAAATGTTTGACAGAATTTTTCTCATTTTCGGACATAGGCATTTTGTATACAAAGACGCTATATGAATAACTTCGTGAACAAAATATCTGAAGAACCACTAAGCTATGTTCCTTATATTTGGCATACAGTTACAAGCTATGATGTAGATGAACCAATTAAACCCCTTTCTGACTTAAACATTATGGGTGAGCCTTCTTTAGAGGCAAGCATATGGTTGGGGGCATAGTGTTTCATAAACACATTTTCTAGTTTCCCTTTGGTATTTTGAGCTGCTGGCCTGCTCCACAATTTTAATAACCTTATACCTATTAGAATATTGATGAACATGCTGTGGTATCTTATCAGTGTTCCTAACTCTCTCTGACCCCTCCACATTCCCCCCCCCCCACCCCACCCCCCATAATTTTTTTTCTCCAGAGTTGGATTCTTTGTCCAAATTCACTTACTAGAGAGCTCAAAATTAGGTTTCTAGGGCTTGTAGTTTAGAAGTTACAGTCTAACCTGTCTTAAGGGGTCACTGTATTAAGGGGTCACCTGTCTTGAGCAGCCACTTTTTGGGGGTCCCTTAAACCAAAATACAGTGCAATTGAACCTGTATTAAGGGGTCACCTGTCTTAAGCAGCCAGTTTTTGTGGGTCCCCTGGGGTGACCCCTTAAGACAGGTTTGACTGTATTCACACATTTTGAAAGTTTAATGTATCATATGCCATATATTTATGTATATGGCGGCAGTTTGAGATATTACTTCTTTTTAGCAGTCAAGCATACTATTTTAGAGTGTTAGATAATCATGCATCTGTTAAACAGATTATGTCAATCAGAAGCATAAAAGAATGACAATATATTACTTGTATGTGTTTTGAAGTGCACCCTTTATACCAAGGCCCATGGGGTCTTCGGTCGGGGGATTTGCCTCTCCTCTGATGGCTATTTTTACAAAGGGTAACCACTTCTGTGACTTCCTGTTTACATCCCTATATGATGAAAGTGTTCCAAAAGAGGTCAACTCTTAAAGGAAAGAATTTGCTCATAGATGAGCAAATTCTTTCCTTTAAGAGTTGAGCCGCCATTGAGATGGGTAGCAGGAATAAAAATGACAGAGTTGCATCTCCTGAAAATATACCCATCCACTTCAATAAACAATTTGCAAAGAAACTGTTCATATTAGTTATATCTAAGTCCTATGTTATACTCATTTTGTTCAAGATGACTCATTTTCTGTTTTCAGGAAATGGTCACAACTACAACAACCCAAGACACCCCAGACCTCAAGGACCCCCTAGGGGACAATTTAATAATCAAAATAGGGGCCCTCCTCCAGGAATGGGGCATCAGGGTCAAGGGGCCAGAGATCAGTTACCTCCAGGTCAAGGTCAAAGAATGCCACAAGCTCAAGGCCAGATTAGGAATCAAAGAAGATAGCATTCTGTGAGCAGATACTTGGAAATGAGTGCAGATATGTCAAAATCCATTTCTAATGTGTTTCACTTCATTATCTTGAAGTTTAGTCATTTGACCTTCCATTTGACCTTTCATCAATAAAACTAAAATCCTGAGAGTCACAAGAGTACTAAGTGCTCTAGCAGGAGAAAGTTTGTTGATATGAGTGCAGATTCTGTTATGGGGTCCACTGCCATAAATTGTGTTCTTTTCTGTATGGACACTTTAGGTGTCCATAAAGAAAAGAACAAATTTTATGACAGTGGACCTTGTAGTTCAGCATATAAGGGGAAGCATTGTACAAAGCATTTGCCTTTTAATCACTAGCATTCCTCAATGGTGGTTTGGATGTCAGTGAAGCCACAGGTCTAAATCAACAGACTGACTACGTAGGTTTGTTGACTGTGTGGGTTCTCTGACTTTACTGTGATTGACTGGCTGTATATTGGTACAATACCCAGAAGGGCCAGAAAGACTTTGTGCCTGGAGTTACAACATGGATTGATTCCACTGAGCCTCTGGAGGAACATCATTTTGAAAATTGGACCAAAAAAAAAAAAATCGCCTACTCAACACACATGCTGTGGTCCCAAAGTAGAACTGCTAAAAAGCCAGGCACCGAGGTTATAAAACTTTTTTCGTGCTCAACTCAGCTGAGCATGATATTTTCTCTGCCGATAAATATGAAAATGCCAACTAATGTTGGCATTTTCATATTCATAAGCAGAGATAATTACATACTCAGCTAAACTGAGCAAGAAAACAACTGTACTTATCAGCAATTTACTATTTATTAGCAGGTAATATTTCATGCTCAGCTGAGTTGAGCATGAAAAAAGTTTAAAATCTCTGGGCCAGTTCTATTAAGGGTAACAGTGTGGCTCTCAATAAGTCATAGACAAAGCTCCAGATAAGAAAGGGATATAGGGATAATTCAGAGATAACTTTCTTATTTCTCAGTGGAAACATGTTGTGACCTGGCATTAGAACCGTCTCTGTGAGACACCGAGACGGTTCTAATGAGGGGTCACAATGTATGTTTTTGTGGAAAAATAAGGGAAAATGATCTCTAAATTATCCCTGTTACCCCTTCTTATCTAAAGCATTGGAACTACAGCAGAACTTCAGTGGCTCAAACCCTGATGGCTGGTTTACCCTGCCTGGCTAGAACTCGTTCTTCCATCCCTAGAGTTCAGTTTATATAGAAACTAACCCTGGATGGCTGAAACTACCTTTGGCTGGAACTAATTTTCATGGTCCTAAGCCTGTTAGAGCCATTGAAGTTCTACTGTAATCATAAAATACTCAGTTTATCTGGCGCTCTGAATTAAGATCAGAGCTCTAGATAAGAGGGAGTATTTGGTGATAATTAGGGATAATTTTTGTTAATTCTGCATAAAAACATAGGTTGTGACCCCTCATCTGAACCGTCTCGATGAGGGGTCACAACATATGGTTTCGATGAGAAGTAAGAAAAATTATCCTTAATTATCATCAAATACTCCCTCTTATCTAGAGCGCTGTAAGATGTATGATCACTTTATCCTCCACCATTTTCACAAAGGGCAACAACTTTTACAACTTCCTGTTTGCTTCTCAGATGAATGATTCCTTTCTGAAAAGGGGTGAACTCTGATAGAAAAGACTTAGCTCTTAGAGGAGCAAATTCTTTCAAGAGTTGATCCCATTGAGAAGGGAGGTAGACATGAAAATGCTAGAGTTGCTACCCCTGAAACTGTGCTTATTCACCTAAATAGAATTTTTGAGATGTCCTGGGTCCAGCCGTTCAAAGGATCCTTAACTCACTGGGGCCGTATTTATAAAACGACTTAAGTGGTTGCTGTGCTGTTGCTAAGGCTCAATTTTTATGAAGGAGATTCCCTACAACTATGAAATTTGCTCAGGAGGAACAGTCTTTTTCAGATTGTTCCTCCTGAGCCAATTTCATAGTTGTAGGGAATCTCCAACATAGAAATTGAGCCTTAGCAACAGCACAGCATTTATAAATACGGCCCATGAAGTTAGTTGAGGATTCATTAAGTCTTACAGCACTCACAAACTCGACTGCAGTAATATTTTTGCTGAAAAATTGTTAGCAACTTTTGCACTGCAAAAGCTCCTCTTATTTTTTTGGCAAAAAATAGCAGTGTTTTTGTGTATGATAAGTTTGAAGTTATAACTTATCATTAACTAACAATGCAGGGCCCAGTTGTTCAAAGCGTTGTTAGCTTAACGAGCTCGTTAAGAGGTCAACCTGTTAGGTGTTTTACAACTTTATAACCAGATACACTGATATTTTTTGTTGAAAAATTGTGAGAAGCTTTTGCATTGCAAAAGCTTCTCACATTTTTTCAACAAAAAATATTGGCGTATTCGAAATATTAACGTTTGAAATTTTAACGAAACGTAAACTAATGACGTCGTTAGTTTCGAACAACCGGGCCCAGATTGTTTTGAACAACTGGGCCCATATGTTTAGGATTTATATTGTACTGAGGACTTGAATAGAAGAAACAATCATACAGCTGATTGATAGAGTGATTGATTCATAGGGTTGTCACTCCCCTAATTTTGTTCTGATGTTTTCCGTACCCTTTTTAGCTTGCCTGAACTTAGAGCTATTGTACTACCCCCGGCGTCGGCGTTGGCGGCGACGTTAGCAAAATGTTAAAGTTTTACTTTAAAGTTTTTTATGTGATGGGCAAGGTGCTGTCAGGCGAGCTATCCTGTCCCTGTGACAGGTCTTGTTATGGCTTATACACTTTTAATAGTGCTAAAGGTATCATTTGAAAACTATGGGATGCTCTCAAAGGTGAGAATTTGCTCCATCTGGGAGCAAATTCTTTCCATGAAGAGTAGTAGATCCTAAAAAGGAGGGGGATTCCTACCTCTTTGTATTGATTATCTCTCCAGAAAGTAAATCTCTTCCCTCAAAGCAGAATAAGTACAATACACAGTTCCAAGACACACCCAGAATGTCACTCAAAATCACGTGATAGCGTATACCTGGCCAATGCAAGGACAACTTAGCATGTGACATAGTCTCACAAACAAATCGCACGTTGTCAATATTGTACATAAGTCCGTGATTTTACCTTACAGTTAATGGAGGGATGTATACTTGTTTAAAGAAAACAAACTGACACCACTTTCAATAACTTTATCCTGCTTTGCAAGAACAGAATGCATCGGAAATGCATGATGCACCAACTTCCATGTGTAGGTCATGAGGAGGCTGATTCTTCGCCATAGATCGCCAACATATAGCAGACACTTGCATTTGTCATTTGTTTACCGCCATCTTTGTGCAAAGCTTGTGAGACGTAGTAACAGTAACTAAGTAGGCGGCGCTTAGCAGCTATTCTCGGAACTGTGTATTGTCTAAAGACTGTTATTGCTATTAATTTATAGTTTCCCTGACATTTCCGTTGTACTGGAATTCTCAGTATATCCTGGTATGTGAAACACCACATGATCATCCACACTGGGGAGACAGATTTACAAAAGTCAACAGACTTTTTGCTGATTCCCTTTGTGCAAACTTCTGATCTATAATGTTATGTAAAAATGATGTTGTTTATGCAAATAAAAATAAACTGTTTCTTGATCTTACAGAACAAGACAGTAAACTACTGTTTGTTTCTTATCCACATACCCTATTTGTTTAAGGAATGAAATTATTTTGTCTGATGTTTATCGAAGTATAAACTACATTGGGTCGCATGCAAAGTAAGTGAACCCCAAAGGGGTTCATGTAAACTTTGCTAGCAACCCAATGTAGTTTATATTTCGATAAACATCAGAAAAATTAAGTTCATTGCTTATATTATATTCTTTTCTATCTATTATTTGACAACAAATTTTCCTCAGGGGCTGCAATTGAAGCAGAAAAAAACCCCATTTATACGCAGTTTGTCTACTAATAGCGGAAGAGCGTCATCGACATCATAACGCCGCCTACGTCCAATCAGATGAGGAGAACAATTGTTTATTTTGAAGCCATGTGTTGTCGCGTGAACCTGTGTACTTATTGGAGTATAAACTACATTACGTTCTAATGGTTTACCATAGTTCTTTTTAATAAGTGCACAGATAATGTAAATATTTGGCTATAAGACAGGTTTTTCTCCATTCATAAAGCGCCCCTAGTATGCAAATAAGTCACATTTAATAAGGCTATTTGGTAGGTTTTCTCTTCCAAAAAATCCCCTAAATCTAGAGCAATCTTGTAAGATGGATCTAGACTTTTTGGATTGATTTGGGGTGGTAGTCCAGATGGTGCTGGTTATATCTTCCAGTGCTGGGGCGTCCTACATTGTAGTTATTTGGACTAAAGTAAGGCAAGGGCATGTAGGGCAAGGGCCTACTGTGCTTGCAGTAAATGCAGGCGGGGTTGTTTGGATATTTTTTCCTCTCAACTACAGTCAAACCTGCTCATTTGGCCACCTCTATTAAGGGTTCACCTGTCTTAAGAGGCCTCATTTTTTGGGGTCCCTTAAACCAAAATACAATGCAAATGAACCTGTATTAAGGGGTCACCTGTCTTAAGCAGCCAATTTTTGTTTTTCCTTTGGGTGGCCCCTTAAGACAGGTTTGACTGTATCATTTCTCTTTTCTTTCTTCTCCTGGTAGATGGCCTGATATTGACTGAAATACTGTCTCAAAGGGCTGTTAAACCTAAAACAACCAACCAATCAATCAGATTGCTTTTGGAAGGGAAAAACCTCCGTCCTATAACTGAAGAAATATCGTAAACTTGCAAATATCCCCACCCATGCAGTCTGATCAGTCTGTTTTATTTGCCAAAAAGTTTTGAAACAATACCCTTTCAACTGACCCAAGAATAAAAAAATCAATGGCATTTTCATTTAAAAAAAAAAAAAATACATACTGAGCACCCTTCTTTAATGTAGACCAGGTAAAGGAGGGGTATAGGTAGAAAAACTAGAAGTCTGGTGAGTGGAAACCATACTATATTTCTGCCATGGCTATCAAATTGGAATAAGTTTAGAAATGGCCATATTGCCAGGATCAACCAGGGTATGGTACCTCACATAGAACTTGTTAACCCATTCCATTCAGGATACCCCTTTAGGGGTATCTGGGCAAACAGTTTGGATCCAGATCAGGCCCCACAAATGTGGGGCCTGATCTGAGATCCAAACTGTTTGCTGCCTAGACATCATTTCTACAAGAATTAGACCAATATTGTCAAAATATTTTTTATTTTTGATGCGGACGACAATTTAAGCAGACAACAAAAAATACCCAGAATGCAATGGGTTAATAAAGTGTTGACACAAGCTTTGCTTTGTGATAACCCTGTGACAATTTACTGGTGAGTAACTTTGATAGTTTACCGTAATTCAAAACAATTACCGGTATTCAATCATCATCTTGAGCAAAATACCGCTTTAAGCTACAATGGAGGTTTGGGCATAGATACCATTTTCTTGATGGACACTTAGTATTTTTGAAGGCTGTTGAAGGCAAGCTAATTGAAAATTCCAAAAGTGAAATGCTGATTCCAGCCATGTGAATGCAAAATCTCTTACAGTTTAGTTTAACTTTATTGCTACTTAGCATCCCATAAAAGGGACATATGCAAACTGTGTAGACCCAGGCCAGATGCCACATAATGCGGGGGCATTCATGAGAGAGGGGCATTTATCAGAAAAAAAAACAGGCTCCTGACGATAGGATTATTTTAGCCTTGCTCTGACGTCTTTTTTTCTGTCAAAATTAAACAAAAAAGAAAACAAAGACTTGTAGATCTATAGCAGTTTCCTAATGGTATTGTACAATAGCATTAGGAAACTGCTGAAAAGACGAGCTAAAAAATCCTTTCGTCAGGTGCCTGTGGAAAAAAATACAATATTTGAAAACTGTGACTGAATTAAGTATTACATCTTGAAAACACAAAAAAAATAATTTGGGTATGTCCAAGATATATTTCTTCTTTCCCACCATCATCCTGAGTATGTCCAGTTGACAGATCATCTAATAAACTAGAATTACATTTCCTATGCCTGCTGCAGAAAATGAATATTATTTGGAATCTCTCTTTTGGCTGCTAACTGTAGTTGTGAGACTATCTAAAACTAATTACCTCCCTTGAAATATGAGTGGTAATTAACTTCGGGATATACACTTTCTTCTGATGTCATGATTGCTCTTAGTGAATCCTTTGACATATAATTAGATAACAGATATGAATATGAATGTCTTAAACAAGATACTATCAAAACTAGTAGAAACTTGTATGCAATGAGAAAAAATATGCAAATTTACCTATTATATATAGCAAAAACTTAAAATCAACAGGTATAAATATAATTCGCAGCCAAATACAGGTTGTGTTATAAGAAAGGAGAGAAGGTTAGCACTCCCCTTGACAAGGACGGAAGAGGTCTTCATGACCTTTATAACACATATGAGGCATGGCTCCTCTTACTTCGAGGGCCAACTCCATATTTTTTTTACACAATGCCTTCATATTTTAAGCTCACCTGTCAAGGTGAGATTATAGTATCGCCCATCTTCTCAGAAAACACTAGGCCGACTGAAGCCAAATTTCATATGGAGCCTTAACAGGATGGGGGAACACAAGTTTATATATATGACCCAGGTCACATGACAGGGCCGCGTAGCTCAATCGGTAGGGCACCTGACTCATAAGTCAGAGGTCCTGGGTTCGAAACCCGGTCTGACCTCATACTTTTGTTTCTCCTTCTGCTGATTCAAGAAGGTCAGAACTTTGTCAGTTACTGGCGAAAGTATGTGCACTTAGTACTGGTTAACCACTTATAAGGTCTAAGCCTGCCCAGGAATAGTGTGGTTAGGTTAACTGACCATCCCAACATGACCTTAGTTGTTTACCGTGGATGTTAAGCATCAAGTCAACCAACCAACAACCGCTGATTCAAGAAGGGCAGTTGTCAGTTACTGGCGAAAGTATGTGCACTTAGTACTGGTTAACCGCTTAGGAGGTCTAAGCCTGCCCAGGAATAGTGTGGTTAGGTTAACTGACCGTCCCGACATGACCTTAGTTGTTTACCGAGGATGTTAAGCATCAAATCAACCAAAACCAAGATGGCCGCCATGCCCATATATGGTATAAACCTTAAAAAATCTTCTTCTCCAGAACCACTGGGCCGATTGCCTTGAAACTTGGTATATAGCATCTTGGACTCCAGTACTACAAAGTTTATATAAATAATGACCTTGAGTTGACCTTGACCTATTTTACCGCAAGGTCAAATTTGGTCCCTTAGGCTTTTGAATGGGAAAATCTGAAAAAGTGCATTTTTCTGTTGCTGTTGTGCTCTTAGATATGGAAGTGTAGTCATTTTCAACATCTATGGATATTAGAGGTCAAGGTCATTTAGTAACCTTGACCAAAGGTCATTGTCCATTTGGTGTCAACAGTTTCAAAAATCTCCTCAGAAACCATTGGGCCGATTGAAGCCAAATTTCATATAGAGACTTAACAGGATGGGGGGAACGAAAGTTTATATATTTGGCCCAGGACACATGATGAAGATGGCCGCCATGCCCATATATGATAAAAACCTTAAAAAATCTTCTTCTCCAGAACCACTAGGCCGATTGCCTTGAAACTTGGTATGTAGCATCTTGGACTCCAGTACTACAAAGTTTATATAAATGATGACCTTAGGTTGACCTTGACCTATTTTACCGCAAGGTCAAATTTGGTCTCTTAGATTTTTGAATGGGAAAAGCTGAAAAAGTGCAGTTTTCTGTTGCTATTGTGCTCTGTGATACGGAAATTCAGTCATCATCAACCCCAATGAATACTAGAGGTCAAGGTCATTGTTGTCATCGTCAGTCGTCAACATTTTCACAGGACTTCTCCTCAGAAACCACTTGGCTGATTGAAGCCAAATTTCATTTAGCGCCTTAACAGGATAAAGGAACAAAAGTTTATAAATTTTTTATCCAGGTCACATGACTAAGATGGCCGCCATGCCCATTCATGGTAAAACCCTTAAAAAATCTTCTCCAAAACCACTGGGCAGATTGCCTTGAAACTTGGTATGTAGCATCATGGACTCTAGTACTACAAATTTTATATAAATAATGGCCTTGGGTTGACCTTGACCCATTTTATGGCAAGGTCAAATTTGGTCATTTGGGCTTTTGAATGGGGAAAAGATGAAAAAGTGCATTTTTCTGTTGCTGTTGAGCTCTGTGATATGGAAATGCAGTCAACTTCAGCCTCTATGAATACTAGAGGTCAAGGTCATTTAGTGATTTTATAGAAGTGGCCGTGGTGGAACAGTTTACACACTCATCATCCAATCCTATAGAATTGCAGCCAGTTTATTAGCCCACCTGAGCCGAAAGCTTACATTTTGGCCACTTGACCAGGGCATAATACTGGCAGGTGAGCGATCGTTGCCCTTGGGCGACTTGTTTTACATAATGCCATCAGTCTCTATTAACTTTTCACTCTATTAACTATATTCACTCAAATACCTGAAAACATTTTCTCTAAAATTGAGTTAAACGTTCAGCTCATCACAATGTCCCACAGACGTCAAGGTCATCTCTGAAATATTTCTAAAGGTACTGTCAAAGGAGCAGCTTTAGTGTAGTGGATAACACTCCGGACTACCAATCCAGAAGTCGCAAGATCAATCCCCTGCTTCTCGGATGAGACTTTAAAACCGAGGTCTAGTCTCCATATGACCTCATTGGTGGGACGTTAAACCCAAGTTCACTCACTCACTGTAGATCAAGGTCACGCATGGAATATTTCAAGAGGTAATATTCATAATCACAGTATTATCACTAAAGATTTCTTTATGAAAGTTTGTACAAATGTACAGCACCATAATGTTTTCTTATGACATAAACATTTTTTAAAAAATAACACACTGTCAGGTCATTGAAAAGTAGCCATGACGTGCCATTACATGGATGATACAACTTGAATAGACCAATCTAGCAAAACATGACCTGGTGAAGTAATGGTAAACAATGTATTACCCATCAATCCCGTATGTGATAGGCCAGTATTTTAATGCTATCTATAAGCGATAATGAGTTTCTTGACCTGAAATGTGTGTGTGTACTCTACAGCCATCATCAATGAGAGATTTTTGTCAAAATTTATCTGATATCTACAGCCCAGTCCATGAGTTGGAACATTAATCCATACCACAGAGGTTGACAGGGTGACAGAAAGGATTGTGGGAGTTAGCAAGCCATGTTATGTTGAGTGGTGGTCCTTGCATTGTTTCAGGCCCTCCCCCAATCCACCTTTGCTTTATAGATCAAGGGCTCATATGAAAAGCTTCCATCGGATAATGTATGCCCTGAGCGGGAGGTGTAATGTCGCAGACTGACACTGGTCGCAAAAGTCTTAAGAGACACTCAGTGAAACTAAGGTCAGTACATTTGTAGATCAAAGAGGCATTGTAGATGCTTAAACTGACAGGGTAGATTTTCAGGCTGAGACTAATGACTTGTGGTATCGCAAAAATCTGAAAGCACTGGAGGTCAGTGCCATAATACTGCTGTCTTCTATAAACGACAAACACCACCAGGTACACATACGTAAACAGAAAGCAAAACAAGACCTAACCCTAATGTCTATTAAGATGGGGTTCTAAACCTAATGTCTTTATACATGACAACCTAAGGCGAAGATAATGGCTGGTCAGTACCACGCAAGCACAGCCACATGCTGATATGCAGCATGCCTTCCGCTGGTCAATATGCAGCCCAGTCCAGGAGTTGGATCACTAATCCATACGGCAGAGGTCCACAGGTTGACAGTGTGACGGAAGTGGAAGAGTGACAGAGGATTTGTGGATGTTAGCATGTTATGTGAGTTGTGGTAGCTGCACTGTGTCAGCCCCTCCCCGAACCTGCAGGCCGGTCAAATGGGCGTGGCGATTACCTGTAGAAAAACCCATGTACAGGCCCATAGAGCAGCAGAGCATATGCTCGGTGAAGTAAGAGTCGTGTCCCCTATATCTGACTCAGAAATGTCTAGGACATCAGGTTGCAGTTATTGCACAACTGCCTCCCAGATGAGGCAATTTGATACAGTATTTACTCGGCAATAATAAAGACAGGACTTTCTCTCCCCATCTCCCCATAAACTACCCCAAAATGTAAATCAGTTGAGTATAATTGTTAGATATGTTTTTTCTTCCAAAACAATCCCAAAAATCTTGATTTGTCATGTAAGATGGATCTAGATTTTATTTATTATTTTGGAAGCCTATAATTGAATACAGTTCCACAGACACCATTGGAATCCGCACCAAAAACAATATTCCACCTCTCCCTAGGTGGGTGAGGGGGGACATAAAAACGAAATAAAGTCCATCGCTTTTACTCAGTGTTCTTGGTACCAACAAAAAGGTAAAAACAAACAAGAGGGCCATGAGGCCCTGAATCGCTCACCTGAACTGACATTATGACAATAAATCTTTCCTAAGGTTTAGTGAGATTACATGCTTGAATCATGGCCAAAGGTTTTACCATTACATTGGCGAGAAGGCCATCTTAGATATGTGACCCAGTTAATGTCACAGTCTGACTACTAATGGATGTTCAATATAGGCTGGATATGTAGTACAGGCATTTTACACTGAATGCAAGAATTCCCTGCAAAACAACTGATTCTTGTTTTCTTTCCAGACAACTTTTTATGCACAGAATTCGTACTCGTGAGTCCTTTAAGATGACTGACATATTAAAGGTTATTTTGGAAGGTAACCATTCATTTTACAGGTGGATAAGAACGAAAGTTGTGCACTAGGTATACAGAAGGAAAACAGAAGAAATTAAAATGTTCTTTCATTTATTTTGTGAATTACCCCAGCTATTTTGTACCTGTATTTGGACAGAATGGGTAAGAAAATTGTTCAATATTTCCTTAATACTCAATGTATTTATATGTGGTAAAGCGGAGATACCTTATCTTCATTTGCTGAAAAAAACAATTGAAGCGTGTTTTATGCTACACGCTACAGTTTTCAATAATACTTAAGCAAAAGCTTTCTGACTTTCCTCCAGCTTGTTTGGAAAAGTACAGCATACGTGGAAATGGCTTGCTGTGAAAGTGATGAGGTATCTCCACTTTACTGCATTAAAATTTATTGAGGACTAAAGAAATGATACTGATAAATTTTCTGACCTGTTCTGTCCAAATATAGGTATAACATATCACATGACTTCCTACTGTGTGATTTAATTAAAGCCTTTGATTATTTTAAATTTACGAATTAAGACATCCAATTTTTATTTTGCCTGCTGTAAAGCTGATTAAATCCTGATTTAAGACTCAGAACATGAAACCATTATGGGCATACAACGCTGAACAGACATTGAATCAATACAGATTCAATATGCAATTGAATCAATGTTGATTCAATGTTGTGCAACTGCTATGAAGACAGTGAAACAATTAAGTTTATAGAGACACTTCTACACAGTATATTCATTGAATCATAGCTCAAATAAGATAAAAGAATTTTTAGACTGGTAGTATACTGTCTCAGAAAAGAAATGATACTTAATGAAAACTGTCCACAGGTTTATAATAATTCATTTCTATGCCATCTTAATCCAGTAGCTGAGATACTCTTATTCATCACTGTCCATTACATATCATATAATGAAATTTTGTTAACAAGACTCAAGAGATAATAAGACAGGCAAAATCAGAGTGTGCTCCATTTGCGTTTTGCCTAGTGGTAACACATAAAGAAGTTATGGAAGATGTCTCCCTCTGAAACGGCATTTCAGAACTAAATCAGGATCTGCTATGAAGTAATGTCACTGGCTATAGATATCTGTCAAAATGGCACCAAATATTCCAAATGGAAGAACATTCACATGATGTTGGTATCATAACATGCATTGTTGGAAAATTACACACTTGTCTTGTCACAAGTATGTTGTATGCTGTGACAACTGACATGTTAGGTTTAATGCGGTGACATTTGTCTTAGACAGTTGTGAAAATGTGACGTCTTCATCACATACCATATTTTGTAGTGTACATAGGAGGTTTCCTGCATTCTCTGTTTAGTATGTCCTGATAACTTTCAAAGTAGAATGCTGATTCACCATTAAACAGCACGGTCTTCCAATGATCTGAGTCTTTTGAATGTGCTCTTGTACCTACTGAGCCCTGTCGTAATTAATTAAATAAAATATAATTATGTTACAGTTTTGAGCATGGATTTCTTACTGCAAACGGTTATCAGCTTTTCTGTGAAATGTGTATCATCCTTGTAGAAAATCAAGTACCACACAATGATGCATGTTAGATCCCAACATTCCAGCAGCAAGAAGTGTCTGATTTTGATCCCATCAAGATAGGATTCTTCACAATCCACCTTAATTAATTGTTTTGTTGGTGTATTATCCAAGTTCTGTACTTCACACTGGTTGTTCTACATGTTCATTATCAAATACTTTCCTTCTCGGGTACAGACAGAATGCTGGCCAAAGATCAAACTTCAGGCCCACTGGCCAATTCATTAGAAACAGGAGCTTGATACTGGTATATCTATTGTTAATCTTGACATTTTGAAATTAAAGTGTAATTTCACTGTAACTCTGTATCATTTCTTTCTTTCTTTGAGCAAGTATTCTACATACAGTTCACTGTCATTAGGAGCAAAGCCCAAGACCAACATACCACTGGTCTGACATAAGAAATATATGTATTTTGATTAGACACAGAACTTTTAGATATCACTGTTTTAGATAGCAAAATTTTAAACAGAAAGTTTTCTCAGAAAAGTCAATATGACACTTGAACAGCCGGAAAGATACAGTCAAACTTGTCTTAAGCAATTAAGTTCCCAACAGAAGGTCTAAAAGTGCTTGCTTATGACTGGTGCTTGCTACATACAGTTCAATTTACACTATAAACTACTAATTCTAGATATGAGATTTAGGCCTCTTCAGACAGGTTTTGCTAAATACATGTGGCCTTAAAGGCTGGTTTGACTGTATTCCTTAACAAATGATTCTAAAAAAATATCACATTTACAAGAAATGTAAAAATTTACAGCAGAAATAATAAAAAAAAAATGTTCCTGGTTCAACTGAAAACAGTGCATCTATTCTTCAAGAAAATTCAGCAGGCTACTGTGTCCCATCTGTCAGCTCATTGTCACCAGACAGAGGTAAACCAGAAAACCCAACTATCACCACTTGAAAAGTAATACCGAAGTCTCACTTTCTAGTACTTGCAGGCATGACAAAGACAATATACAGTATACTATACAGTATTAATTTTAATAAATGCCCCTGCTCTAATAACCCCCGCCCCCTGCTTCTTTTACAAAAATAGGAACATACAGTTTTATTAATTTGCATGAATCCTGTTTGTTTCTCTGGGTGAGGTAGCTTTTTGACAATGGGTCTACTCATAAAGGAAAGAATTTGCTCCCAACCAAGCAAATTCTCTCCTTTAAGAGTTGTCCCCTACTGAAAATGGAGGCAAAAATAGCAGCAAATTTCCTCTGTATAAATACCCATCCACCTTAATTCTGTTTATAAGAGGTATTTGACAGTGGTTGATATACACTTTAAGCTCAAAATAGTGTAGCTCATCCCCCTCGCTTTCATAAAATAAAATTGCCCTGGGGCATTTAAAAGGATTAATATGGTAATATACGAAAGCAGTGGAGATAAATTACGCTTATCCAGGACATTATTCAGGAACTATACCCAGATGTTACTCCTGTGTTAAAGAAGATAAAAGTCCTCGTCAAACTTGCTGTTTGCTTATGCAGTATCTTGAAAAAATGTATTACCAATTCTGTGTTCAAATACAAGAACAAAATGCATAACACAGAAGGAAATTAACATGCAATCAATTCTGGTATGAAGTATGTTTAGTTTAAATGTGTTAAAATGCCCTTCAACACTACACGTATAACTAAATCTTGTTACTGAAAATATTAAGTACCACATTTATTCCGCTATAAATTAGTTTTTTTCCTAATCTAGAATGACCCCGAATATCTAAATCAGTCTTATGAAACTCTGTTATGAGATGGTTTTTCCCATCCAAACAAATTCCAAATATCTAGTTCATTCTTATAAGCTTGATCTAGATTTTTGAGATTGTTTTGGAAGGCCCAAACTGACCATCTCTAACCACTTAGCCATGGCACCTCTCTAAATAGTTTCCTCTCTTAAAACAATACTAAAAATCTAGATCCATCTTGTAAGATGGATCTAGGATTTTGGGACTGTTCTGGAAGAAAAAAAACAACCTTTATCTCCGAACCTGGATTCCATCCTATAACCTTAACTGACCATCTCTAACTACTTAAACATTGCACCTCTCTAAATAGCTTTCCACCCCTAAAACAATCCCAAAAATCTAGATCAATCATGTAAGATGGATCCATGGTTTTGGGATTATTTTGGAAGGAAAAACCTATATCTTATAAACAAATATGGATAAAATAAACGGACATCAGCCAAGTGTCACCCGACGTTTGAAATGTGTCACAAACTGCAGCCCTTTATTCCGTTTCAGAGTAGCTGTATGGCCAGAAACAGAAAATATGTGTATTACAGAACCTGGTAAGCAAATAATAACTAAACATAAGCAAAGATACATACCCAATTACTGGGCCTCTTTATAAAATACTTAAGTTCAGAATGGGGCATATAAGTGTAAAATCAGGTTACTGAAACTTTAGGCCCTTACAAAATGCCCAAAACATCAAACTGTATACCCAGTAACAAAATAACAAGGGCCATAATCCTGCTAATATGAATCTGATGAAAAATGAACAATGCATTTATGAAAAATCAGCCCATTAATATGAATTAATCTGGAGTTATCCCTTTACCTTTAAGTGAATGTCTATTATCTATGAAAGGGGAATAACTCTGTCACTTATAATTTAGCACATCCTAACAATGATCAGAATAATCAATTTACCAAATGCTAATAGCATACCAAATTTCAGCTATCTCGGTCAAACGGTTCAAAAGTTGGAAAAATGCCAAAAACCACAAAGGGCCATAACTTTGTAAAAAATAGGACAACTGAAATTCCAAAATGACATGCACATCTTCAGATCATGATGAAACATTCTGCACAATTTCAAGTCAATCTGATATAAGATGTGGCAGGAGTTGCGGGGACAAGGTCTGAGTCAGCAAGGGCCATAACTCCATTAAAAATGGCCGAAACAAAATTAAAAACCACATGCACATCTTCATATCATAAGAATACAATCTGTAAAATTTCAAATCAATCTGATGAAAGATGTAGGAGGAGTTGCGGGGACAAGATTTTGGAAGGTCCGAGTCAGCAACGGCAGTAACTCTATCAAAAATGGCCTAAACAAAAATCAAAAACCACATGCACATCTTCATATCATAAGAATACAATCTGTAAAATTTCAATTCAATCCGTTGAAAGACGTAGGAGGAGTTGCGGGGACAAGATTTCAGATGGACGGACGGAAGGACGGACTGACGCACACACGGACGGACGAGGGTCATTTCTATAGTCCCCCTCCGCCTACGTCGGGTGACAACCAGTGAATATGTCCTGTACAGCGCATGATGGCAAATAACAGAATTTGGTTTGGTGGCCACCCGTCCTTGCTATAACCACCAGCAATACCAACCTCTGACAGGAGGCTGGTATTGCTAATTACCTTGTGGGTGAATTTTATGTGTTCTTTGACATACATAATATAATCTATGCATCTAGTGCACAATAAACAAGTTTGTGGTCACTCCAGTAAGCTTCAATAACATCACTGGATGCTGGACAGTTTGTAAAAATTAGATCTATCACTGATCCAGAATCAGTAGTTGACTGATGGATGTGTTGCTCACATTTAAATTGTTTTATCATGAAATCTACAAAACTTGAAGTGCTGTCATGTGAAGGTATGTTAAAATCACCAATTATCACTAATTTGTTATGCATATCAACCAATGGGATAAGATGATGCTGAATATCATTTCTTAAATTGGTCTGCACACTTTTAGGGAATTTGTAGAAGTATACAACTTGGAAACATCCCTTTACATTGCTGTATATGGTAGCCAACATAAATTCGCAAATGTCGGAATGGAATTTTTCTATTCTCTGAATTTCATAACAATCCTTAATGTACAAAGCAAGCCCATGGTATGGCCTGTTCCCAGAATCATGTCCTGTTTCATCCAATCTCAACAGTTTGAAATTCTTCAGTGCAAAATGACTACTATCATCTCTTGCACACAGCCTGGATTCTGCAAACCCAATCACATCTGCTGACAAAACATTTGGCTCAAATTCAATGTCCTTGAAGTGCTTATGTAAGGACCTTGCATTATTAAAAGCAATTTTGATATTACTTGAATCAACTTTATATAAAGGAACGTAACAGAGTTCAAGAAGTGCCTCTGTTTTTAACCGTTGCATCTCAATTTTCACTTGTTCATCCACAGCCATGGCTTTTTCATTCAAATTCAATATATATAAATTTTCAAGTTTTCTTACTCTACTGAGAGCAACATAGTGAATATGTGGTTGTTTCCTGACTCTTGTCTGAGACAAGTCTACTACAATTTCATCAACTGTAGACCCCTGAGCTTTATGGATAGTTTTACCTGCTGATGGTTTCAAAGGAAACTGAATTCTTTGGTATGTTTTGAAGTTGTATATAAATGTCCGTTCTATATCAAATATTGGAGTCCATGCTTTATCTATGTTTGTAGTGTACAGACCCCTATTACAAAATTTTTCACGAGTTGACTGGCCAATTTGAGGATCTTGAAAAGAAACCCATATAATACTGGGACGATCAGTGGCTTCCATTTTGTACTCGATGAATTTGACAACACACGTAGACCCATTTGTCAAACCGTCCTCTACATTGACATTGACTGTTATATCATAAATCATCCCAACTGCTATTGTCAACATCTTTTGTAAATTAGCAGTTTTGTTCGAATCATCTGGAAGTGCTTCGATGAGTTTTCTGCATTTTTTAATCGAAATATTTGCAGAAACAACTGTATCATGACATGGGATTACAACTTTTTCTTCTGATAATCTATTCAAATAATTCTCATTGTGTCTATCTACAAACTTGTTTTCAGTGAATAAATGAGGAGCCTCTTTTGGATAATTTGTCATATCGGGGCTGATTTTATGTTTCTTTAATTCATTTTTGTCATCTTCTGTCAGCTCATTCTGTCGAAGCCGATTCAGCATCTGAGCAAAGCCAACATCATCTTTCTGTCTCATGATATCAACCAGTTCATACAATCTAAAATAATCCTTCCATAAATTATATGCTAGAGCTGAAGCACCCTTTGAGGGGTCACTGAATATCCACTTGTCACACACTGGCATCAGCTGGAACAAATCTCCCACAGCAATGATGCTTAAACCACCAAAACTGGCTTTTGTTCCAGTGAGCTGTTGCAAACGTGTATCTAGAAAGGTCAGCGTGTTTGTTCCTACCATAGAGATTTCATCTATAATAATCACTTTCAAATGTCTGTATTTCACTCTGAATGTGTTCAGTTCATCGGCTGACAAAAGGTCATTACCTTGTTTGAATTTCTTTAAGAAAGCTGAGGCAATAGTGACACCATTGATATTATATGCAGCTTTCCCAGTGTAGGCACAAAGAAGAACTCTAATATCATCAGGATTTTCTCCTTCTCTCAAATTCAGAAATCTATACAGACTTTGATACATTGCTTTAATTAGCACCGACTTGCCAACACCTGCTCCACCTGACAAAAATGCATACAGCGGTTCTTCTTTGCATTTTATCCAATGCAGAACATGATTGAAAAATTCTCTTTGTCTCAAATTTAAACTCCTGAGCAAATTTAAGTATTGTTCATTGGGTAACATGACTCCACTTATTTCTACAGATGGCACTGAACAAGCAGACTGTATCTCTATACCAATATCATACTGTCGATGTTCTACAACTCTATCTGGATTAAAGTATACAAAGTTTTCAGCTTCTTGTTCACCTTCTTCTTCCGCTTCTCTGTTTTCATGCTCTGTGTTCGGTGCTATTTCATCATAAGCAGCTTCCTCTTCCACCATTTGCCTTGCAAGCTCAAGTTCTTCAATATGATGTTCATACTGGCTGCGTTTAGATTCAAGAGTGTCTTTCAAGACATTGTAATGAGCTTCATATGTTTCAAAGGAACCTATCAAATCTTTTGCTTCATTTCTCCAGGGCATAAACAGCATAAGTCGTTCTCTGTAGTAATTTTCTGGGTCTTTTTTTACATCATACCTCACATAACGTATTACTCTAGGATTTCTCCTATGTTTGTACTTTGTCCCATTCTTTGCTACATATAACAAGTCTGATCCATGATATTCAAATTCAATACCATCCTCATTATCATTTTCATCACTAGAATCACATGAATTTGCATCATCTTCATTCGTATCTTCAATTCTCTCAGGTAGGCTATTCCCTTTAGGATAAACAATGTCAACTGTAGAGACATAATCTGCCAAACAGAATTTCTGAAGCTGTCTAGGCCGTTTTGCATACCTCTGAATTATATTGTCTGCTTCAATGTCAGTAGATTCAGCAGGAAGCTCATCAAGTACAGATTGAGATTTAAGCAAAAATACTCTTTCTTCTGGGATGGAGGTATTTATGAAAACAATGTCCCTTGTAGCTTTTGTTAGAGGAATCTGCAAAGCAAGGTAAACTGCTTCTTGTGCACTCACTTCAACACAGTTTGAAAACACATTTCCGATATGTCTAACTTGCTTTTTTATATCAAAATTTCCTTTGCGAGCTTCTCTTGCTGCTGCATCAAGCTGTGCGCTCATGCCTCTTTGAGATTTGCTTATATAACCAACAACATATGCTGCACACCCGTATGGTTCAAGAACTAACTGGATATCAAGATTTGCCTTCCAGCCAAGAAGAACTGTTTTGTTAAACAAATTAATTCTCATCTCATTTGGATTCCGCTTGAGGAAAACTTTGGGAGCATTAAGTGAACTTCTTATACACTTGATGTAATTTCCTAAGTCCATTTTGGCAACTTGCTTCAAAAAATCATCAAATGCAATTTCAGAGACATCTTTATACTCATTCATTGATTTTTGAAGTTCTGAGTACTTCTTCTTGTAATTTTCTATGTCTTCATCCAGAGGATGCAATAGCATTGTTCTTGGAAGGGGAGGCAAAGGAAATCCAAATCTACATATTGCCTTTCCTTTCTTTCTGCAAGACTTTGAATGTTTATGTGACTGAAGTTCAACAAGCTCCCCGATTTCTTCATCATCAGTACTGCAGGTAAGATAATTATCAACAAAATGAATGATTTCTTCCTCCGTGTTTTTTTCGAACTTAGGAGCATTTTCAATCCAAACAAGCATGTGAATATGAGGAGACCCACGCTGCTGAAATTCCACTCTATAGAAAAAATCTATCACTTTCCCAATAGGTTCAATCTCACTTTTAAGAACAGTGTTCAAGAATTCTTGTACTCTGTGATCAAAATATCTTGAACAAGTTACTGGGTCTTTCTGAACAAGTCTTGTTTTCTCTTGCCAAGTTAAAGTCTCTACATCTTTGTCTGAATATTCAATTCCATCATTCAGTTTTGCTAACATCTTCAAAAGATCATTCCATCTAGTATCAGCTGCTGACAAAGATACAAACCAAGTAGGTAAGGACAGCTGCCTGATCATTGCAAATATGTCTTTCTTCCTTTTCTCTAAATAAGCCGGAGAGTTTCTAAGCTGGCGAAATATACAGTAACCTTCATCAAGTTTCACAAGTCTCTCCAAATATGCTGGATCTCTTGCCTCAGCTGCAGTTATTTTCTTGCCTTTACTTTTACATCTTCTTACAGCTAAGTTAACTTTGTCACTTATTTGTTTCATTTGCAGCTTTTTATGCTTGAAGAAAATGTTTGGAACAGACTGTGCAGCTCTTCTATCAATGCTTCGTAGCTCCCATTTAACAATGTCACTGTAATGCACTGAAGTTGTTCTCTCAGTCTTATCAGGACGCCTCTGCCCACAATATATAGTAGGAAAACATAAATACTCTGCATCTGTATCTTGATACAAACTAAGGGGATGTCGTCCTTCTCCAGGGGCAAAGGTCAACACTTGACTGAACTTATTTTCAATATTAGCATCATCCACTAAGGTATCAACATTTCCAAAATGCTCATTATTATCTACTTCACTGAATCTATCTGATTCATATCCATCACTTTTTTCCCTATCTTTAGCTTCTAACGGAACTGTTTTATCTTCGTCCAGCACTGAAACATTTATGCCAATATCAGTATCTGTGTTTTGCATTGACACTTCCAGAAACTCTCTTACAGTATCCTCTGTACTTTCAGTTACTGCTTGAAACCAGTTATTGTCAATTGTAATGCCTGAATTCTTATACATATCACTATTAGTTAGAAGCCAGTGTAATGCTGTCAGAACTCTCATTGGTCTTACATTTTCTTTGAAATCTACTTTCTTATATGATAGTTTTTTCTTCAACTGGATGGCAATAGTAAAGTTTTCATCCATAGGTCTTGGAAGCGAGTTCACAGTGGGCTGAATATCAACAGGTACATTGATTACATTTCCTTTAAGGGAATACTGACCACCACGTGGCAGTTCTCTAATTTGCATAAATGGGATACGCAGTGCTATTAATCTTTCTTCAAGCTGGTGCAAGTCTAACTCTGATGGTTTGTTTGGCCATGACATTCCATTGGCAACTGACAGTTTTGGAACCTTTCCATCTTTAAGTGCTGACAAACATGTGTGACATATCCACTCTTCATTACTAACTGATTTGAATTTAGTGCAATAATTCAAACTGCATGTCATAATGTTAGTGTTTTTCAGCATTGATACACTTTTTCGAAACCATGTTTGATGACAACAAGTACATACAAACAGAGGTCCTTCTGCAATAGTTTTGTGAAACTGTTTAAGACATTCTGCTATACCTTCAGGTCTTTTTCTGCCATATACGTCACATGGCTCAATTTTATGCACTTTTTCTTCAGCATTTTTATGCCTTTTGTTTTCCCTGTTCAGCTCAAGTGTATCTTCTAATTTTCTTTTCTCTAGCCTACGCTGCTGCTGAGCAATCCTTTCACACTCCAGAACAAAAGGTTTCTGCCTTTGCTTCCGCTTACTAGCAAGTTGATATATCTTCTCTTTCTCTTTAAAATCTGGATTTTGTCTGTATGCCTGCTTCTGTGCAACTTCTTTTGCTAATGCACCTGCCATCTTTCTAACACACTGCTTTTTAGCACGTTCTCTTGCTAACACATCCATATTCTTTCTGGCAGACTGTTTTGATGCAAGCTGATTTACCCTTTCTTTTTCTTTAAAATCTGGGTTTTGTCTGGCACACTGTTTTTTAGCACGTTCTTTTGCTAACACATCTACATTTTTTCTGGCAGACGGTTTTGATGCAAGTTGAATTAGTCTTTCCTTTTCTTTAAAAGATTGGTTTTGTCTGGCAGACTGTTTTTTAGCACATTCTTTTTCTAACACGTCCACATTTTTTCTGGCTGACTGTTTTGATGAAAGCTCATTTAGTCTTTCTTTCTCTTTAAAAACTGGGTTTTGTCTGGCAGAATGTTTTGATGCAAGCTGATTTATTTTTTCTTTTGCCTTAAAAGCTAAGTTAGTTCTTTGTTTCCTTTTGAATGCAGCATGGTACTCAGTGCGTTTTTTCTTCCTTTTTTTATTACTAGTTTTCTTCTGCATACTCATTTCAACAGCAATATCTTGTACTTTTTTCTGCTGTCTGATATTTTGGTCCTCAAAATAATGTTCAAGAAGACTTTCTGAATGACCAGTAACTCTATTTTCAAGTTCGCTTGCACTTATTGTGTCAGGTAAAGAATCAAACTGCAAACTCCTGTCAATTGCTAAAGTACTACAAGACAGTGTCAAATTGCTCGACTGAGCTGGAGGTAGCTTTTGAGAAGAAACCACACTGTCAGTGTGATCAATGCCAATATGAAAATGTTCTGTGAATGTCAGAGCAACTGGCAGCAAATCATACTGTGTTGTCATGTTTATTTGCATGCTATCATATAATGCATACATGTAAGTGATCAAATCATCTAAACAATTGAAGCTTATCAAAACTGAGTAGCCATCACATGATGAAAGACCATTTCGAGCATGTGAATGTGAATCAAAAAAATTATATATGCCATCTGTTTTGTACACTGCAGAACATATTGCACCAATCATGACCAGAACATATGAAGATGACTGAAATGCTGTGTACATTGACTGGTGAAGAGTTGGAGACGATGTGTTACCAAACTGCTGTATTGCAATGCCAGAAATAACATCTGACTTTATGATATGTATATCTCTTTTAAAAACAGTTACATTTTCTGGGATTTCATCAAAAGTTAACAATCTACTGGTGTATTTCTGTTCAGTTTTCAATGAAGATAAGATTTTTTGGTACAGAATATCTCCTTGGATAAGTATTTGATCTACTTCAGTACTTGAACAAGTATTTGAAAACTTAGCATGAATTAGGGCGCAAAGAGCATTTGACACACACTGGCTTCCTCGAGATTCTACACTGAATCTGTCACTTCCCTGATGAAATGAGCCACAGATAAATGACTGTGAATGAAATGGTTTTAAGCGTTTAGAATAATGATTGCTAGAGCAGGGCAGAATACTATCAGTAACTGGTGTGGCAACACATGTGTTCTTTGAAGTATCAAACTTGAACGATGTCAAAAATGAAATTTGCTTAAAAGGAAAAGGTTGACTTCCAATATCATATTCAGTCGCACAAGTACCCTTAGTTTTGGTCAATATATCTGGGAAAGTACTGGTACCAGAACTATATAGCAAAGTATTATGATCTGTATTTTGTGATTCAATTTGACAATGCTTCTCTTCAATACTTGTTTTACAACCTTTGGTCAAATGACATTGTTCATTCCTTTGATTTGCCTGCACACTGACAGGGCTTGCCTCTATGAGGCCCTCGATCATGACAGACTCTGAAGTCTGCATGACATTTGGAGTTGACTCAGGAGTCAACCCAGTGCAAGTCTGCATGACATTTGGAGTCGACTCAGGAGTCAACCCAGTGCAGTTGTTGCAGCTTCTATCCAAAACAGACCTTCGGGCTGCAGATCGTCTCCAGTTCTTCGTTCTAGGCATTCCTCACTATAAATGTCCTCTCCCTCAGTAATAGGCAACAGTTCACTGCTTTTAAGTCTGTCTATATCCAGAAAAGAAATCACATACACTGTCCAATCACAGAATACAACACAAACCAATTATATCTTACACTTTTACAGTAGTTTGTTGAAAAGAATTGTCCATATAAAGCTTGATTTGATACCTATAAAAGAAACAAATATTATCAAACAGCACAACCTATTCATGACACAATTCTGAAGGTCAGAATCATTCACACTTGTTTTATTTTAAGTTGTTGAAAAGAACACTGCATATTAAGCTTGAATTTACTCCAAAACAATTATCAAACTGTATGAAATTATTCATGCTTTTTTTCAAGATTAATAACATACATGTATTTCACCATTTTTTGTTGCAATTTAATGATAGATTTAGTGCACAAGTGTGCATTAGGATTTTAAAGGAAACGTGAGAAAACTTGTCATAATATATTGTTCATGGAAAAAGATAAACTGCAAGAAAAGTAGTGTCAAGAGTATATTAGTATTATTGTTTCTATGATCAGTTGTATTATCACATATGTTGTAAACTGTTACAATTAAAACAAAGTCAATAGAAAAAGTATTCTGCATGATCAGCAAGACGATTACATCCCAGGAGGAGGCCCATAGACTGCACTGGTGGAGTAGCATCTCTATTATTCAGCAACACTAATTTACAGAATGCTTTTACATTAATATCAGTTGCTGCTGATGTAATAAAGATATATTGTTTAAAATAAAGTCAGAATCTTGTAGAAATTTTGTCACCAGTGGCACTTAATTACCTGGTACATTACCTCTCTACATAACAGTATCCCTGTACAGATAAAAATTATGGTAGATGTGATAAAATTTCCAATGTTTAAAATTTCCAATGTCAGAAAAAAGAAAATTAAAAATCTGCAATAATGACTGTGGCAAAGGCACCCATACAATGATACTGTTACATGGGTAACTCCATGGGTACGCTTTACAATATTACAATAAGCCAGTGCAAGACATTAATGAAATGCAGAAGGCTTGAACAAGAAGTATTCTTCATTTCGTTTTCTAGCAACAATGTTTTAAGCTGATTTGGGTTTTGCAGTCCAGTTGTTAGCATTCCTGACTTCAGATCATGGGATCTCTGAAAACAGTAAAGAAAAATGAATGAAATTTCTCATATTACATATGTAGAAATCTCTGTTATAATACACAAAAAAGGTTTGGCAGTATATGATTGCAGTTTATGCAAGACAGTCGTACTAAACCTTGCTCTGTTTGCTTTATATTTTATTGACAGGAATATTTACACTTCATGATAATAAGCATTCGGGTAACCGGTAGCAAATCTGTACCCTGGTAATTGGTCTACCCAACCCGACCTCGGGTACCCAGGCAGTGTCTATTCTAGAGACGGGGATGGGGGGATTCACCCACATTTCTGACAATTCCCCCCTTATTCTTAGCAGAAGGGGGGAATTATTTTCTTTATTTCATTCATAAAAATAGATTTAAATGATATCTAAAAGCATTGTGTGTACTCATTGATACTAAATTATAGCCAAAATACTAGGTACAATTGTTTTTATGAAGTTTAGGCCAAATGTCACAAGTGTGAGTGATACATTTTCTCTGTCGAAAATCCCCCCAATTTTTTCAATCCTAGAATAGACACTGCCCAGGTACTCGTCCCACACCTAATACCAAGTTTCAAGGCCATCAGTCATTTGCTTCTAGAGAAGAAGAGGTTACCATATATGGAGGTGGCGGCCATGTTGGTCATGTCACCTGGACCGTTTGAACAAATTTTCATTCCCCCAACCCCTGGAGGCTCTATATGAAATTTGGTTTGAAATGGCCGAGTGGCTTTTCAGGAGATTGTTTGAAATTGTCAAAATATGAGAGTTCAGAGTCAAAGGTCAAAGAATGACCTTGACCTCTTCTACTCATAAATCTTAATGTACTCACTAAGATGAATGTATATACCAATTTTTAGGCCTAAATCTTCAAAACTTTCCAAGAAATCTTATGTTCTAGTTTTTTCCCATATTTGACCTTGCTGTAAAAGAAGGTCAAGGACAACCGAAGGTCATCACTTGTACAATGTTGATAGTATTCAAGTACCCAATGCTACATACCAAGTTTCAAGGCCATCAGTCAATGGGTTCTAAACAAGAAGATTTTTAAAGATAGCGGCCATGTTGGTCATGTGACCTGGACCATTTGAACAAATTTTCTTTTCCTCAACCCCTGGAGGCTCTATATGAGAATTGGTTTCAACTGGCCCAGTGGTTTTTGAGTACATTGTTTGATATTGTCAAAATATGAGAGTTCTGGGTCAAACATAAAAGAATGACCTTGACCTCTTGAACTAACAAATCTTCATGTACTCATTAAGAAAACTGTATATACAAATTTTTAGGCCTTAATCTTCAAATCTTTCCATGAAATCTTATGTTCTAGCGTTTTCCCATATTTGACCTTGCTGAAAAAGGAACAAGGTCAACCCAAGGTCATAAGCTGTACAACCTTGATAGAACTCAAGTACACAATGCTACATACCAAGTTTCAAGGCTATTGGTCAATTGATTCTGGAGAAGAAGATTTTTAAAGGTTTTTACCATATTTAGGCATGGTGGCCATGTTGGTCATGTGACCTGGACCATCTGAACAAATTTTCATTCCCTCAATCCCTGCAGGCTCTATATGAAATTTGGTTACCATTGGCCCAGTGGTTTTTGAAAAGATAGTTTGAAATTGTCAAAATATGAGAGTTCTGGGTCAAAGGTCAAAGAATGACCTTGACCTCTTGTACTCACAAATCTTCATGTCCTCATTATGATGATTGTATATACCAATTTTTAGGCCTTAATCTTTAAATCTTTCCATGAAATCTTATGTTCTAGCATTTTCCCATATTTGACCTTGCCGTAAAAAAGGTCAAGGTCAACCCAAGGTCATAATTTGAACAATCTTGATAGTACTTGTGTACCTAATGCTACATACCAAGTTCAAGGCCATCCGTCAATTGGTTCTGGAGAAGAAGATTTTTAAAGGTTTTTACCATATATGGGCATGGCGGCCATGTTGGTCATGTGACCTGGACCGTATGAATTTTTTTTCGTTCCCTCAACCCCTGGAGGCTCTATATGAAATTTGGTTTCAATTGACCAAGTGGCTGTTGAGCAGATTGTTTGACATTGTCAAAATAAGAGAGTTCTGGGTCAAAGGTCAAAGAATGACCTTGACCTCTTGTACTCATAAATCTTCATGTATTCATTAAGATGACTGTAGATACTGATTTTTAGCCCAAAATCTTCAACAGTTTCCAAGATATCTCATGTTGTAGCATTTTGCCATATAAAAGCATAAGGAAGCAAATTTGACCTTGCCGTAAAAAAGGTCAAGGTCAACTCAAGGTCATAATTTGAACAATCTTGGTAGTACTCGCGTACCCGATGCCACATACCAAGTTTCAAGGCCATTGGCCTTTTGGTTCTGAAGAAGAAGATTTTTTTAGGATTTTACCATATATGGGCGTGGCGGCCATGTTGGTCATGTGACCAGGACCGTTTGAACAACTTTTCGTTCCCCCTTCCTCTGGAGGCCACATATGAAATTTGGTTACAATTGGCCAAGCGGTTTCAGAGGAGAAGTCGTTTGAAATTGTTGACGGACGGACGACGGACGACGGACGACGACGGACGACGGAGCCTTACCATCCTATAAGCTCCCCCGGAGCCGCTGGCTCAGGTGAGCTAAAAACCCACCAAAACAGAGGGTTTTTTCAATTTTCATGGCTTACCAAGTATAAGCAACAACACGATATTTTCTAAATATATTTTATTGCACATTTCCTTTCATTTATGAGCACAGCAGTAATAATTCAAAACACAATATATTTGGACATTTATACATGTATACCCACAGTTGCCTTAGTATTGGGACACTTTATAATCAGTATTTGAGCCACAACACCAGAAAACCAACAAAATGGTTGTGGACCCAGCGCAGACTCCAATCAGCCTGGGCATCTGCCCAGTCTGATCAGAGTCTTTGCTGTCTGCATAGAGGTGGCTTAGACCCTTAGCCACCCTTTTAGCACTAATCAAAGAGGCTGATCTCAGTCTTTGCTGGGAGCACATGCTGCTTCATTGGTTTTGCTGTGTCCCGACTCATTTATACATGTATACCCACAACTGCTCTTGTAATGGGACAATTTATAAGCAGTATTTGAGGATGCTAGTTCTGAGATTATTTCTGTCACTTCTCCATAAGAAATTGGTGATATGACCCTTATTAGAACTGCCTCATCAAGGCAATTGTGCTTTAACAAAATACCCTATTTATTTGACCATAACAGGTGGGGGTGGGGGTCATTTTCCCTGCCAAAAAGACCCTAAATATGTAAATATTTTGTATTAATTTTGCTGTTAGATGGAGAGATCATCAGGAAGCCAATAGAGATTTGCAAGGAGAAATACACTATTTGTGTTTCTTAGTTCTTGTAAAACCCGAAAGACGATTTAAATCCATACATGATCAAGAAACATTTTCTTTTTGTCTGACTGCAAGATATTGAGAAAATGTTGCTTAAGTTACTGTGAAAAGCAGAACAGTAATAATCCATAGGACAGACTTCATGTTTCAGCATGATACATAAATTTTGTGGACATAATCAGTTGCACAGAACTAACACCGGTACTTTTACCAACAAATCTTAGGATTTACATCCTAATTTATATTAACCAATCATATCTCCTGTAATGGTTAAGTAACTCAGTTTTGACATAATTGAGCCACATCATGTGATTTCCAACAATGTGGCATAGTTGATAAGCAAAGACTCTGATCAGACTGCATTTATGACTCTGATCAGACTGCACATAAATGCAGTCTGATCAGAGCCTTGCTTATCACTTCAGTCTTCTATAAAAATGACCCATGCCATAAAGCCAAAAGTGAGGTCTCTGATTACCCTGTGTGGAACAGAAGGATGATCCTACTATCACATGACAAAAACTGCCACATTGTTGGAAGTCACATGACATGCAAACAAGCAAAACATATATATAATTCAACAGAATCAAGGACTGCTACACAAATTAAAATCTGCTCCTTCAAGAGCAGGAGATGACTTACATAGCGTTACGCTTACTGTCAGATCCTGTATTGCTTCATTGTATTGTTCATATGTATGTATAAAATCTATGAATAAAATATTGTTTAAACCAAGAGCAGAGAATACATTCAGAAGAAGCAACATGGGCCAGACTATTGTTCTGACAACAAGACCACATGCATGAATCGTCCCTGCCCGAAGACTATCTTGTATATGAGGAAGTGGGAGAGAAAACAAACAATTCTTTTCTATTCTATCTAAACTACTAAGGAATATAGGAAATGAGCATTTTCATGTTAATTTGCCTTGTATTTCTTTGCAGTTTATTTTAATGCTCATTTGCATTATACCCCTTGGTAGTTAAAACATCCACACAAACGTATGTTGTGACACCTCATGAGAGCGGCTTTTGCCAGGTAGTTTTACTGAGGGGTCAAAATATATGTTTTTAAGGAGCGGCTGTAGTGTAGTGGATAACACTCCGGACTACCAATCCAGGGGTCGCAAGTTCGATCCCCCGTTTCTCCGGTCGCAAGTTCGATCCCCCGTTTCTCTGGTCTTTCGGATGAGACTTTAAATCGAGGTCCCGTCTCCATATGACCTTGTTGTTGGTGGGACGTTAAACCAGAGTTCACTCGCTCACTTAAGGAGTATGAAAAAACACTTTCTCATGGTTATCCTCAAAACCAATACTTATGTGGCCCTCAGGGCCAATCAAAGCTAACAACACTGTCAGTTAACAAGAAGTTATATTTTCAAATGTACTGTATGCAGAAATACTGGCATTTTTTTTTTGCTGAAAAAAGTTTAAGAGCTTTGCCTTTTCCCTGATTTTTCCATGATATTTTAGTTTTCCATACCATTTTATAGACCCAAAAGTTCATTTACTCTTAACTTTAAATTTGCAAACTATCACCAGTAAATTGGGGGCTACTCTCAAAAGTAAGAATTTGCTCCTCCAGGGAGCAAATTCTTTCATTTCAGAGCAGCCCCCAATGAGGAGGGAGTAAGTCTTAGGTACGGCACATTTCAAAATGTCTGAGTTTTCCAAATGTTTGAGTAGAGTAGCTGGGCAGGGCATGCAAAGGCTGTTTACTTTTTTCAGGTAAAATTGATATTATATGTACTAGAAGATTTATCTAATCCTTGTCAAAGAGCTTCATTAAGCTAACAATGATTTTCAAACAACTGGGACCAGATCTTATCAATTCCTGAATCATTTATTGGCAAACTGTGATGAAACCCAGGCTAGCCCCCATTTCAGGTTGGTAAGCATAAACTTGAGAGCCTTTGTCCACTGTTCCTCTGAGTTGAATTGTATTCTGGAAAAAAAGAAAAGAAAAAAAAAGTTGTACTATCATTTAAATGTGAATGGATACACTTTCAGGGGGAGCAGCTTTACTATTTTCTCTTTTCCTTCCCTCAATCGAGAGATCAACTCTTAAAGGAAAGAAATTGCTTCCCCGAGCAAAGCTAAGCAAAGATGCTTCCAAGGTGCATCATTGTGATGTACAAATTTTCACCACCCAACATAATGAATCTACCTATATGGTGGCGGTTTGCCAATTGAGTTACTATATCATTACTGATTTGCAGCAAACAAGTGTCTTAACTGATCACAATTTGACATAATTGATGTATTACTTTTTTAACATGTATATACTATCATGTCCAGTTTATGCATAATACTTAGGGGATAACTGTACTCAAAATTGTCATTTGGGGAGGTAAAGCATCGGTTTAATGGTTGGAAATTTCGTTTTACGGCGATGTACTAGCAGAGCCGTAAAACGCAATTTGGGACCATAAAACCGACGATTTACCTCCTCAAATGACAATTTTCAATACAGTTATCCCCATTCTAATGCACTTTTCATATTTTCAGCTTTAAAGGTGTGCTACTTTGCACCAACAGCAAACCTTTTCAGCGATGTAAAACCAGGTGTCAGCCAATGAGAAGCGACTATGTAATGACGTCAGGTTTTTGACAGTATATCGCAGGATATACTGTCACAAATTTTTGACATTGTCCAATCAGACCGCGCGTTACATGCGTAGGTGCATTAGAATGCATATATAATGCTCCTTTTAAGCTTTGACTTTGCATGGACGGCATAAGCTGCAATGGCATCTAAGAAGTCCAGAAAAGGTCTTAAGCATTTCCTATGTACTTCCTAGTGGAGATGCAATAAAAAATATAAGGAGAATAGCCTGTGGATAAAACCTACAGTATTAATTCTAGATAGGCTTCTAACAAACTTACTAATCAATATTTACTTAAATCATCCAACAGTTTCATAAACTGATGCTCAGTTACACAATTGCATTCCAGTCCAACCACTACTATATGGAAATACTGGAGCTAAAAACTTACTTTACAGAGTATGATGTGCCAGTACTTGTGTCCTCTATCTTTCCCTTCTCCATTTTGTAAGGTAAACAGAACTGGGTGTCTCCTTTTTCTACTTCTTCTTTAAACTGTGTAAACAGAGACACAACAAAACTTGTATGCTCAACAATAGAGAGTGGATTGGAAGAACACACCTGGTTAACTACATAACAAACAAGACCTGTCCACATACAGGATAGCTCGCCTGAAGTGCCTTGCCCATCCATGGGTTAAGGAGATATAGGTCTTTAAAAACTTTAACCAAAACATCCAATCCGAACGCCGACACGGACGTGAACGCCAACGCTGTGGTGACAACAATAGCTCTTCCACAACTTTCGTTCAGGCGAGCTAAAAAGAGTCATAGTTCCAAAACTGCTTGGTCATCGTCACTAAACTAGTTTGTTTGGGAACTAGGACTCTTTTTTTCTTTGGTAACAGCCTTGTATATACATATATAGTTAACCAGGGGTGAAGAAGGGAGTTCATTAATCACCAACACAGACTGGTTTCGGTAAAGAAATGTTCAAACAATGAATAAAAAAGAAAGCCTGAGTCAGGCTCTTCCTCCAACAGTAGACATGTTAAGTCTCTCGAAAATTGCAGGAGACTCCCAGAATATATCACTCATTAGCCTCAAAAAAATTGTATTTCCAATATTAGATACATTTTTTGGAAAAAGCTCATACTTGTTGCCAGAATAAACAGATGGATGGATGGATGGATGACTTGCGCTTTTACGTCCTTTCTAACAGTGTTTCAGTCATATCAGGACGATGGTTGGGTAAGTGAGTGAACTCAGGTTTAACGTCCCACCAACAACGAGGTCATATGGAGACGGGACCTCGGTTTAAAGTCTCATCCGAAAGACCGGAGAAGCCGGGGATAGATCTTGCGACCCCTGGATTGGTAGTCCGGAGTGTTATCCACTACACTACAGCCGCTCCTTGTGGTTGGGTGATAATGAAGGGCTTGTGCAATGGAACCCCGTTTGTGAATGAAAAGATACCCCCAACAGTGGGGCTTGAACTCAGGAACACCAGGTCAGCAGGCCAGCACTTAACCCACTGAGCTACTGGGGATAAACGAAAGATAATGAAACACAAACCTGCTGTAGACAATCTAGATATGCCACCATGGCTTGATCAAACCTGTAAACATAAAACACCACATAGGAAAGAGTTACATCATAAAATCAGAGCTCTAGATAAGAGGGAGTATTTGATGATAATTAAGGTTAATTTTTCTTATTTCTCATCGAAACCATATGTTTTGACCCTCATCTGAACCGTCTCGTGGAGACGGTTCATATGAGGGGTCACAACATATGTTTCTATGCAGAATTAACAAAAATTATCCCTAATTATCACCAAATACTCCCTCTTATCTAGAGCTCTGATAAAATGACCTTTACTGTTGTCCATAATGCCACATAAAAAATCTTTACAGTCTGACAAATTATTTGATAAACTGAGGGCAAGATATTTACTTTATTTCTTCAGTTGTAAGATGAAGATTTGTCCCTTCCAAACCAATAAAAAAATCTTTTTTTTCTATTCTATTCTATTCTATCCCATAACCTTACTAGGTTGTTGGGGCACCACAGATGACTTCGAAACAATCCCTTTCCACCTTGTCCTGTCTTCAGCTGCCCTAGTTGAGCTGGCAAAATCCATTCCTGTCCACTCCTTGATATTGTCTTCCCACCTCTTCTTCTGTCTACCTCTTCTTCTTTTTCCTTTCAATGTGCCCTGAAAATTGTCTTTGCTAAACCAGTAGACCTTGAGACGTGGCCAAACCACCTTAGTTCCCGTTTCTTAACCAGCATCAGGAGTTCATCATATTCTCCAATAGCTGCTTGGATCTTCCTGCGAACCTCCTCACTGGTTACATGGTCCTTGTACAAAATGTTAAGTAACCTTCGGTAGCATCTCATCTCAAAGGCCTGCGTTCTTTTCTCTAACTCTGCTGTCAAGGTCCACGATTCACAGGCATTCAGAAATATGGAAATGACAAGGGAGCGCATAAGTTTCACCTATGTCCCTTCCAAACCAATCAAAAAAAATCTTATAAGTTTTTGGATAGTTTTGGAAGATAACAAAAGCATTTTATATCAGAGTTAAGCAAGACTGATTAACATACTTTGAGATACTGGAATGGAAACCCACCTCGTCTTACAGCCAAATAAATATGGTATCTACCTGGTCCAATGCTCCAAAATACAAACTTGTTCTTGATAATTGCTTAATAGTGATTTTGGAATGGTATTATAGAATCAATTTTCTGACAGGTCAGAAAGTCAGGTGCTCTTATGTATACAGAATTATTCTTTAGACCAATAAAGATATCCTGAATAGGGTATCCATGCATATTTAAGAAATACGGGTAAATCAGCTCAAACTGTGAATTGCTGAAGAAATAAACACAAATATTTCTATTGCACTTCTATAGAAATCCAGGGTTGGGTCAACTTGCCCTTGGAAAACTGAACAACAACGACACATCTGTTTACAAAAGCTGGCCCCGAGGTTATAAAACTTTTTTCATGCTCAACTCAGCTGAGCATGAAATTTTCTCTGCTGATAAATATGAAAATTAGTAGGCATTTTCATATTCATTAGCAGAGAAAATTTCATTATCAGCTAAACTGAGCAAGAAAACAAAAGTACTTCTAAGTAATTTGCTATTTATTAGCAAATAAAATTTCATGCTCAGCTGAGTTGAGCATGAAAAAAGTTTTATAACCTCGGGGCCTGGTCCTAGTATATAAAGAGCTCTTACTTTGCATCCCAGAAGAATCTAAAACCTCCTGAGGCATACAATGGCAGCTCCTTAGACTTGTCTGTTAGTGACTCCAGGTACGAATGATTTCCATATGGCACTAACTTATATCTGAAACCAAATATATAGAAAACTTTGCTAATCAATGAAACACTTGTGCCACTTATACTTACGATTTTGATAAGTGAAAGGAAAAAAAAATACCAGTACTGTAACTGCACTTAACCCCTTTAAAGCTACAAGAAAGCATACTATATTACAACAAAATTAAATCTGCAAAATTTCAAAAAATGTTTTATCTAAACTATATCACATTGAGAAATCAAACACTACTGGGCAAACAGTGTAGATCCAGATGAGGTGGCTCATTATGAGCTGCCTCATCTGGATTTACTCTGTTAGCAAATTCAAATATTTTTGGTTTTTGTAGCTTTAGGAGTTAATGCTGCTGGGAAAAATGTTTGCAGTTTTTGCATGCAACTTCAGACTTTTATTCATTGATTAATTTTGTTTTCCTATTCACGGGTTCAATCTAGAAATTTGTCAGATGGGCCAGTGGCCCATCAATATTTTGAAAAGGGCCACCAATTTTTTTCAGAGGGGCCAGCAATTTTTACGACCAAATAACCAGGATTTTGACATTTTGAACACCCAAATACATCTAACCTACCACAGAACAGCAGTAAATAGTGTTATTTTTTGTTTTGCTGTATACAGATAATGCAAGTCATTTTTGTTTCGCATCGTCGTGACAAAGCCAGTGAAATGGAGGGCTTGTAGCCACTCATTTTGAAATTATTTGCATAGAATTTCTCAGCTTTTTGCACCATTCGATTGTTTTTCATCATTGGTGTCTTCCGATTTCTTCCTTCTCACTTACTGGCAGAATTTCCACGGCATCAACAGAACAGAAATCACCAATTCATTTCTGTGTTTGCGTGATTGCCGACATGTTTAGAATAGCTGGTTTCCCTAGCTTTCGTAAATGCACCATAAATAAATCGATATCCGGTTACCAGTCACACTCTCAATTTTAAAACTGCGGAAAGCGTCTCCTAACACTGACTTGCTTAAAGCTATACTGCTAAAAATAAGTTATGCCGGTGCACAACGAAATCGGAAAAGCGCCGATGCATTGGATTTCGCGCCAGTATGGCACATTGGATTTTCAAAAACGGGCCAAGGACTTTCAAAGCACGCCACTGGCGCAAAAACGCAGCCTTAATTGAACCTTGATTGATATAAATTATATAAGCTTTGATATGTAGAAGTCTGAGCATGGGAATATACTGTTTTGCTTTTTGATCACTGGCTAAGCTGCTTGGTCAGTGTTTAAACAGTTTTCCGCTGGGGTTATTGTCTGGACTGCTTTGTCAGTATTTGCACTGTTTTGCATTGTGTTCACAGCCTGGGCTGCCTGGTTAGGGTAAGTACCAATGCATCAACAGCTCAGTCTGCCCTCAGCCAGGAAATGAAACCATCCATAAGCCTTTTACAAATACTGACTGGTACCTTACCTTTGGAATGTTAAATTCATTTTCTTAGCGAGAGAATGTAACAGCAGCACAGTCTGTCCCCAGGCAGCATTAATCTCTGACCATTCAACCTGAAACATACCCACATCACTTCTTACTGCATTTACTTGCAATAGACTGGTATTCAATATACAACTCTTTGTGCATACTGTATGCTGTGATGTTGGTTTTTAACCATTTTGTACTCAGAAAAGCCAAAACTGCATGGAGTTTTGGCTGTTTTGAGTGCAATAGGGTTAAGGATGCTTTTAAGCATGCCCGTATGCTGGTGTATACTGCTTACTGTGTACTGTTCCAGTGTAGCATTTACTGTCAAATTCACAGGGTTGACTGACTACTGCAGCCATCTACTGTTTTCAGCATACTGTTTATGTGCATGTACAAAAGCAAGAATACAAGCTATAGCTGCATGTGCACATGATCTGGCACATGCACAAAGCCAAAACTGTAGCAGTATACAGAAGATACTTAACAGTTCACAGTAAACAGTACACAGAATGCAGATCCACTTTTGAGCATGGGTGAAATGCAACAGCACAGTAGGCAGTATACAGTTTAGAGTTAACAGTAACAGTCTTATAAGAAATTCCATGTAACTGTATATATTCTTAAACAGGGATTTTCCCTTCCAAAACAATCCCAAAATCTAGCTCTATCTACAGGACAGATCTAGAATTTGGGGATTGTCTTACAAGATGGCTCTTCAATTTTGTGACTATTTTGGATGGAAGAGAAGACTCCATCTAATAGCTGAATTATACAACACTGATTAACAGATCAGGGGCAATTTTGGAAGGGAAACCCTAATCTTATAGCCAAATAAATATGTTAACATATTCCCTGAATTAAATGAAAATGCTCTAATTAAGGTATACAAGAATAAGGTTCATTTTTCTAGCTTCTATAATCATGTATCATTTTGCTGTTAGCAGTGTCCTCTCAGCTGTCAAAGAATATGCAAAGAACAGGGAAGTTAGCTCTTGTCACAAATTTTAGGACAGGATTTTCCAGAACTCTGTGTGTCACCTGTTTGCAACTGCCACAAAGAGGCTCATACAAACTTACAGAGGTGAACACAAAACTTGACAAAAGTTTATGCTGATGCTGACTAGGCCACGAGAAAGGCAATACCTATGTCTCACTTTCTGCTAGTCACTTGCAGGACAATGTTTATGGCAGCAAATCAGTCTGAGCAAACAGTGTAGACCCAGATCAGGCTGCTCCTAAAGGAGCAGACAGTGTAGACCCAGATCAGGCTGCTCCTAAAGGAGCAAACAGTGTAGACCCAGATCAGGCTGCTCCTTAAGGAGCAAACAGTGTAGACCCAGATCAGGCTGCTCCTAAAGGAGCAAACAGTGTAGACCCAGATCAGGCTGCTCCTTAAGGAGCAGCCTAATCAGGGTCTACACTGTTTGCCATGCCATATGCATGTTTTAGATGCATTACTGCATTGTACTAGTGAACCTATTTATTCCATATAAGGACAAGTATGGTAATTATTTTAGGTGTCTCAATTTTTACAATTTAAATGGTAATTATCATCTTCAAATATTTATCAGCAATTCTAGGATTGTTATTAGAAAAAAGATCATCTTACAGGAACACTTGGCAGTCGGCCAAGTCGGAAATTGTTGATTGTACCAAAATGACCACTGTGCCTAAAATACATGAAATGTACATTAGATACAACCTACATCTTTACTGAGGGTCTACATCATATGTTTAAGGAGAAAGCCAAAGGTTTGTACATGTATGTGGGGCTAAAACAGTAGTGGTAGTTACAAATATTTCTAATGAAGGGCCAAAGCATACCGTATAATGGGAAATTTTTGCGATGCCTAATATGGATGCCTAATAATTTTAGGAATTTCACAGGTGGTAGCTCTCCGTGAAAATTAAACTCCGCAACATATTTTCCAGGTTTGTACAAAATAATAGTTAGAAATTTGAATCCTCCAAACATATGGTTTGCGGTAATTAAAGCACCCCGCAAAACCGTAAGTAAGTTGCTATAGGGGTATTGCCTGCTGCGCAAATATGTTAGCAGGTTATTAGCAGGTAAATGCAATTGAAACTGTCTGTCACTTTTTTCGCTTGATTAATGTTCACTTGTACCTAATTATGCAAGTACAATTGAATTTGCATTGACTGTGAGTTCTGCACACTTTTATTCTGAACAATAACCATTCTCTCAAATGCTCACATTTCCGTGTACTTAACATGTTTATCTTGCACTTTTTTGTGAAAAAAAGAAAAGAAAAGAAAGAAAAATGTCTATCCTCTCAAATCCAAAAGGAGCCAATACCATCTTAAAGAAATTAATGTGTTCAGAATAAAGTGATTTCAGTTTCTTTACATTTCTCTCCCATTGTACAGCTTGATTTTGAAGTCTAGCCAACGTTTTTGCGAGACAAATACAATTTCGTTTTCGCAGACAATTACATCCTCAAAATTTAAAAACAGCAAAAGTTTATCTTCATGTTTTTTTGGCAAATCTGTGAAAATTTGACGACACGAAAATTTTCCATTATACGGTATACATTTAGGAGAATGCCTAAAAAGGGGCTAAAACAAACCTGATAAGGAACCTAGGTTACCATGATATGGCTTTAACATGAGATGACCTTTACCATAATACCAACCATTATGATAATCAAGAAATAAACACTTCATGAAAACTTTCTTTAAGGTGAAAGGAGACAACTTTAGTGTTTAGTATTAGTATTAATAAGCCTCCACTCAAAATGGGTCTACTCCTAAAGGAAAGAATTTGCTCCATGTGAGCTCCTTTCAGAGTTGACACTGTTTACAAAGAGGCAAAAATGAAAATGGCAAAGTTGCTGCCCTTAAAAGAGTACATATTCACCTAAAAATAAAGTCATGAAAATTTCCCACAGTACATTTGTACAGGTAATACCAATTAACCTGTGCTGTCAACGAATGTGGTACTATAAAAAGTAGCTGTCAACCGAGAATTTAACTGTAAGCGCTACCAATAATGGTAAATAATAGTATTGTTAATGGCTGTCCACCAAGATGTTACAGAATCTTGGTGGACAGCCATTAACAAACCTATTATTTACCATTATTGGTAGTAGTCAAATTTTAACGGCCTGACAGTAACTGCTGTCAACTGTCTCAGTTAACGGCCGCTTCCACATGTATGGTGTCTGGCTTAGTGAAAACAGCAAAGGTATGGAAATTGGTATTATCCCTGTGATAGGCATCCTTACCATATATGGAATGTTGCATTGAATACATTGGTCTTCTTCAATCTGTCAAGCTGAGCCTGAGCATACTTCAACTGATTATCTACCCTGAAAATAATAATCTCACAGATTTGCCATAATAACATAGTCAACTCCCCATATCTCGAACACTGATATCTGAAAGTATCCTCTTATATTAAAGAATATATTAATTTTCCTATTTTTATTTACATTTCAACTCCTGTTATCTCAAACTACTAATATCTCAAAGTAAATTTTCTGGTACCAGAAAATTTAATTTGAGATATCAGTAGTTTGGGCTGAAGTTCGACTTTGAGATATCGAGACTTGACTGTACTTCACTAACAGGGTAGCTAAGGGTCTAAGCTAGCTCCATGCGGACAGCAAAGACTCTGATCAGATTGGGCACATGCCCAGACTGATTTGAGTCTCCACTGGGTGCATATACCTCTTTGTAGGTTTTGTGGTGTCCTGGCTCATATTTATTTGGCTATAAAATGGGTGTTTCCGCTCTCAAGAATGACTCCAAATATGAGCCGCGACACGAGAAAACCAACAATGTGGTTGTGCGCCCAGTGCAGACTCAGATCAGCCTGGGCATCCACCCAGGCTGATCAGACTCTTCAGGGAGCGCTTAAAGGGTAGCTAATGGTCTAAGCTACCTTCATGCGGACAGCGAAGACTCTGATCAGACTGGGCGCACAACCACATTGTTGGTTTTGTCGTGTCGCGGCTCATATCTACATCTGTCTTAAGAAATTCTGCTTTAAGATAGATTTTTTTCCTTTCCAAAACAATCCCAAATTTTAAAGATCTAGATTTTTGGGATGGCTTTGGAAGGGGAAACATTCATCTTAAAACGTAAGAAATATGGTGAACTTTCTCTTTGTTAAATCTAGTTCTGAGACTCTTGTTATTCCTTTCCTCCTCCATATACACATAGTGACGTAAAAGGGAACTTTTATGGTAATGGCTTACATGTCTTTATTAAATCCAATATCAATCTGAAAAAGAATTTTCTTTTTTCTTATAAGATGGATCTAGATTTTTTTAATTGTTTTGGACAGGGAAAACCTCTGTATAATAACCAAAGAAAAATGGTAACATAATTTACCTTTTTTGTTCATCATCAAGCTCTTGGACCTGTCTTTTGTACTCATTATATTCCTTCCAATATCTGTAAAATCAAAATCTGTATAATACAAACACAGAGGTTCTTACATTTATGAAACGAGTGTAAGATTGTTTTTCATAAACCCATTAAAAAGTTATTTTTATCACCTTCAAAATGAACATTATTTCAACACGGCGCCAAGTGTGTGCAACTATGGTTACGTACCCTTGAGCCACTTGGGTAACATCGATACGAGAATTGAACAGAACAGAACAATACGAAAATGCATTGTTTACAAGGTTGTTGTCAATGACGTTACAAGTATGTGCCAAAATGTTATTACACGTGTGGTCATATGATTTTAATGACATGAAGTTATACACTGAATAACAGCAATGTCATAATTTATTTCCTACATCTGTAAATTTATAGAATAAACTCCACTACCTTGTATCTGAAAATGTTATGTATAATATGTAGGCCCCCAAATAATGAGTAGCTGATGACAGTTTGAGATAAGTTATCCATGTAGTTAGGTTAAAATACATGTTGAGACATCTCATTAGCATCCCCTCGCTGAGGAAATTCTAATGAGATATCAACAATTCTTTCAAGGCAATTAAGACATTATAAAAACTTCTCATCAAATGGTTTCCTACTCATGTCATATATTTTCAAGCCCCCCTCCCCTCCCCCCCCCACCCCCTCCTCCTCCCCCACATCACACATAAACATCTCAACACCTCCCAGTTAACCAGAGCCCCACCAGTACGAGGTGATCTGGATCTCGGCCTGTAACTTACCTTTCTTCTTCTTCTTCCAACTTTCTCGCTATCTCCTTCTCTTTCTGTATTTCTTTCTTCACTGTATCATGTTCTGTTTCAACTTTATGAAGCTGTTCTCTCAGTGTGGCTTCCTCTGCGCGAAGCTGTAAAGATATAGAGGATCTTACACTCGTGGTCATTTCATGAAATTTATGAAATTATGAAAAAAGCCTCCGGCAAGTTTCATGAATTTTATATGAAATGACCACGAGTGTAAAGTGTTGTTTATCATATGACCCTTCAAAATTGGATTTTTATGCCTTCAAACTGAACATTATTTCAACAAGAAAATGCATTGCTGACACGGTCATTGTCAATGACGTTGCATGATTGCACAAAAGTATTATTACATGTGTGGTAAAGCGATTTTTATTTTATTTTGAATAATGGGTTTAGCATGTAACACTGGATATTCTGTGCATTACAAGAATTGTCACAAGACAATAAAAAGCGACTAATGGGAGCCTGACTCTAACAAGGGCTTGTTTAATATGGACATTATATGGGCCAAATGAAATATCAGACCAACTGCAGTGTCAGAATAAACACTTATCCTAAAATTTACCCAAACCTCTAAAATATTGCCAGAGATATGAGAATATCACTCAACTGTGATATATAGGTCACAGTGACCTAGGTGATATGAGGTCAATCACTGTATACACCAAATATGATACAAGTCAATGAAAATGTGACGTTTTTGGTCAGGTAGGTCTGAGCAAACAGTGCAGACCCAGATCCTTAAGGATTATGCATTATGCATTATAAAACCAAACTGTTTCATTTTAGTTTAATTATGGCAGTTATGTTTTAGAATACCGTATTAATCCTATTAAATGCCCTCGGGGCATTGCGAAATGGGGTGTTACATTGGTCATAAAATGTAGTAAATCAGACATTGCCAAAATACCTCTAACAAACAGTAGTAAGGCAAACAGGCCCCGAGGTTATAAAACTTTTTTCATGCTCAACTCAGCTGAGCATAAAATTTTCTCTGCTGATAAATATGAAAATGCCAACTAATGTTGGCATTTTCATATTCATAAGCAGAGAAAATTTCATACTCAGCTAAACTGGGCAAGAAAACAACTGTACCTATAAAAAATTTGGTATCTATTAGCAGGTAAAATTTCATGCTCAACTCAGCTGAGCATGAAAAACGTTTTATAACCTCGGGGCCAGGTATACTTTTAGAGGAAACAGCTCTACTATTTTGTCTCCCTTCTCATTAGGGGTCAACTCTTAAAGGATAGAATTTGGTCCTCTAGGAGCAAATTCTGTCCTTTAAGAGTAGACCCCATTTCAAAGAGCTACCTTATTCCCAGAAGCAAACAAGAATTCATGCAAGTTAATACAAGCTAATATAACATTATTTTTGAATAAATAAGCAGGGGGCGTTTATTAGAGCAGGGGTGTTTATTAGGATTAATACCATATTAAGTTTACCTGTTTAAGCTCATCATCCAAGCTCACATCATCAGAGCAGTCATTGTTGTTCTCCAACTTTTCAAGGAAGTTCCTGAAAATGACAGAAATATCATTAACCCTTTTTTGACCAGTAGACTTGCCCATCTTTATCATTTGGATGAGTCCATTTCTAGTTTTAGGGGTTTCTGGTGGATGTTTTCATTTACATTGTTTTTTACATGGAAATTGAAGAGGCACCGTGGTCATGTATGGTGCAGGAGTATGGTGAGTTCAAATCCCGGTATGGGTCAACTCATGACTGGAAAACTATCTCTGTCACCCAGCAGTAAATGCGTACCTTTCACCAATCTGGGAAGGATAAAGCAGCAAAAGGAGAGGGATGGGCCCAGGATACAGTAGGCCTTTAACCCCTACTGCCCCATTATGTCCCCAAAACGTGTTTCCAGTCTACCATGAGTTAAGAATATAATTTTGTGCACTTAAATGGACAAACCGCAATATTGTATTTGACTGGCAAAAAGACAGACTCATACAAGTCTCCTACTTAAAGCATATTTTTTTAAATATTTTGCAATCTGAAACAAGCTTCAGCTATAGACTGGCTCACAGTAGGATCTTATTCAGTTGCCCTTAAAATGGTATCAGAGAAGCATATTGCTAGATATGAGCCTGAATATCAGTCTGGAGTCTAGCCTTTCAAAATTACCACAGATATGTAAGGTAAATCAGTCTTTTGTTATTCAGCTACAGGTATAAAATGGTGTTTTTCTCTTTCAAAACAATCCCAAAGATCTAGATCCATTTTACAAAATGGATCTAGATCTTTGGGACAGTTTTGAAAGGGGAAACCCCTGCCTTAAAACTGAATTAATACAGTATTTAACCTTAGCAGAGAAGGCTCACTGAAATTTTCAGCTTGGAATTTTAAACTCCTAAAGGAAAGAAGGAGAGTACTCGTTCCTTTAAGAGTTGACCCTCTACTGAGAAGGGAGGCTTAAGGGGGGTAAAAATAGTTGTTAAATTTTTTTTTTGTATAATTTGCTTAATCTGTTGTAACCCTTCTGTTGGTCTAAATTATTTAGTTCAGTAAAGATAGCTGAGTTGCCACCTATTTGGGAAAGAGCTGCTGACTCGGTTTATCACTTGTAATTTATTGTTTGTTAGGATGTCTTTGTCAATCTTTCCCTTTGATGTTGGGGATAGGGTTTGGGATCTGATTCAGTCAGTTCCTGAAGTGTAGTTACTCTTTAAAATTGAAATAGCAGAATAATTCCCTCTGAAATCATCCATTCACCTTAATACAGGTTATTAGAGCTATATAATTTCAGCAGTGGCTGATTTGCTACATTTTATGCTCTAAATAATGCCCCCTTTCATTAAATGCCATGCCCTTGGGGCATTTAATAGGATTAATACGGTAGCTGAATTGCAAAAATTTGCTAAAAAATGATTTTGATTTTGATTGATTGATTTGTGGCTAATAATGTCGACGTTAAACAGCTATGGTCAAGTCAGGACGGTCAGTTAACCTAACCACACTGTTCCTGGGCAGGCTTAGACCTAAGCGGTTAACCAGTACTAAGTGCACATACTTTCTCCAGTAACAACTGCCCTTCATGAATCAGTGGAAGGAGAAACGAAAGTATGTGGCCGAACCAGGTTTCAAACCCAGGACCTCTGACTTATGAGTCAGGTGCCCTACCGATTGCAAATAGCTGAATTTGCATACAGTGTAGATCCACATGAGGCAGCTCATGAGCTGCTTCATCTAGAGCTAAACTGTTTGCTTTCTCAGACTGTCTAACCAACCCTAGTCAGTCAAGACCCATGCCTCAAGGATATGCAGGCAAATTCCAACTCTCAATTTACATTCTTCTATACTGCTCACAAAAAGAGGCCCTGAATCCCTCACCTGAGCAAAAATGACAAATGTCAAACTAGGGTCATCTATTGAACAAAACCCGATAGTTTGAAACTGTCAAAATATGAGACATTGGTCAAAGGTCAAAAAAAGATTTTAATCTCTATTTACTCAACCAGAGGGCCATGCATGAGGCCCTAAATTGCTCACCTGAGTAAAAAGGTCACAGGTCAAACTAGGGTCATCATTTGAACAAATCAGATAGTTAGATGGAATCAGTCCACAATTATTTCCCTTGATTGGTTGAACACTTTCAGGATATACTTTCGCAAAAATAGTTCCCTGGTTCATTGGTTTCTAAGAAGGCCAGTTTGACTGAATATCCTGCTTGCTATAGCAAACTGAAAAGAGCCTTGGATATATTGCCCACGTGAAGTGACCTGGCAGGGCGGGGCTATCGATTTAGGTCAATGCATTATGAAATAGGTAAAGCAACATTTTCGTAACCAATCGGAAAGATATTCGTAAGTATCTGTTAATCCTCGCGTATCATGCATGGATTATAGCTGTTTTACTATATCTCACAAACGTGCAAAGACTCATTGGTGTAGTGGACCGCTGCTAGACGTGCTAACCTTTTTTGTATCTTATAAGGGTCCAAGGTTCGAATATACCTAAAATTATAAAGTTTTTTTTTATTCTTTCTTTTTAAGTTTTCAGGTAACAAATGATTATTTTGCCTGACAGAAATTTCCGTTTGTTTTAATTACTCCATATGTTTATGCTCATAATAAAAAAGGAAAATCTTAAGATTTTTGTTTGTCTGATTATGTCCAGAAATATGCACGAGGGCATTTAGTATATTATGGTATTTTATGCTCGAGAAAAGTGATATGCATGCACGAGCAAACGATGAGTGAATAAATAATTCCTGATTTGGTTATTCACTTTTCAGTTTCTGGGTGTCTACCAAAGCAGACATCTCGAACTCTAATCCTTTGAATTATCTCGAGCGAAAGGAATTACTGGAGATGTCTTTTCTCCTAAAATGAAATGATTAAAACAAAAAAAATAAATATGTAAAGAATATAAAGTTTCAAAATAAGAAAAAATGAGAGAAAAAAAAAGTTTATTCTCATCCTAGATTTGAACCCTAGATCGTAGCACCGAGTGTCTTTGCAATCCGACTACAGATTCACTACACCAAGACGCTTTGTACACGATTTGGCTAAAATACTGTTATTACTTATAACAAGAAAGGCGAGGATTAACGAAGTCGTACGGATATTTTTCCGATTGTTGGCGAAAATAGGAATTACCTATTTCACAATGCACTGGTCCATAGCGCTAGCTCCGCCCTGCCAGGTCACTTCACAAGGGCAATACTTCTTGAAAATGTATAATTAGTTCAGAATCCCCAGCACTGGAGGTAACTAGAGGAACCGAATCACACCCTTCATAGGTGCCCCTACAGTGGCAGTTTGGGCAGTTTGTCTCATAAGTTGACGGGTCAATGTCTACTGTAAAAAAAGTGGAAAGACAAGCAAATTCCGTGGATTTATATCCCACGCCGAAGTGGCCCTGATTTGTTTATGGTTTATTTTAAGTTATATAAAATTTTGTTCACTGGTTACTCAGTTACGGCTGAACAAAATCTTGTGGATTGTAAATAAAATCAAGGGCACTAACTCTGGGATAAGTGAGGTATAAGCTGAATCTGTTCTTAAACACTTGTCTCAGCATCACTGCACTATGATCATACATTTTTAATTCAGTTTTAAGAAATTTTGTTCACCGATACCTTAGTTATGGCTAATTTGTGGATTTTAAATCCATTCAAGGGCATTAAATCATGGACTACTGGAGCGACTATGGCAAAACTTAATGTGCACTGCTGTGTCATGACAATACATAATTATTTTAAGTTTCATGAAATTCCATTCATTGGTTACTTAGTTAGGACTCAATTTGTTAATTTTAAACCAATTCAAGGGCAATAACTCATTGCTTACTGAAGCAATTCTGACAAAACATACGATGCACCAATGTGATATGGTGATACATATTTAGTATAAGTTTCATGGAATTCTTTTCATTGATTACTTAGTTATGGCTGAATTTGTCAAACTTAAATTGATTCAAGGGCAATAACTCATGCACTACTGATGCCCTTCTGACGAAATGTTATCTGCATAACCACGTTATAGTGATACATAATCAGTGTAAGTTTCATGAAGTTTTGATAATTGGTTACTTAGTTATGACTCATTTTATTAATTTTAAGTCCATTAAAGGGCAATAACTCACGCATTACTGATGCCCTTAATACAAAACTTCATGTGCATAACCGTGTTATTGTGATACATATTCACTTTAAGTTTCATAAAGTTTTGATAATTGGTTACATAGTTACCGCTCATTTTATTAATTTTAAGTCCATTAAAGGGCAATAACTCATGCACTACTGAAGCCAGTATGATGAAACTTCACGTGCATCAGCGCATTATAGTGATACATATTTCTTTCAACTTTCATGAAATTCCGTCCAGTGGTTACTTACTAAAGATGGACGGACAGACAGAGGGACAGACAGATGGACAGACAGACGGACAGACGGGTATGGAGACAAGAGGCCCAAATGGACCTGATATCGCTCACCTGGCTATTGTGCAACAGGACCATTCTGATACAAAATTGGTCCAATTCCACTGAGAATTTCTCATTTTCACATTTTGCTACTTTTAGTAACAGAGGCCAACTTGCCTGGTCTTTATATATTTACTTTTGAAACACCTCAATGCAAGAATCATTTTGCCACAATTTTCATCAAAATCCATTCAGGGGTTACTGAGATATTGTCAGTTTCATGTTTTGTACTATTTTTAGTAATGGCAGATGGCGGCCATCTTGGATTGCTAAAATGTAAAAATCATGCAAGGACCATTTTGACACAAATTTGGTCCAATTCCATTGAGATTTTCTAATTTTCACATTTTTCTATTTTTAGTCACAGAGGCCAACATGACTGGTCTACAGTTAGATATTTTTGAAACATCTCAATGCAAGAATCATTTTGACACAAATTTCGTCAAAATCCATTCAGCGGTTACTGAGATATTGTCATTTTCATGTTTTGTGCTATTTTTAGTAACGGCAGATGGCAGCCATCTTGGAATGCCAAAATGCAAAAAATCGAAAAAGCTTAATGAAAGGACGTTTCTGACACAAAATTAACCCAATTCCATTGAGATTTTCTAATTTTCACATTTTTCTATTTTTAGTAACAGAGGCCAATATGACTGGTCTACAGTTAGATATTTTTGAAACATCTCAATGAAAGAATCATTTTGACACAAATTTCGTCAAAATCCATTCAACGGTTACTGAGATATTGTCATTTTCATGTTTTGTGCTATTTTTAGTAACAGCAGATGGCGGCGATCTTGGAATGCCGAATTGCAATTAATCGAAACAACTTCATGCAAGGAACATTCTGACACAAAATTGGTCCAATTCCATTCAAGGGTTCTTGAGTAATTGTCATTTTTATGTTTGTGCTATTTTTAGTTACACCAGATGGCGGCCATCTAGGAATGCCAAATTGCAATTAATCGAAACGGCTTCATGCAAGGAACATTCTGACACAAAATTGGTCCAATTCCATTCAAGGGTTCTTGAGTAATTGTCATTTTTATGTTTGTGCTATTTTTAGTAACGGCCCCCATGGTGGCCATCTTGGATAGTCAACTGGCACAAAATTGAAATGATTCCATTCAAGAACCATTTCTGACCAAATCTGGTCAGAACTGGTTGCATTTTCTTTAGATATTGACATTTGAGCAAAATCGGCCTTGTAAATGCTAAGTAGGTCACTGTGACCTAATTCCGCTATAGATTTTTATTATTTTTACAATTTTCAATACCAAGGTCCCACTTATGTTCCATGCAAACTTTCAACCAAATATACCAAATGGTTCTGGAGAAGAAGTTGATTTTGTTGTTTTTGCTATTTTTAGTAACGGCAGCCATCTTGGATTCTTGACCTGACCCAATTTTATAATTTTGAAACCCTGCAGTCTGGTCATGCTCCATGTGAAATTTGAGATCCATGGGTTCACTGGTTTTAGAGAAGAAGTTGTTTGAAGTTGTTTAAATAGGTCATTTTTTGACATTGGCATTTGAGCAAAATTACACACGTAAACAGAAAGTAGGTCACTGTGACAAAACTCCGCTACAGATTTTTTTCATTTTTACAATTTTGAATACCAAGGATTCACTGATGTTCCATGCCAAAATTCAGACAAATATACCCAGTGGTTCTGGAGAAAAAGTTTATTTTGTTGTTTTTGCTATTTTTAGTAACGGCGGCCATCTTGGATTTTCAACCTGACCCAATTTTATAATTCTGAGACCCTGGAGTCAGGTCATGCTCCATGTAAAATTGGAGAACCATGGGACCAGTAGTTTTACAGAAGAAGATGTTTGAATATTTGTTTTTAGGTGTTGACGGACGACGCACGGACGCACGACGCACGCCGGACGCATTGGTATGACAATAGCTCACTATGGCCCTTCGGGCCAGGTGAGCTAAAAACTATATCCCTCCGCCTTCGGCGGGGGAAAGCAAACTTATTTCAAGTTTCATGAAATTCCGTCCAGTGGTTACTTAGTTATGGCTCCGGACGGACGGACGGAAAGACGGACGGACGGACAGAAGGACAGATGAACGGACAGACGGAGGGACATGGAGAAAACTATATCCCTCCGCCTTCGGCGGGGGATAACAAGCTGATTTTTACCTGTTTAAACTGTTTGAAAATTGTTTGTCATGCCTCAGAGACTTGAGGAAAAGAGAGTTAAAAGTGCCTGAAGTGTTGTGAAGAAAGTTTCATGGATGGATGGATAATTAAACTGTATAGTAAAACTGTAAAGCAAATTGTGTGAACCCTGATCAGACTGCTCCTTCTCCTATACCTGTAGTAAGCTTTCTTTCTTATAAGCATACATTTTAACAAATGTTTATATATTTAATAATGGAACTAAATTTAAAGGTTAAGCATAGGAGAAAAGCTGCTTTAATATAGTCACAGAAGAATAGAGAAGCTTTACAAACTGAAACATTATAGATTCTCTGCCATTTTTAGCATTGTAAACAAACAAACAAAGGGATAAACCTACAAAAATATGTGTGCTAATAGTCATATGCCACAGAAATATATGATGTGCGGTTAAAGGAGCATGTGCTCTTATTAGATGGAATACGGTAGTACCAGTGTCTAAGTCAGCAAAGCAAGGTTTTTTTCACTTTCAAAAAGCTAGTACTTGAACGATTATAGTCAAGGGAAATAATGTGGAACTTAATATTTAGAGTTGGATAATTAATACAGGACTATAATAAAAATGCATATGAGTGAAAAATCAATATAAATGTATATTGTTTTTAATTTATCTCCAGCAAATTCAAGTTTCTGATAACTCGTAATATTTTAATTTGTAATACTAATAGTCTGTCCTGTAATTCTGCACATTCCATACCTATATACTGGTCCGCCATATGCCCGCGGTACTAACGAATCGCCGCCATTTTTGAAGATAACCGATCGCTAATCAATAGAAAACAATAAAAGGGTTCCTACCTTATTATCCGTTGCAGCTTTCTAGCCCCTGTTTTCAAATGCCAACATAAACGGTTTCACCGCAAATGCTCTTTGAATCATGACCCTCTCATGGAAGCCATCTTGGACAGTGACGTCATATACTCGCGGTACTGGGAAAAATGCTGAGTACGGTGGCCTTTACATGCCATATGTAAGTTCAATGTAAGTAAAATAATTAACGAATGGAACTCGAACTGCACACAAATTCAAATGTGATTAAACTGAAAAGAATACAACATATTTACAAATTCCTGCACTGTTGATTGGTTTTAAAATTTAATTTTTGTCAGTGCAATGGGGGCATCTAAAGATGGTGTCCCTTCTTATCACTCTCACTTCAGAGCAATACTGTAAGTGGGTCCAATGAGGGCAAAAGTCACACTGACCCCACTTGACAAATATTAGTTGATCACATCCCTTGAGCTCTTTGGGGTGAAACAGTTTACAGGAACAGCATTTGTCTTCATCTGCTATGGACTCATTGCTACTTTCTGACGAATCTTCAGGTGTATGCACATTTATGGGACCACCTTTTGGATTTAATCCTGAAGTGCCTGGCTTGGTGACATTTTTCTCGGTTCCAGTTTTAGATTTCTCTTGCTTTGTTTTGAGTTTTTTAGCTTTCTTTGCAGGATTTGACTGAACTTTGTTGTTTTGTGCTTTCTTTTGTGCTTGAGATGTTAAGGTGTCTATATTTGACTTTTTCATCAGATTTCCTGTGACTGAAAATGGAGGGACAAACTTTTTTTTAGGCCTTTGGACAACTTTAGTTATTTTCCTTGCACTGAAGAAATTTTCAACTATATCAGCTGCAGCACTTGTAGAAGTGGATGGCTTTGAGGGCTGTGAAACAAAGACATCAGTTGGTAAGTTAGCTTCCAATGATACCGTAACACGCTCTTCAACATCTCCTTGGGGCTCAGAACTGTTGACTGTACTTTCTACAACACAGGTAGGTGTGTCTACAGGGTCTTTATCTTTAGGATATATTGTTGCTGGGGCCATCTGGGTATCAGATATCACCTTTCTGTTATAGGGATATATCCCTGACTGCCTGAATCCACCAATGATGTTTTCTGGACAAAAGGCTTTAAGGTAAGGTTTGGCTGTTAGATGTGCTATTTCATATCTACTGATGGACAGACCCGGATTCTTCTGCAAGTAACTCTGACATTCTTTATAGTACTGACTTTTAAGGGGTCCAAACACACTTATATCTAGAGGCTGGGTCAGATGGCTAGTGTGTGGAGGAAGAACAAATAATATAACATTTCTCTTTTTAGCCCATTCTGTTAGTGTCAATGAAAGGTGGGACTTGTGACCATCATAGAGTATAAGAGTTGCCTTTTTATTTCCCTCCGTAAGTGCTGCATGCATAGAAAGATGATCCATAACATAAGACTCGAATATTCTCGAATTGGACCATCCAGTCTCTGACATCATGCCGGCTGATCCTGCAGGGGCCCCTTCAAGTAGCTCATCCATCCATCTTTTCCCAGGAAATACATAAAATGGTGGTATGTAATTGCCAACTGCATTTGCTCCCGCTATTATAGTCACATTTGCTGATCTTGCCGAAGTAATCGCTTGTGGCTTGGATTCAGTTCCACACACTATCTTAGGAGGCGAATGTTCTGTGTTTACACCAGTCTCATCAACATTATATATACGTTCAGGTGCGTTCATCAGATCATTGTCTTTCATAACAGTTCCTAAATCCTGGAAATACTTCTCAATAACTTCTTTTGAAGCACTTTTAGCTCTACAGATTTGTAGCTTTTGGGGTTTCACCATTTTTAAGTCTGGCCAACGGCTCAGCAGTCCATAGAACCAGTGATCACTCAAACTATCCTCAGACTTAATCTCCTTCCCAACAGATCTGGCAAAATCAGCCGCCATATACTGAATGTTACTCTTGGTGTACCCATAACCAATGTCACTCATATACTTAATGTGCTCTACAAACCGCTTCTCTTCATCCATGGTCAAAATCCTACTGGGACCCTTGCTTGCATCTACTGCAACTTTGCATCGTGTTCGGTCGCGTAGGGTTGATTCAGGAACACTGTACAGGCGCGATGCTCTATACACAGACATCCCCGTTTTTGTCGCTTCATAAGCTCGGTACAAGTTCGCCTTGTCATATGGCTTTTCTCTCCCTGACTTTGTTTCAGCCTGCAAAGCAATGAGAAACAACTTTGCAACCATATTCAATTTTATCTTCTTCTCTTTTTTTTTTTCATTTTAACCCCCCCCCCCCCCCCCCCCACACACACACACACACGACATACACCTGTTTTATGGTGGTTTCTAGCAAGCAGAACATAGAAGCAGCTTTTTTTTATCAAATAATAATTATTCATTAATGATATTTTGATATAAAAAAAAGACTAAAATGATTGTCCGCTTGATAGCATTAGCTAAATAAAAGTGAAAAATCAAACACATGAAAAAGTCTATTGCGATGACACTTTAATGCTTCCGTAGATTTTTTTTACTGGCGGGAAGCCTTCCCAGGAAGTCACGTGTTGTTTTGATTTCATTCATGAATATTGATGTGCAGACGATGTGTAGCTGTCAAAACCGGATAGATTTATCGAAAATATTCAAGGGAAATATGGCTATTTATGCAACAGGGGTTGGAAGGTAGGTAGCTTATTGGTTGTTTTGGTATAGAAAAATATTTTTCATTCACAACTCACCGAGAAACGAAACATCTTGGAAGATTTTCACAGGTAGGTGGAGCGTAGCCCTCAGTTCACGGATTTGCATACGTAAACAATCGGTAGATGGCGCGGCGGTTTGTTTATCCGGAAAATACCGGTTACCGCGAGCATATGATTGCCGCGGGCATATGGAGTCGCAGTATACCATATATATTTAAATAATATTTTGTATATTTATTCTCCCTTCCTCTTTATAAGTGACATTTAAGACTAGAAGTTCTAAGACTTCACTTGCAGAGCTGTAAGTACGCACTTAAAAAACTTTTTAGAAAACCCTTTTCTAAAGGGTCTTAGGGGCCAAATGAAAGTGGACAAAGTACCCAATCAAAACTTGCAAGTCTTATTCAATTCAATTCAATTCTTTATTCAGATTGCCAAATACATTTTAGCGCATCTACAACATATCATAGAAACAAGACAATGATCTACCGTAATCGACCCATTTACCGCACCGTGCGCTTAACTTTTTCAAAATTGCAACAAAAAGATGTGGTTAAAATGTATTTAATAACCGCACACTCAGGACAATGAAATGCAGGGTGACTGAAAAGAGGCAACGTGTTTATACATTTCATGAATTCCCTGTTAATTACTGGGTTTTGTGAGAGTTTCAAAGAAAAAGCAGTGTGCGCTTGTGCAGTTTGTCCGGAAATGGCCTTGGTGTGCGGTTATAGGGGCACGTGCGGTAAATGGGTCGATTACGGTAATCACATTTACCTTCCCAGCAGGCACATGGCGTCGCAGTGACGTCCCACTGACTCCAGTGCGAGGCCACTTATTAACATTGACAATTCCAGAATATTTAGGATATGCAGATTATACAACATTCCAACAGCCAGGCGAGATGGAACCATCAAAGTTTGGCTCGACTTGATTACACATATTCCCAATATGCTCTAAGAAATGTTAATTTCTAGTTTTACTCTATTTTAAAGGTAGGTTCCTGTACTTTGGAATGCATAATAATTTTAATGATCTTTCATCCAAGTTGTTGGAAAGCAGTTATAAAAGGGAATGAATAAGTTTCACTAAAAAGTGTAAATCAAAAAAATATTAGAAAAGTTGTTTTGCAAGGGATATCCTAACTCTGCTTCGCACACCAGTTATCGCTATTTTTAGTTCGCGCCAAAAATAGATAACGCAGCTGACGTCATGCTGCATTGCATTTTGGGATAGTTTTAACTCATGCGCCATGCCAGGACCTCTAGGAGAGCTCACGGCAAGGGAAAATTGACCTTTGGAGAAGGGCATCAGACACTGCGCACTTATAGACATAATAAACATAGTTATTTTTAGAACTGGAATTCCAACGAAAGAAAATAAACCAAAGGGGAAAACGACTATTTTCTTCAACATCTGACGAGTTTCTCAGTAGCAACAAATTCAGAAAAATAAGAGAATTCAATACAGCTCAGAAAAAGACGAAATTATTTGGTGGACATAATTGTTATCGCTAGTCCAGGAACCTACCTTTAAGCTCACCTGAGCCTTTAGTATCATAGGTGAGCTTATAGTACAGGCAGGCTCCATCATCCAACAGGAGCCCAGTATAAGCTCAGTAGGTTATGCGCTGGCTTGCTAATCTAGCAGTCCTGGGTTCAAGCCCCACTGAAAGCAGGAATCTTTTCGATCATGAACGGGGTTCCAATTTGCACACAGCCTTTCATCGTCCTGATATCAGTGTTAGAAATACAACTGTCCACATGCCCGACAAGGGTAGAAATCGCAGGGGGCAATCAGATCTTCTTTGAAGGTTGCCCCCAGCACATCATGAAATTTTGCAAGATTTGATTCCATTTTTCAGGTCTCAAGTATATGAACTTTTCAAAAACATAAAAGAAGGAACAGGCAGGACAGAAATGAAAAAAAAATCCATCAATTTACTAAAATTTGCCTCAGTTTTATGCTTCTTAATGTTTTCTCTACAAGGAGGGAATGATTATCCAGGCAAATAACTAGAATTCATAAGACAAGTTTTAACATTAATCACTTACCTAACCATGAGTCTCAACTTCATGTTTTAAACCTTCTAAAAGGTCATTAAAATTTGAACATATTTCTGAAATTTCCAGCTAAGTTATCTTTGATTCTATCCCAATATTAAGGTGTTCTATCAAATTCCCAAGGGCTGGGATGTTTCGACGAATCTCTGGCAATATCGCCCATACCTCTGGAAACTAGAAAATGTGTTTATGAAGTGCTATGCCCCCAACTGTATGCTTGCCTCTAGAGAAGGTTAATCCCATGATGTTTAAGTCAGAAAGGGGTTTTAATCAGCTCAGCTACAGCTTAGCCTGTAACTGTATGACAAATATTATAACAATTCTATTAGCTTAGCGGTTCTTCAGATGTTTTGTTCACAAAGTTATTCCTGTAGCTTGTTTGTTTACAAAAAGCCTATGTCCAACAAGAATTCCTCGGAATGCGGTGTCTCGCCTGCTGGCGCTTTGTCACAAAAAAGAGCTAAATCAACAAAGATGTATGCATGACCCTAGTTTCTTGGCTCTAGACCTTACAGTTTCTGAGAAACAGACCTAAACCCGAAACCTTGACAAACAGTTGCAAATTTAGTCAACCATAAAATGTAGGTAAAGACTCAATATTGATGATGACTTTTGAGTTCTTCTTTTCCAGATGAATGCATGACCCAAGTTTGATAGCTCTAGCCCTTATAGTTTCTGGGAAACAGACCTCAATGCAAGAAACTCGACAAAAAATTGCAAAGTCAGTCAACTGTAAAATATAGGTTAAGACTCAATACTGATGATGGCTCTAAGTTTTACTCTTCCAGATGTATGCATGAACCAAGTTTCATGACTCTAGCCCTTATAGTTTCTGAGAAACAAACCTAAACCCAAAAATATGACAAAAAACTGCAAAGTCAGTCAACCGTAAAATGTAGGTGAAGACTCAATATTGATAATGGTTTTGAGATTTACTCTTCCATATGAACGCATGACCCAAGTTTCATGGCTCTAGCCCTTAAGTTTCTGAGAAAATGACCTAAATGCAAAAACTTGACCAAAAAAAAGCAAAGTCAGTCAACCGTAAAATGTAGGTCAAGACTCAACACTGATGATGGCTTTCAGCTGTACTTTTCCAGATGTATGCATGACCAGTGTTTCATGGCTCTAGCCCTTATAGTTTCTGAGATAATGACCTCAACGCAAAAACTCAAAAACTCGACAAAAAATTGCTAAGTCAGTCAACCGTAAAATGGCTTTCAGCTGTACTCTTCCAGATGTAAGCATGACCCAAGTTTCATGGCTCTAGCCTTTATAGTTTCTGAGAAAATGACCTCAACGCAAAAACTCGACAAAAAATTGCAAAGTCAGTCTACCGTAAAATGTAAGACAAGACTCAACATTGATGATGGCTTTCAGCTGTACTCTTCCAGATGTATGCATGACCCAAGTTTCATGGCTCTAGCCTTTATAGTTTCTGAGAAAATGACCTCAACGCAACGACTCAACAAAAGTTTACGTCGACACCGCCGCCGCCGACCACACCGAAAAAGCAATACCTATGTCTCGCCTTACTTATGTCTCTCCTCTGCTTCCCAGGCGAGACGAAAATGGGAAAAATTCTACCAAAAATTTATCAAATAGGCGCAAAAGTTAATTGGTCATCTACACCTAGGTACAAACCTGCATGCGGAATATAAGGATCCTAGCTTATGCCATTCTTCAGATATTTTGTTCACAAGGTTGTTCCTATATATAATGACAAAGTCAAACAATGACAAGACCTGCGGAGAAAAAAATACAGGTCCACTTATTTTTCAGGTTCATGTTGCACATAAAATTTCAAGTTCCTATCTCTATGGTTCTTGACTACATGTAAGGATACCTTTGTACCAAAGGCTTCAATGCACTAAGTCAAAAAAGGGGCATAACAGTCAAAAATTCATAATTTTTTTAAAAAAATTAATCAGATCATCTACACCTTGGGCAATGTCTTCCCTGCCAAAAATCATAATCCTAGCATCAGGGGTTCACAAGATATTTTGTTCTAAAGGCTCCATAGGCTTACAATGCACTAAGTTCAAAAAGGGGCATAACTCATTCAAAAATTCAGTAATTATTTTCAAAAGTTAATCAGGTCATCCACACCTTAGGTAATGTCTTCCCGCAAAAAATCATGACCCTAGCATAAGGGGTCTTGAGATATTTTGTTCATAAGGTTCCCTAGGCCTGCAATGCAAAGGCGAAAAAGGGGAATACCTCGGGAAAATATTCATGATTTTTTTTTCAAAAATTAATCAGGTCATCATTCTACACCTTGGGCAATGTCTTCCTGCAAAAAAAAAAAAAAAAAAAACGAAAAAAAAAAAAAAACACTTTAAGCAACAGGGGTTCTCTAGATATGTTGTTCACAAGGTTCCATATGCTTATAATGCACTAAGTCGAAAAAGGGCATAACTCGCTCAAAAATTCACCAATTCTTTTCAAAAATTAATCAGGTCATCTACACATTAGGCAATGCCAACCTGCAAAAAAACATGATCCTAGCATTAGGTGATCTTGAGATATTTTGTTCACAAGGTTCCACGAGCTAAGTCGGAAAAGGGGCATAACTGTGGAAATACCTGACCTGCAACAAAAAGAAAAAAACTGGCCAGCTTATTTTTCATGTACATGCCACATATAAAATTTTAAGATCCTAGCATAAGCGGTTCTTGAGTTTCCCAGCTGCCAAAATGCATTATGGACAGACCAACGGACGTTCTAACAGACGTATACTCATGTGTCTTTCCCATTATAAAAAATAGCCACTTAAAGGTAGGTTCTTGTACTAGCCATAACAATTATGTCCTCAAAATAATTTCCTCTTTTTCTGAGCAGTATTGTCTGAATTTGTTGCTACCGAGAAACTCTTCAGATGTTGAAAAAAATAGCCGTTCTCCCTTTTGGTTTATTTTCTTTCGTTGGAATTCCAATTCTAAAATTAACTATGATTGTTATGTCTATAAGTGCGTGATTTCCGACGCCATTCTCCAAAGGTCAATTTTCCCTTGTCGTGAGCTCTCCTAGAGGTCCTGGCATGGTGAATGGGTTAAAACTATCCCAAAATGCAATGCAGCATGACCTCAGCTGCGTTATCTATTTTTGGCGCGAACTAAAAATAGCGATAACTGGTGTGCGAAGCAGAGTTAGGAAATCCCTTGCAAAACAACTTTTCTAATATTTTTTTGATTTACACTTTGTAGTGAAACTTATTCATTCCCTTTTATAAGTGCTTTCCTACAACTTGGATGAAAGATCATCAAAATTATGATGCATTCCAAAGTACAGGAACCTACCTTTAAACCCATTTTAGCCACATAAACCTATTTTTTTTAAGTGTCTATGGAATAAATCCCATTTAAAATACATTAGAGACACCCAAACCCTAGCCCCCTAACTTCCCATTGGTTTGTACAGACAGACAGATATTCGAAGTTGGGGGCATAAAAATTGAGCTCTGCACCAAATTCAAGTTATTTTCCACTTAAAATTTCAACTTAATTCCAGAATAGTCTCTGAGCATGTGAACTTAATGAAATTGTCAGTTTGTCTTTGAACTGCATAATATTATGTACTAAAACATTGCTATCAGCCCATTCAGAGGTTACTGAGATATTGTGTTGTGCTATTTTTAGTAATGGCAGATGGTGGCCATCTTGGAATGCTAAAATGTTACAAATCAACACGCCTTCATGCAAGGACCATTCTCACACAAAACTGGTCTAATCCCGTTTTCACATTTTTTCTATTTTCAGTAACAGAAGCCATCGTGACTGGCCTATTTCTATTAGTTTTTGAAACACCTCCACACAAGAATCATTTTGACACACTATTTCGTCAAAATCCATTCAGGAGTTACTGAGATTTTCATTTCATGTTTTGTGATAGTTTTAGTAAAGGAAAATTGGGGCCATCTTGGAATGCCAAAATGCAAACTAGAGGACAAAATGACAAATGGTCCTGTAGCTCACCTGACACCTTCTGTCAACAGACACAATTTGTCATTTCACTTATTTGTTACAAATTTGAAACCAGTGGCTTATAAGGAAGGCATATTTTAATTTTAAAATCTCAGTAACCTTGAGCAAAGTTCAAAAGCTGACCTTCCCAGATAGCATGCCAATGTTGGGTCAACGTTGGCATAAGGTGTCACCGTTGGCTGAGCGCTGGCGTTGGGAGTACAACACTGGCCGAACGTTGGCCCAACATTATTACAGCTGGGTATATTTTTGCTCTAAGCACACAGGAATTAATTATACTTCGACCTATGCTGATTCAAACTTTATTTCATAGCATGCTGTGTATATTTTTTCGTAAACAAGTAGCCCAAAGGGCAACAATTGCTCACCTGAGAGACATTGTAAACCTATAGGGATATGTAAGATGCTCAAGGGCAGCTAACTCCACAATCAGTGGTCCAATCAGGCTGAAAATTAAACTCATCCAAAACATTATGTATGCCCTCATTTAATATATGCAAGTTTAAAAAGTATCCGATCAAGAGCACAATAGACAGAGCTGTCAAGGGCAGCTAACTTCGTAGTGGTTGGCCTGATCTGGCCAAAATTTGAACTTGTTTTAAGATATTATGCTTTTCCTCATTACCTGCAAGTTTGAAAAGGATTGGATCAGTAGAAACCAAGAAAAAGTGGCGACATTGATTTTTTTTGATGCTCAGGGCAGGTACTCCTTAGTCAGTGGTGGGATCTAGCCGAAATGCTAAACTAATCCAAGCTTTTATGCATATCCTCCTGACCTGCAAGTATGAAGAGGATCCGATGAAAAATGAAAATGTGATGACGTTGTTTTCTCCATTATAAGACTATGGGATTTTTTTCAAACGCTCAAGGGCAGCTAACTCCGTAGTCTGTGCTCAAATCCGGCCAAATTTCGAACTCATCCAAGCTCTTATGTATGTCATCATTACCTGCAAGTATGATAAGGATCTAATCAAAAACCTTGATTGCAGCACCCTAAAAGTCAAACTTGCTCGAGATATTGTCATCCCCTACATTTGTGTGAATTTATTTTAAAATCTGTTGAGAAATGTAGGTGCTAGAGCCATGACAAAGTTTTTCTAAAAATAGCCACAGTGACCTTGACCTTGGGCACAGCATCCTGAAAGTCGAACTTGCTTGAGATATTGTCATACCCTACATTTGTGTCAAGTTATTTCAAAATCCATGGAGAAATGAAGGTGCTTGGGCCATGACAAAGTTTTTCTAAAAATAGCCACAGTGACCTTGACCTTGGGCACAGCACCCTGAAAGTCAAACTTGCTCGAGATATTGTCATGCCCTACATTTGTGTGAATTTATTTTAAAATCCATTGAGAAATGTAGGTGCTAGAGCGATGATCAAGTTTTTCTAAAAAATTGACCTTGGGCGCAGCATCCTGAAAGTGGAACTTGCTCGAGATATTGTCATGCCCTACATTTGTGTGAAGTTATTTTAAAATCTGCTGAGAAATGTAGGTGCTGGAGCGCTGACAAAGTTTTTCTAAAAAATAGCCACAGTGACCTTGACCTTGGGCACAGCATCCTGAAAGTCGAACTTGCTTGAGATATTGTCATGCCCTACATTTGTGTGAATTTATTTTAAAATCTGCTGAGAAATGTAGGTGCTAGAGCGCTGACAAAGTTTTTCTAAAAATAGCCAAAGTGACCTTGACCTTGGGCGCAGCATCCTGAAAGTCAAACTTGCTCGAGATATCGTCATGCCCTACATTTGTGTGAAGTTATTTTAAAATCCATTGAGAAATGTAGGCAATAGAGCGATGACAAAGTTTTTCTAAAAATATGTGATGACGTTGTTTTCTCCATTATAACTCTATGGGATTTTTTTCAAATGCTCAAGGGCAGCTAACTCCGTAGTCTGTGCTCGAATCCAGCCAAATTTCGAACTCATCCAAGCTCTTATGTATGTCATCATTACCTGCAAGTATGATAAGGATCTAAGCAAAAACAGTTGAGAAAACGTGATGACGCCATTTTCCCCATTATAACCCTATGGGATTTTTTTCAAACGCTCAAGGGCAGCTAACTCCGTAGTCTGTGCTCGAATCCGGCCAAATTTTGAACTCATTCAAGCTCTTGTGTATGTCATCATTACCTGCAAGTATGATAAGGATCTAATAAAAAACAGTCGAGAAAACGTGATGACGCCATTTTCCCCATTATAACCCTATGGGGGCTATCTGTTGCCATGGAAACCAGAGTTCTGAGCTGATCGGCACCAAAACCTAATGCAGCCTTTCCCCCACCCCAATGATGCTTCAGATAAAATTTGATTGCGATCGGCCCACTGGTTTCTGAGATATTTATGTTTGAAAGTGTTGACGCACGCACCCACGGACCCACGCACCCACGGACAGACGACGGCTCGACTCCCATCCTATAAGCTCACCTCTGAGCCTTCGGCTCAGGTGAGCTAAAAAGTCTGTTGGTCATTAAACGGTCAGCCAACATTTTCACATGCATATAGATCATGCTAAGTTTTACGTGGGTTGAGTAATGTTGGCCCAAGGTTGATTTGATGATGGGAATTAACCACCAGGTTTCAATGATAATTAGAAATGAATATGAATTAGTCAATTTAATTTTTTATATAAAGTCTATGTATGATTCAACTACTCAGTATCATAATTATTATTAAATGGACTTCTTACTATTTGTTTATGTTTATTTATTACTATTTGTCTTGGTATTGCATGTTCTGACTTTGACTGGCATGTACTAATAATTCTGTGAAAAGATTATGAAATTTTGCTTTTATAAATTGTATGGCACAATATAACAATATAGATTTAGGCATTATGATAATATCAGTCATAAGCTTTGGTTTTTTAAAATATCTGAATCAGGTACATAGAAAAGTGGAACTCTGTAAGTAATTAGCGATCATACACATGCCTACCAATCGCTCTCATGCAAAACCATGGTTCAGAACGCCAATCCAAGAGAGGAGTTTCCGGTTTTGCAGAAGGGGAGCCAGAAAGGTAAACAAATTTGATAGGGTACAAGGCTTGAGTTGAGCCGCGACCAAGAAAACCAACAAAGTGGTTGTGCGCCAAGCGCAGACTCAGATCAGCCTGGGCATTTGCCCAGTTTGGTCGGACTCACTGTTAAGTGCTCAAAGAGTAGCTAAGGGTCTAAGCTACCTCCATGCAACAGCGAAGACTCTGATCAGACTGGGCGGATGCCCAGGCTGATCTGAGTCTGCGCTGGGCGCACAACCACATTGTTGGTTTTGTCGTGTCGCAGCTCAGTTATTTATTATCTCTAAAAAAAGTCTGCCGGTAGGATTGAACTAAAAATTATACTGTTGGAAAGCTTAATAATGATTATAGCAATAAAAACATATCGAGGGCTCAGTGCAAGACTGGTCTAACTCACTATTTTTCACAAATTCACTTGTTTGCAGTTTTGAAAACTTGATGGTCAAATACACATTCTTTGAAAATTTAAACATTCTGACAAAGTATCATGAAGATTGAATCAAAACTGTGCCCTATGGAATGTAAATAAGGTTTTCTCAGATATGACCTAGTGACCTTACTTTTGGCCCTACAACCCAGTTTCAAACTTGGCAAAGATTTCATGTAGATAAACATTCTGACAAAGTTCCATGAAGACTGGACCAAAACTGTGCCCTCTAGAGTGTACACAAGGTATTTCTAAGATTTGACCCAGTGAGCTAGATTTTCACCCAACATGCCTCAATTAAAAACTTGCCCTAGATATTGTAACAATAAACATTCTGATAAAGTTTCATGGAGATTGGATGAAAATTGTGCCCTCTAGAACGTACACAAGGTATTTCTAATATCTGACGTAGTGACCTAGTTTTTTGACCTGACATGACCCGCTTTCAAACTTGGCCTAGATACTGTGACGATAAACATTCTGACAAAGTTTTGAAAAAAATGGATAAAAACAGTGCCCTCTAGAGGGTACACAAGGTTATTATAAGATTTGACCTAGTGACCTGGTTTTTGGCCATACATGACCCAATTTCAAATCTGGCCTAGATATTGTGCTGATAAACATTCTGACAAAGTTTCATGAAGATTGGATCAAGACTGTGACCTCTAGAGCATACACAAGCTTTTTCTAACATTTGACCTAGTTTTTTCACATGTGACCTAGTTCTTGACCCGAAATGACCAAGTTTCGAACTTGGCCTAGATTTTATAAAGACTAACATTCTGACAAAGTTTCATAAAGATTGGATCAAAACTGTGCCTGCTAGGGTGTACACAAGCAGAAGTTGATGGACGTCCAGACACACGTATGAGGGACAACGGACATCAGTGTATCCCAAAAGCTCATCCTGAGAACTTTGTGCTCAGGTGAGCTAAAAACTTTAACCAAAGCATCCAATCTAGATGCTGACGCAGATGCTGAAGCAAAGGTGACACCAACAGCTCTTTTGTTCAGGCGAGCTAATTGTGCATTTGCGCATGCGCATAACTGATGTATGACAAACTAGGCTAAAATCGAATAAGGAAGGGTAACTCTGTTACGAAGAGTATCAGATGCATTATTTTAAAGACACTCTTTTGCTTACTGTCCCGCACGACCAAAAATATATATCCAGGTATTAAAAGTAGCATTGTGTTAGTTTCAAACTGACATCTATAATGTAGCGTTTTCACTTTTGCTCAGTATATTTTTATTTTATATTTTCAGTAGTGTGAAGGAGGACAGGGTTTCCAGACAAGCCACAGTACCTGAGGGCTTGTCTGGAACCCCTGATCTTGACCTCATTGGAAATAAGTTTGCTTCAAACTTTTATAAAATTGTTTCACTGAAGGATCTCTCCAGAGTATATGTAGGTTTCAAGTGCCATCAACCAAAGCAAGAGGGCCTATGTAGGTGGGGCTCCTTCCCAATCACCTATGCTGTCTAGTTTTGATTGTTTTTTTTTTTTGGTGTTTTTTTTTTATCTGTGAAAAGGTGTAATACTGTGATACACTTTTACTTGGTTGAGGAGGAACTTTTAAAACTCAGGGTACTGAAAAATGTTTGAAAAATCTTAACTGTAGTGAATTTATCAACTTATTTTAATGAAGATATCATGAGAACTGTATTTTAATATGTGGTTATATGTTGTATGTTGTTCCCAAATAAACATTATTATTATTATTATTAATATTATTATTAACCCATGGAGGGTTTTCAAACAAGTTTTTGATGAACATATCTATAAAAAGCATGTGTAATTTCTCACAGCACTGCAAGGAACTAGAAGAAATCTTGATCCCTCCCTCAATTTGACACGCATGTAAAATACTTTTTAAATATAGTTAGTTATCCAATATGCATAAATTCAGAACACATGAAAAGGTATTACAAATTAATACCTTTTCATAAGTCATCAGGAAAAAAAGTTTTCTGTACAAAAAAGAAATTTGTTTCCCCAAATATATGACTAGGAAAAATAAAATTTTATTCATATTTCACACATATATATCCTAGTGTAAGCAATAATCACGCAGATAAAGCTTTGTGATATATTTACGTCATTCAGTTAGGTCAAACAATATATTCATGTATACTTTTACCTTCATCTGTGTAAATCCTTACCCCATAACCAATGACAAAGATGAACAGTTTCTTTTCACATGCTCCAACTGTCTCAGAAAACCCCAAACAAAAAATGGCAGCTTACTGTCTACGTCATCAATAATCACGCACTTCACTAACAACAGTATTTATGGGAAGCCAAACATGCAACAGCTCTAAAAGTACCATTCAATGAAAGAAGCATATCTGGGTCCAGTATAAAGGTAATGTACAGTTAATAATACTGCAGAACTTCTAATTAATTGGATTTGAAACATAATCAAAGGTTTTAAAGGTAGATATCCCAAATCATTAACTAAACATATTTACAGGTGTGCCATCATATCTTCAATGGGTGCACAAGGCACACTATGGCAAGGGCAATAAAATGTATATTTTGCCCTAAGCCTGTAAACACTACAACTGAACTGCAGATGAGTCCAGTGCAAGCAGTTCTCAAACATGCATTGACCCCATTTGGTGAAATAATATTAAGTAAATATTGTGTTATTCAGTTATTTTGATATAACAACTAAGGCAGGTATGGCTGCCCATACATTTTAAGTACGGCCAACTGACCACGTGACAGTCATGTGACTTCCAACCCGGATGACAGCTACCGCAGCAGACAAACTGTCAACAAAATTAGTTGAATGAAAACTAATTTCTTAGCCTACTTTTGGTATCAAACTTTTGGATATAAGAAAAATATGACAAATAAGACACTGTTTACATAATTTGATCAAGAACTTAAACCGGAAGATTCTTATTTTCCACATGATGCAGAAGAGCGAAAGAAGAGCCTAGGGAGTCCCAAAAATTCCCGTGTGACGTCACGAATTTATGTGTAAACAGCGCGAGAGGTCGACCAACACTGGTGCGTGATTATTGTGTAGCGTGAAAAAGGATACTCGGAGGATATGCGTTTTTATCCAATTCTAAACCAAAACACTATGTTGTAAGTATTACTTCCCTTGATCACATACCACAAGTATTAGCTTTTTGGACATACAGCAACAAAGCAACAACTATTAAGTTAAGTTAAGTCGATGCATTGATGTTCATTATACCCCTATAATTACCTGTAGTCTTTGCATTCCTCTTCAGTAATTTTCAGCTGATCATCTAACTGGTTCAGAAGAGTGTCTGTACATTCCTACAATGATAAATGAGCCACGACTTGAGAAAACCAACAATGTGGTTGTGCGCCTTGTACAACTTGGAAGTAACTTTTTTTTCTAAATTTTGCAAACTTAAATTTTGCTGTGTGCTTTTTTGGTACTTTAAGGATTCAAACAGTATTTGAGCTGCGACATGAGAAAACCAACAATGTGGTTTTGCTCCCATGCAGACTCAGATCAGCCTGGGCATCCGCCTAGTCTGAGCAGAGTATTCCCTAAGTGCTTAAATGGTAGCTAAGGGTCTAAGCTTTCTTCATGCCTACAGCAAAGACTCTGATCAGACTGGTCGTATGCCCAGGCTGATCTGAGTCTGTGCTGGGCGCACAACCACTTTGTTGGTTTTCTCGTGTAGCGGCTCGAATACTGTTTGGATCCTTAAAGTACCAAAAAAGCAGAGAGCAAAATTTAAGTTTGCAAAATTTAGAAAAAAAAAGTTTCTTCCAAGCTGTATCAAAGAGAACTCAGAGACTTGAGGGAAACAGTGTAGCCCCATATGAGGTGGCTCATTATATGCGCCTCCTCATATGGATCTACACTGTTTGAAAATTTAACTTTTTTTTCAGCTGATCTTCTTGAAGATTGATTTGATGCTTAACGTCCACGACAAACATCTAACCACACAATTCCTGGGCAGGCTAAGACCTCCTAAGAGGTTAAGTGCACATACTTTCGCCAGTAACTGACAAATGCCCTTCTTGAATCAGTGGAAGGAGACACGAAAGTATGTGGCCTGACGGGGATTCAGTCCCAGGACAGAATACAGAATACATAATACAATTTTATTTTCAGTCGAATTGGACCTATGGACCTTTAACTTATGAGTCAGGTGCCTCACCGATTGCCCTACACTGCCCGGCTCTGGTTCTAAAAAGTGTTTGTACATTCCTACAAGTGTTAGCTAAAGCATGGTTCATCCATCTGTACCAAGAGATCATTCATGAGCTTAAGCGAGTGGACTTTCAACAGTACATGCTCTATCTCACTCATAGCACTATACTCACAGTAGATCAGAGCTCTAGATAAGAGGGAGTATTTGGTGATAATTAGAGATAATTTTCTTTAATTCTGCATAAAAACATATGCTGTGACCCCTCATCTGAACCGTCTCGATGAGACGGTTCAGATGAGGGGTCACAACATATAGTTTTGATGAGAAATAAGAACCAGAGGACCAGGGGTCCTGTAGCTCACCTGACACTTGGTCCTAGTATATATTTTAATACTTTTATACATGTATATAGCCCAAGGGCAGGGGCAGATAACCCTGCCCACCCCTTGGGGATTAATGTGGAGTCCCAATTCTATATACCAAGCCACAAGGTCACTGGGCCTTTGGTTCTGGACAAAGATTTCTGAAGGGTTTTTATCATATATGGGCGTGGTGGCCACCATGTTCATGTGACCATGACCATCTGAACAAACTTTGAATCCTTTGACCCAGTATTAAAGCTCCATATGAAATACAGTAATCATTTGTATAAACTATGATGGGCCTGAGTGCCCAATGCTACATACCCAGTTTCAAGGTTATAGGTCTTTCGGTTCTTGAGAAAAAGACGTTTGAAGAGTTTTTACCATATATGGGCATGGTGGCCATCTTGGTCAAGTGACCAAGACCATTTGAACAAACTATGGTTCCTTTAAGCCGGTGAAGCTCCAAATGAAATATGGCTTCAATTGACCCCAGTGGCCTCTGAGAAGATGTTTAAAAATGCTGACAGGTGAGAGAATCTCAATTACCTTGTACAAAAGTCAAAGAATGACTTTGACCTTTAACGACAAAATATCTTCATCTGGTCATCTAGTCAACCATATATACCAAATATTGTACCTTAGACTTAAATAGTTTCTGAAAAATCTACTGTTTAAGCATTTTCTCATATAAAAGCCTATGTAATGTACCAAAGTTGACAGTGTCATAAATTAGGTCAAGGTCAAAGCACGCTCATCATTTGTACATACTATGATGGGCCTGCATGCCCCATGCTACAAAGCAAGATTCAAGGTCATAGGCTTTTTGGTTCTGAAGAAGAAGATTTTTGAAAGGTTTTTACCATATATAGGCATTGCGGCCATCTTGGTCATGTGGCCCAGACCCCGGGTACAAACTTTCGTTCCCCCATCCCACTGATACTCCATATAAAATTTGGCTTCAATATCCCCAGTGGTTTCAGAGGAGAAGATGTTTGAAAATCTTGATGACGGATGGTCCGACGGAATGACCTTGAACTTAAGTGACATAATATCTTCATCTGGTCATTTAGTTGACCATATATACCACATATTGTACCTTAGACTTAAATAGTTTCTGAGAAATCCACTGTATAAGCCTTTTCTCATATAAAAGCCTAACATACCAAAGTTGACCATGTCGTAAATTAGGTCAAGGTCAATGCAAGGTCATCATTTGTATAAACTATGATGGGCCCCGCATGCCCAATGCTACATTCCAAGTTTCAAGGTCATAGGCCTTTTGGTTCTGGAGAAGAAAATTTTTGAAGGGTTTTGACCATATATGGGCATGGCGGCCATCTTGGTCATGTGACCCAGACCCCGGGTATACACTTTCGTTCCCCCATCCCACTGAGACTCCATATGAAATTTGGCTTCAATTGGCCCAGTGGTTTCAGAGTAGAAGATGTTTGAAAATCTTGATGACTGATGGTCCGACGGAATGACCTTGACCTTTAGTGACACAATAACTTCATCTGGTTATTTAGTCGACCATGTATACCAAGTATTGTACCTTAAACTTAAATAGTTTCTGAGAAATCCACTGTTTAAGCGTTTTCCCATATAAAAGCATTACGTACCAAAGTTGACTGTGCAGTAAATTATGTCTAGGTCAACGCAAGGTCATCATTTGTATAAACTATGATGGGCCCACATGCCTGATGCTACATACCAAGTTTCAAGGTCATAGGCCTTTTGGTTCTGGAGAAGAAAATTTTTGAAGGGTTTTTACCATATATGGGTGTGGCGGCCATCTTGGTCATGTGACCCAGATACCCCCAACAAACCTTCGTTTCACCAACCCATGGAGGCTCCACATAAAATTTGGCTTTGATCAGCCCAGTGCTTTCAGAGTATAAGATGTTTGAAAATCTTGACGACGGATGGTCGGACGGAATGACCTTGACCTTTAGTGACATAATATCTTCATCTGGTCATTTAGTCGACCATGTATACCAAGTATTGTACCTTAGACTTAAATAGTTTCTGAGAAATCCACTGTTTAAGCGTTTTCCCATTAAAAGCCTAACGTACCAAAGTTGACCATGTCATAAATTAGGTCAAGGTCAATGCAAGGTCATCATTTGTATAAATTATGATGGGCCCGCATGCCCGATGCTACATACCAAGTTTCAAGGTCATAGGCCTTTTGGTTCTGGATAAGAAGATTTTTGAAGAGTTTTTACCATATATGGGCGTGGCGGCCATCTTGGTCATGTGACCCAGATACCCCGAACAAACTTTCATTCTCCCAACCCATGGAGGCTCCATATAAAATTTGGCTTTGATCGGCCCAGTGCTTTCTGAGTATAAGATGTTTGAAAATCTCGACGACGGATGGTCCGACGGAATGACCTTGACCTTTAGTGACATAGTATCTTCATCTGATCATTTAGTTGACCATGTATACCAAGTATTGTACCTTAAACTTAAATAGTTTCTGAGAAATCCACTGTTTAAGAGTTTTTCCATTTAAAAGCCTAACGTACCAAAGTTGACCATGTCGTGAATTAGGTCCAGGTCAATGCAAGGTCATCATTTGTATAAATTATGATGGGCCCGCATGCCTGATGCTACATACCAAGTTTCAAGGTCATAGGCCTTTTGGTTCTGGAGAAGAAGATTTTTTAAGGGTTTTTACCATATATGGGCATGGCGGCCATCTTGGTCATGTGACCCAGATACCCCGAACAGACTTTCGTTCTCCCAACCCATGGAGGCTCCATATAAAATTTGGCTTTGATCAGCCCAGTGGTTTTGGAGAAGAAGACCTTTGAAAATGGTGGACGGACGATGGACAACGGACGGACTACGGAGCATTGTCTTCGGCTCAGGTGAGCTAAAAATTATCCTTAATTATCATCAAATACTCCCTCTTCACTAGAGCTCTGGTAGATCTTGCATATGATGGGGATTCTCAAACTAAAAATTTGAGTATCTTGGCATCATACCGTAAAAACAAATACACTAATTAACTTAAAAGTGCCAAAAAAGCAGAAGACAAAATTTACATGTGCAAAATTTAAACAGAATCCAAGGAATACCATTTTGAGAATTTACATACTAGAAGGCAAACAGTGTGGATCCAGATGAGGTAGCTCATAATGAGCTGCCTCATCTGGATCTACATTGTTTGCAAATTCCAAAGTTGTTTTTTAGCTGATCACCAAACTAGTTAAAAGAAGGTTTTTGTTGTTTTTATTTTTGCCATCATGTTCAGTGCTTCTCACAAAAATAATTTTCAATACTCCTCCATAAATGCATATAATGTGACCCATCATAAGAACTGCCTCACTAACAAGGCTCTAATGAGATTCAGAGAGTCAGAAATTATGTTTGTTATTGACAAATAGAAAAACTTACCCAAGAAAGAACTCCATCTTATTTGGAGCTCTGCAACTTACAGATATTTCTATCAGGGTCCTTGGTTTTAATTCTCATACATACAGTATTAATCCTATTAAATTCCCACCTCCAATAAATGCCCTGTTCTCTTTTTTGAAATTGATTTATATTTAACTGACAGAATTGCAGACATTATAGTCTGTATATTGTCAAATGTATAGCTAATCATAGTCAACAAGATATTTCATGCAAATAATAGTTTAGTGTTGCCGCTGATTGTTTGGAACCTAATTATTGGATAGTGGCTGATTTATTACCTTTTCAGACTCTAGATAATGCCCCCCCTCCCCCCCCACACACACACCAGCATGACACCCCTCCCTACCTAACCCATTCATGAAATGGTATTTAACAAAGTTGATATGGTATTTATAGCTACACAGTCAACCTCCTACTTTTATCTGGTGACCTTCAGTTCAAGGGCATAAACTTTATGCTTTTGCTTTGATTTTTCTAAAAGGTTCATAATGCCTGGCTGCAATTCACCATTCTGAAAGCCATACCTACTTTCAACATCTCTTGATTAAATGTAAGTTTAACTCTTGGACTTCTTTTTGGGCATTCAACATAAGCAATTTTGTTTGTGGGACTATGCCACTTGCTAAATTGTACCATTGACCAATTATACGCTATCAGGTGACTTTTGACTGACAGTCTGGGTGTGGCTCAGAACAATCAATAAGCTAATATGAGCTGCAACACGAGAAAACCTAAGTGGCATATGTGCCCCGCTAAAACTCAGATCAATAGCTGGGTGGGAATCCACCCAGTCTGATCACAGTCTTACCTGTGCAGTTAAAGGGTAGCTAAGGGTCTAAGCTAGCTCCATATGGACAACGAAGACTCTGATCAGACTGGGCGGATACCCAGGCTGATCCGAGTCTTTGCTGGGCGTCCATGCCACTCATATTCTGACTGACAGTCGATGCTGGTCTAAAGTTTTGTGCAATACCACTGCCAAACTTCCCTGTGACCTTCAGGTCAAAGTCACGGAGTTTTGTTCTCATGATAAGCAACATCATTTTAGGCGAGCTACACTGCCAAACAACAGCTCTTGTTAAGAAATCAATCTTACCACATTTATTAAGTTATATATGATGGGCCTTTTCCATTCCAGAACAACCCGAAGATCTAGATCCATCTTTTTTAAGATGGATCTAAATCTCTGGGATTGTTTTGAAAAAGAAAACCCCATCTTAAAGCAGACAAACACAAGGTACACATATTTGGGGTGATTACAGAAGAGGGAAATTCCCTTCTTATACCAATTTATCTGGATATAAGACAGGGGTTTTCCTTCATAAACTGTCCCCAAATCTGTGTAATTTGACTATAAGAAGGGTTTCCTCATCCAAAACAACCTCAGAAATTTAGATCCATCTCATTTCTCTCATCTCATGGATCTAAATTCTGGGATTGTTTTGAAAGGGGAAACCCTCATCTTATATCTGAAGAATTATGGTTGCAAATTAATTTCAGTACCTCACATAGTGGGTGGTCAACTGTTGACTGTCCTGTCATGATGTCAAATAAGAATGCCTTCACCTGAAATAAATAAGACAGTAGATAGAGGATCCTACACAAGTGGTCATTTTATATGAAATTCATGAAACGAGCCTTTGGCGCGTTTCATAAATTTCATATAAAATGACCACTCGTGTAAGATTCTGTTTATCATGGGACCCTTTAAAATGGGATTTTATCGCCTTCAAAATGAACATTATTTCAATAAGAAAATGCATTGTTGACATCGACATTGTCAATGACGTTACGCATATGCGCCAAAGTGTTATTACACGTGTGGTCAGACGATTTTTATGACACAACGTTATCCACTGAATAACAGCGGCGTCATATGATAAAGTCAATTATACTTCAATAGAATCAAAGAAAATGCACCAGCCTGAATATAAAGAAAACTTTCTTTTTTGTTTAATATTTTTGTTTACCTCATTTTTTCAACTATGTTTGTCAGTAAAAGTTTGTTCGCAAATAGGTGCTATCAAGAGTGCCGTCAACAACGACATTCTACAACCACAGATATCAAGTGGCATATTTTAAACCGAATAAGTACATATTCTGCTCTCTTTTGGCCCTGACTGCCAAATTTAAGTTTTCTGAAATGGTCTCCTGACATGAAAACTGCTATTTCCTAAGACTCGACCGATGTAATCTAGCAAACAAGTGTGACATTGCTTGTGTAATGCATGCTAATGCTGGACTGTGGCTGATGTGAATCATCTGTAATGTCCAATTTTCAATTCCTGTACCTTATCTGAGTATTTGGGGTAGCAGACATTTTCATTTTCATTTCCATAAACTTTCATTAGTCGACTCTTTGATTAAAGTGACAATAGAGTGACGCTCGACTCAAATTCACACGGCTGGTTCTGGCTGCCTGGATTTGATAGACTGTCTATTGTCTAACAACACCCACCAGTGTAGAATTTCTCCATTTGAAATTTACTTTTTATCTTGATTTTGGTGGTCATGCTATCATACTTTCACAGTATTTTTTCTCCAAATGTTATCATGGCCATGACATAATGGTTCTAAAATGAGATGCACATGGATTTAAACATAGTATTGTAATATATTTTCAGACAAATATTAATATTTTAATAGTGGTGTGTCCAGAATGGCAGATAAGGTAGGATTTTTATGAAAATTCTGAGACAGTTTTTCTTATCTCTCCACAAAAATGTATGTTATGACCCATCATTGGTACTGTCTTTACGAGACAATCCTAGTGAGGGGTCACAGCATATTTTTTGACAGAGAAATAAGACAAATTATCTGAATTATCCTCAAAAATTCAAGTTATCAGGAGCTCTGAATATTTACACTAGAGACCATTATAATACCATTCATTATAACACTGTTCTGGATAAAATGCTATTGTTTATCTACTCCCATTGAGAATTCACTACAAAGGAATTTAAGGTGTGTGGTTAAGTCTCCATATATATATGTTTTTTTTTCCATTTCTTGCTAAAGGGAACAGCTTTTTAGACTTTCTGTTTCCTTCCCATAACAAAAAGCCCTAAAATAGGATCTGTTCTTACTAAAAAGAATTTGCATTATGAAAATCTTTTTTTTCTTTTAAGAATTGACCCCCATAAAGAAGGAAAAAGACAAAAAGTTCAAGTGACAATATTGCTTCCCCTAAAGTGTGCCCATTCTCATTATGGCAAATAAGCACTACACTCAAATCAAGTGTCACATAATTATTCAGCTATAATTACTGATTTTTCATCTCAAGAATGACCCCAAATATCTAACTCAGTCAGATGAAGCTTTGTTATGAGATGGGTTTTTCCTTTCCAAAACAGTCAAAAAATCTAGATCCATCTAGATTTTTGGATTGTTTTTAAGATGGATCTAGATTTTTGGAATGTTTTGGAAAGCAAAACCTCTAGTTTTCATCCACAGCAATGCAGTAATCAAGGAACTGTGGTGTACACTGAAAGATCTTGTAAAGGCATATGTTGCGTTTACACGTTTCCCACCCTTTTCTAAATAAGAACAGCTTTCTTGACTTCCTATTTAATTCCCTGAATGATAGCCCTTCTAGGTAGGTAAAATTTGTTACTAGATACAATGTTTGTTGCAATAAATGCTCTGCAGAGCTTATGTTGTCTATTTTTAATATGCTACAATGTACGTTAAAAGTCAGCAGAGAGTAAAATATAAGTCAAGGAAAGAAAATGTGCAATATACATTGAGAACACTCTGGGAAGAAACTTTAAACCAAGTTTGAAGATTGTAGGTATAATAGTTTGAGAGAAATGGACTCAAACGCAAGGGTTGATGTAATTGTGGATGGACAGACCGATGGAATGACTGACTGAGGGACACACAGAAAAGTGAACTCCTATATCGCACCTTGCTAAAGCAGGTGCGATACAAAGGGCTTGCTCTTACAGGAAAGAATCTGTGGGGACTAAATGCTCTCCTTGTAAGCTTACCCCAATGGGAAGTGCAGTGTGGTGAAAAGCAAACAATGGCTGGCTTTGAAACAATTATCAAACTTTGGATAAAAATCATCACGGTAAGCTGCTAGGTAATCCAAATTTACAGCTTGCCCATGAAAACTATGACAGATTAGTATAGATATTGCTGACTAGTTGTGACCATGCAGTGTTTACCTTTGGTTTGTGCCCAAGGTTACCAAGGCTAGATGGCCCTGTTTCCCCCAGCAGGGTAAAATCATTACTTTCATCATCAGGGTAGCTGAAAAATGGAAATAACTAAAAATTCTAAATATTGTGCCACCAAAATAATCACCTTATATGTACTAAAACCTGAACAATTCAGGCCCAGAGGTTATAAAACTTGAATACATTCTCAAACTCAAAATAAAGCACACTGATTGGCTGCTTCCGAGCACATGCTCGGAAGCAGCCAACCAGTGTGCTTTAGTTTTTAAGTTTGAGGTTATTCTCAAGTTTTATAACCTCTAACCCAGTTTTGCAATGCAGAAATGCATCCAAAAGATAGAGACGAAATGGAAACAGTGTAGACCTTGATCTGCTTATCTTCAATATGCCTGTTACATCCATGCAAAGCTTCAAAGTAACTTAAGGGGTGGGGGGGGGGGGGGGGGGGGGGTGGGGAGGTGGGGGGGTGGAGGGGGGTTTAATATGTAAATTTTCGTTGGTGCAATGGATGGATATTTGGATTTATAGATGGCCAGACAAACATAATAGGCAGATACAATAGAAGTAAATCATGATGCCTTCTGATAATCCTCAGAGGGGCATAAAAACAAAACATAATGTACCGTATATGTGATAATTTTTGCGGTGTTCTATTTTTTGCGGTATTTTGCGGTCACTTAGAAACCGCAAATAATAAAACCGCGAAATAAATTCAGGTTTCTTACAAAGTATCTTCAGTAAACACAGTACCAATATACTTTGTTTCTGTTTGCTTCAAATGGTAAATTCTGGTACTTTTCACTTGAGGCAGTTCTTCCAGTAACCTGTGGCCTTTTCGAGCAGGTTGCTGACCGTGGAAATAAATAATTGCGAAAATTAATGTGTATGTTTTTCACCCTAAACCATGAAAATTTGAACCCACGAAAATTACCGTGTATACGGTATTCAATGCTCTCAGGGGACCCTGTAGGTTCCAGCTGGCCTGCTGATATAGCAGTCTCAGGTTCATTTCTGATGGACAACATAAATCCATTCACCGCACAGTCTTTCCTTATCACTTCCCACTGTCCCGATATGACTGAAATATGTTGAAAAAAGACGTAAACTTGTATTCATCCATCCATCCATCAATCACTGCACATCATCAGAAACAGCTTTACAACTGCCATATCATAACCTCTCAACAAAAAAATATCATACCATGGGGGAATAACTCTTCTTGATATATGATCATCTTCCTCATAGGGGCCAACCTGGAAACAAACAAAGCTGAAGATGTTGATATGGGTAATACTATATATGAGCCCCAACACGAGAAAACCAACCAAGTGGTTGTGCACCCAGTGCTGACTCACATCAGCCTGCACATCCGCCCAATCCACTCAGACTCTTTGCTAAGCTCTTAAAGGGTAACCAAGGGTCTAAGCTACCTCCATGCTGACCAGCAAAGACTCTGATCAGACTGGGCAAATGCCTAGGCTCATCTGAGTCGGCACTGAGTGCACAACCATTTTGTTGGTTTTCTCATGTCGCAGCTCATATATTCATATAAATGCTCCTTCTCTAGTATACATTGCTCCCCCCCCCCCCCCCCCCCCCCCCTCCTTTTTTTCTGTGAAAAAGTACTGGAAGCCCAACTTCATCAAAACTGGCTTTAGACCCCTAAATTTTGTTTATTTCTAAAATCTTGTCTAAAGAATGTCAAATACTAGAATTGTTTTTCTACGAAAAAAACAGATGTCTCCTCCCTTTTTGATGTCAAAAGGATCAGTCATTAAGAAGCCAAGGGAAAAACAATATGTTTCCCTACCCTGAAGCAGGGATTCATAATAAGCAAAAAGTATAAATGCAAGAGTTATAGTTGTTATGCTCTGCATGTCATGTAATGTTGACTGATATTCATATTTAGTTTTTGTCAAAAAATATAAATGCAAGAGTTACAGTGCTCTGCACGTCGTCTATTTATATATTGACTGATATTTGTATGAAGTTTCATGAATATAGCTTAAACGGTTTTCAAGTTATAGAGCTTAGACGATTGAGACACGATTTTGTGAATGACAAAGTTCCAAGGGAAATAACTCAAATAGTATAAATGCTGTGCTCTGCAGGTTGTCTAGTGTTGACTGACATTTGTATGAAGTTTCGTGAATATAGCTTGTCCGGTTTTCAAGTAATAAAGCGATTGAGACACGATTTTGTGACTGACAAAGGTCCAAGGGAAATAACTCAAGAAGTATAAATGCAAGAGTTATGGTTCTTGCACTATGCAATTCTTCTAATGTTGATTGATATTTGTATGAAGTTTCGTGAATATAGCTTGAATGATTTTTAAGTTATAAAGCAGACACGACTGAGACACGATTTTGTGACTGACAAAGTTCTAAGGGAAATAACTCAAATAGTATAAATGCTAAAGTTATGGTTCTTGCATTCTGCATGTCGTCTGATGTTGATTGATATTTGTATGAACTTTCATGAATATAGCTTGAATGGTTTTAAAGTTATAGACGGACTCGACTGAGACGCAATTTTGTGATGGACAAAGTTCCAAGGGAAATAACTCAAAAAGTATAAACGCCAGAGTGCATTCTGCACGTCGTCTGATGTTGATTGATATTTGTATGAACTTTCATGAATAAAGCTTGAGCAGTTTTCAAGTTATAGAGCGGACACCATTGAAACACAATTTTGTGATGGACTAAGTTCCAAGGGAAATAACTCAAAAAGTATCAATGCCAGAGTTACCATTCTTGCACTCTGCACGCCGCCTCATGTTGATTGATATTTATATGAAGTTTCGCGAATATAGCTTGAGCAGTTTTCAAGTTATAGAACGGACACAATTTGTGACAGACAGACGGACAGACAGACGCCCGGGGAAAAACAATATGTCACCCAACCCTAAAGGGGGAGACATAATAAGACGTGAATTATAACGTCCTGATACATTATATGAATATGGTGCACTTATAAGATTCAACAAATTTTGAGGCATTTAACCCTTAAAGCACCAAAAATTAAAATTGTTGAATTGGCAAACAGTGTAGATCCATCCTCATAATGAGCCACCTCATCTGAATCTACAATGTTTGCCCTCTAGTGTTCAAATTCTCAAAATAGGATATCACTTGGACGAAACATTTTTTGAAATTCTGCAGACGTAATTTTGTTGTCTGCTTTTTGGTGCATTAAGGGTTTAAGACAGGATTTCTCTGTTTCCTTGTACATACTACATACTACCTGTACTTGTAAGTAAAGGTGCTAAAATTTATGCAATCAGTCAGCTGACCAGAATACCACACATTAACCCCATACCATTAATAAAGTTTCCTTTTAAAAGGAAAGGCTTGCCAAGTTAGCGCTCATGTAGTTCAATGTTTGTGGTATTTTGTGGTTTATGGTTTGTGGTCTTGGGAGATGGTATCTTACTTGGAGACACTTTCTTCATTTAAAAACGTCCACAACTGTAGTAACAACGAGGTTACGCTACATTCTCGTTGTTCTGACAATTATATGATAACCTTCAGTAAAAAGGTCAATTTTTGTATTACTGCTATTGAAAAATATTTCATAAAAGCATTTAGAAATAAGGATTTTCGTATTCTGTTATGTATTGTTATATAAGAAATTTTAGGACATTAGAAGATTTACTGGGAGTTTCGTCCTGTTTTTTGTGAACTAAGCAGAACTGTGTTTGTACTTTGGAGCAAATGGACTACACATAACTGGTGAAGTGTAATGAAAATAGTCCAAAGGGTATTCAAGTTACAGAGTGGACAACAAAATGTTAATGGGCGTATTAACATACGGACAGAGACAGATGGACGGAAATTTGATTGCTATATTCCCTGAGCCGTTCGGTTAGGACAAAGTTATGTTCATTATTAGATCGTCAAGTCTTGATGTTGAAAAAATACATCTTACATTGGAAAAGTTCTTTTACAAGTCCCTTACACATAAGATGATATATGGTTCATGACTGCTGATATGAGAAGGAAATAGTGGAAGTAGTTTGTCCTACTAGCCTCATTTGTGACAGATTGGTAGGAAAAAAATCTTACCGTCCGCAACAATGGCTATTATTAAAAGGGGAAACAACTTTAATGACTGTTTGTCTCATTGTTTCTGTTGAAGAAAAGCTGACTACCACTGAGAGGAGGTTATAATGAAAATGATAGTTCCTTCCCAAACAGTTGCCATAGATCGTCTGCAAATATTCAGCTTATTCTTTTTAGTATATTGTCATCACTGAGTTCAGTCATAAGTACTGGTTAAGCCTGTGGTATGTTGTTGTTGTGTTATTGTTTTACGTGCACGGTAAACAATTACAAGGACCTGAATTGATTTTTTTTTTCAATAAGACACTTACATTAAACTGAATAACATTGTACGTTTATGAAAAAATAAGAAACTGCATTTCAATGTACGCTTATGAAAAAATAAGAAATAGTATTTAGTAAATACGATCAAACACCTTGTCTGTAAAACCGGTAAATGCTTTTAACTAAGGCTGTTGGCACAGACCCTTATCAGACTGTTCCAACCAGTATTCTAATTTGGATATACACTCTCCACTGTTTGTACAGGCATAACAACTATTGTTGAAATATTTCAGTCCAAGTTTACAAACTCCAGAGTCAAAAGTCCAGGTTTTACAAAGTCTGAAATCCAGATTTTACACAGCCCGAAGTCCAGAGTCCAAAGTCCAGAGTCCAAGTCCAGTCCACATTTTACATAATGCCCGCGAATTGCGCATGTCGTTATTTGACCTTATTTGACAGTGGACAATCAAGAACTATTCAAACACACAGGATAAATAAATAAATAAAAAATGATAATAACTCGTGTTTTCAGTAAGGCAAAAGATGCTAGACATGTTCGATTATTTGGTGTGCCAGATTGTGGCGTGTCGATATGTTTCGGTGCTTAGGTAAAAGAAACAGTCAAACGAAGTTGCGCCCCGTAGACGCTCTCCATATATTGGTACTCTACTTGCAATTATGAACCATTCTCGAAGCTGGGAACACATCAGCGTCTTCCGCTGGAGTGCGCATGACAGGAAGTCATAATCTGTCTGAATATATGGCTCGCCGCCGAAGCGGCAAGCCAAAAATGATCACCAAGGACAGACTCAGTGTCAGGAGATGCAGCCATGGATCTGTTGCCCTGAGCTTCTTAAGAGACCATTGTGACAAGAATTAAAGCCACAACAAAAACTCCCCCCCCCACCAGCTCATTTCCCATCCCCTCTAATGAATAAAAAGCCTGTACAAATAAAATATCTATGCAAGTTTGGACAAAATCCATCTGCTGGTTCTAAAGATATCCTACATAGAAGACTATGTCCTTCAAAAATGTGTCATGGTCACCAACTATTAAACGTGTCTTAAACCTGTCACAATGATATATTCATGCAAGTCTGATGAATATCCATCCACTGGTTCAAGATATCTCATTTTTAAGAGAGAGAAATACACATTTGTAAGATAGCTTTTGACCATGAAAATGGGGTCAAGGTCTCCAAACACAGAACACTCTTGAGACTGTCCCATAGGTATATCTATGAAAGTAACGTGGAAATCAAGCCAAAGCCTAAAGAGATACATCAATTTTAGTGATATTTTCACATATCTAAATCCTCCTGTGACCTTGAAAATGAGGTCAAGGTCACCAAAAATTTTTTCAGCTCTTAAACTTGTCCAAATCATGTATCCACCAAAGTTTGGCTAAATTCCATCCATTGGTTCAGGAGACATTGTGGGTACAAGAAATTGCCATGTTTGTCCTCCAGTGACCTTTAATTAAAAATAAGGTCACGGTCGCCAAAATCTAAACAGCTCATAAACTTGTCCCAATCATGTATCCAGGAAAGTTTGGTGAAATTCCATCCATTGGTTCAGGAGATATAGTTGGTACAAGAAATTGTCATCTAAGTCCTCCAGTGACCTTGAAAATGAGGTCAAGGTCACCAAAATCTAATCAGCTCAAAAACTTGTCCCAAAAATGTATCAATGCTAGTTTTGTGAAATTCCATCCATTGGTTCCGGAGATGTAGTGGGTACAAAAAATTGTCATCTAAGTCCTCCAGTGACCATGAAAATGAGGTCAAGGTCACCAAAATCTAATCAGCTCTTCCACTTGTCCCAATGATATATCCATGCACGTTTGGTGAAATTCCATCCATTGGTGTAAGAGATATCGTGCATACAAGAAATTGGGTACAAGAAATTGTCATCTAAGTCATCCTTTGACCTTGAAAATGAGGTCAAGGTCACCAAAATCTAATCAGCTCAAAAACTTGTCCCCATGATGTATCCATGCAAGTTTGGTGAAATTCCATCCATTGGTTCAAGAGATATGGCGCATACAAGAAATTGTCATCTAAGTCCTCCTGTGACCTTGAAAATGAGGTCAAGGTCACCAAAATCTAATCAGCTCATAAGCTTGTCCCAGTGATATAACCATGCAAGTTTGGTGAAATTCTAACTATTGTTTCAAGAGATATCGTGCATACAAGAATCTGTCACGCTGACGGGATCCGCACTGAAAACAATATGTCCCCCCTCACCTTTTTTCAAAACAATAAAATAACCGGTGAAAGAACTAAAAGTTATTAACCCTTACAGTGCCAAAGAATCAGACAGGAAAATTCACATCTGCAAAATTTCAAGATATGCTTCATCAAAGTTACTTCATATTAGCTATGCATCTTATTTCTAATACAAAGAACAGCATCCAAGAGTGATGACAATTTGTTACTGCCAACTGTCAGATGAAATATTTCGCCAAAAACTGATTAGCGAGTCCCTGGTTGAAATTCTGACCCCAAGCGTGAGATTTCCCTATCCTACATGTACTGTCTCATGATGGATTATTTTTCTCCCACTTTGACATGCTTATACGGATTTTAAACCTCAAGTGGGATTAGGCTTCAAAACTGGAAAAATTTAACTTCTTAACCAGTGATCTGAAGTAAATTTTGAGCAGCGCAGTGTGTGCAATCGGGTCCCAAAATGGGTGTAAACATAGTTTGCACCTAAAAAATATACAGAAAACACAATATGTTGACTTTTTTATCTTCCATAGGGCAAAAACAAATGCAACTTAGCCTCTCACTTCACAAGTTTCCAGTTTGCTGGTGACGTTTCATAACCAGTTTTAGTGACCTCACTAAAATTGAGTGACATCACAAACCTATGATCTGCTATTCAACATCATCCGAGATGCTTGCCTGTCCAGTTTGTTCATTTTAAATTAAAATATTAGTCAACTAGATGGCCACGGGGCAACATGTCGAGCCCGTTGGCACTTTGACAGTAGTTAAAATGCTTTTTCATGAAAGTAGGTCACAGTGACCTAGTTTTGTTGGGGGGCGTGGGGTGACCTGGAGTGATAAGGTGCATGCACTGCTGAAGTTTCAAAGTTCTGGCAACTATGAAAAGAAAGATATGGAGCTTACCTTGAAAACTAAATATTTGGTACTTTTTTTTTTGTAAAAGTAGGTCACAGTGACCTAGTTTTGTTGGAGGTGACCTGGAGTTGTAAGGTGCATGCGCTGATGGATTTTCAATGATCTGGGGCTTATGAAAAAGGAGATATGGCGTAGCAGACTAAAACTAAATATGTGGTACATTTTTGTGAAAGTAGGTCACAGCAACCTAGTTTTCTTGGAGATGACCTGGAGTGGTAAGATGCATGCACTGATGAAGTGTCAGTGTTCTGGGCCCTATGAAAAGGGAGATATGGGGCTGCAGACAAAAACTAAATGTGAGGTACTTTTTCGTGAAAGTAGGTCACAGTGGCCTAGTTTCATTTTAGGTGACCTGGAGTGGTAAGGTGCATGCACTGATGAAGTTTCACTGTTCTGGGGCCAAGGAAAAGAAAGATATGGGTCTGACTTTGAAAACTAAATATGTGGTACTTTTTCGTGAAAATAGGTCACAGTGACCTAGTTTTGTTGGAGGTGACCTGGAGTGGTAAGGTGCATGCACTGATAAAGTTTAAATGTTCTGGAACTTATGTAAAGGGAGATATGGGGCTGCAGACGAAAACTAAATATGTAGTACTTTTTTGTGAAAGTAGGTCACAGTGACCTAGTTTTGTTGTAGGTGACCTGCACTGATGAAGTTTCAATGTTCTGAGGCTAAGGAAAAGAAAGATATGGGGCTACCTAGAAAGCTAAATGTGTGGTACATTTTCGTGAAAGTAAATCACAGCGACCTAGTTTTGTTGGAGGTGACCTGGAGTTGTAAGGTGCATGCACTGATGAAGTTTCAATGTTCTGGGGCTTATGTGAAGGCAGATATGGGGCTGACCTAGAAAAGTAAATATGTGGTACTTTTTTGTGAAAGTAGGTCACAGCGACCTAGTTTTGTTGGAGGGGACCTGGAGTGGTAAGGTGCGTGCACGGATGAAGTTTCAATGTTCTGGGGCTTATGAGAAGGGAGATATAGGGCTGCAGACGAAAACTAAATATGTGGTACTTGTTTGTGAAAGTAGGTCACAGCGACCTAGTTTTGTTGGAGGTGACCTGGAGTGGTAAGGTGCATGTACTGATGAGGTTTTAATGTTCTATGGTATACGAAAAGGGAGATATGGGGCTGCACACGAAAACTAAATATGTGGTACATGTACTTTTTCTTGAGGGTAGGTCACAGTGACCTAGTTTCGTAGGAGCCAATTAGCATTTTAGTGAGGCATATTGTGATGAAGTTTCAAGCTCCTAGGGTCTATCAAACTCAAGATATGGCTCTTGATGGACGGACAGATGGACGTTCTAACGGATGAACACTTATGTGTCATTTTCCATTATAGAAAATAGCCACTTTTCAGCCATTTTCTAGCCACATAAACCCATCTTTTAAAGTGTCTACTGAATAAATCCCATTTAAAATGCATACGGGGACACCCTAACCCGAGCCCCATACTTACCCATTTGTTTGCTCGGACGCACCAACACCAAACAGGCGACTATGTCTCACTAGCCGCAAGCAAGGTTGGCCAGGAAATACCGGTGGCGGGAATTCCCAGCGGTAATTACTGGTATTTACCGTCCTGGGAAATACTCCAAATTTGGCCAAAGTGGGAAATACTGGGAAATATGAAATTTTAGAGCTGTTTTACTTAACATATTCTATCATTTTTCTTTAAATTTAAGTTGATAACACATATTTTTTATCATTTATATGCATATCATTCAAATAATGTTGTAAATTCCAGGACTTGTCCATGCCAGAGGAAACAGCATATAATGTTTGGTTGGGTCAAAGGCTATAATTTCAAAGAAAATTGCCTTTAAAATTTTCATTTATAAAAACATAACAGATTGTAAAATCCTTCTTTAATCACTTTACTGCACTTTGTGTTTCAACATTGTATTTACAAACACAAGATCTTTATCTTATTTGGTTCTTATACAAATGTATAGACTAGTCTGAGCTGCAGTTTTACTAAACCTTTTTGCCTGATTCAGGGGTCAGCCTAGAGTTCTCAGACAAGGAGTAGCAACATTTTCTGGATTTCAGGGAGAAGTTCTATTCCAAATTTTTCTATACATTTTGCAGGGGCGTAGCTAGGGGTAATTACACACTACGCACAATCATGTTTTATACTCATTAAGGGCAATAATAGGAGGTTAAGCCGCCGAGATATTTCAAATTTTCGTGTCTGTTGCCAGCTAGTATTAAAATCATGCCCAACAAACAACATTTCAGCATGAAAATACACAGGTGTGTGTTGAAATTTTGTCAATTTGACAAAATTTCAATACGCACCTGCGTATTTGCGTATAGGTAGCTAAGCCCTTGATTTTGACTTCTTGCTCAGCTCAAAATAGGGAGAAGTCAGTCTGACAGCTTAAGGAGACAATTTCTCCCACTTATCCCTCTAGGCTGACCCTTGCTGGTTTATCACTGCTTAAGAGCATAGCTTTCTGCAGGCTAACTTAATCTGTTCTTAAGTTTGATCATGAATATCAAAATTTGAAAGAACCCTGTGAATATCTTAAAAGCTGGGCATAGATTCACAAATACTTCACAAAAATGAGTGTATACCATACTCCAGTTTCTTGCTTGTATCCCTGAGTTTGTCACCTGGTTAATTAAACAATGGTGTGTGGACTTGTGGTCCAAATGTTACCTGATGAAGTCCTGTAATGTCTTTTTTTCTCCCCAAAGGCTTCTCAAGAGAGTATCTTTTTTATTGATTAACTAGGCTTCCTATTGTGAGTATGACCATACACCACTGAAGGTGTGAAAAATAATTTGTCTTGATTCAATTGACAGGTGACAATTACTGTAGGTCCTTTTAATCTCACATTAGTGTGTTATAACAACTTCTTCAGAGACAACTGTACATGCAGACATCTTTGGACAGTTGGTATAAGAAAATAATTTGATTGCATATGCAGAGCCTTACAATATTTTATCTGAACCTTTAAGGTGGTGATTTATGGTAAATGTAAAAATCTGTATAAAACCATAAAAAAGTAACGTATCTCCCTGAAAGTTAGCAGACTTCTTATCTTTGTTGTTCTTTACAGTTTAGAATACAAAATAGACGTACATGCTTCTTAAAAAAGTGTTTTTATAAGGAAAGATCAAAGGGTAATTTTCTGCGCAATAATCAAAAAAATTAACATCGTTATTGAAAATTTAGGTAGTTCTGAAGGTGCATTATTGCATAATGAAGAGCGAGCTAGCAATTATTTATTCCAACTCTTTCTCAAATTGTAATGTAGACCAGATGAAAATGGTAGCTTTTTTCTCAAATGTTCAACACGTACAAGGTAATGTACACTGGATGCATTTATTAAATATAGGGTAGGCAAGCATACCTATGTAACACCTACAGTATAAATAATACATTACTTACATGATCACTGGTGTGTAGATGAAATTGTTCAACCTTGTTAAAATAGTCTCACCTGTTTCACCTGTGTGTTTTGACAAAAAAATTTGGACACAGACCTCATCTTTTTTCATCTGCTCAGCCTGCTAATGTGTGAAAGAGTTTGAAAAAATAATTGCTAGCTCGCTCTCCATTATGCAACAAGGAACTCTCAGCACTAAGTATATTTTCAATAACAATATTATTTTTTCAGATTATTGCGCACAAAATTACCCTTTGATCTTTCCTTATAAAAACAATTTTTAACTTTAAAAAATGCTGCATTTTGGGAGTCTGAATTGTCAGAAACAACATAAAGAAGGAATATGCTAAGTTTTGGAAAGATCAGTGGTATTTTGAGTGTTTTATGCAGATTTTTGTCTTTGCCCCAAATCAGTGATTATCACCACCTTAAAGGATGTTTAATTATTATTTTCTTTGCATGCACCATTGTTTTATGGCTGTTATAAAACATATTTAGAACTTTTTAGGTGGAGAGAGACCAATTTCCCAGTAATTCCCGGGAATTACCAGTAATTCCCGGGAATTACCAGTATTTCTTGCATCCTGGGAAATATGAGTATTTCCCGCCTTTTTGCCAACCTTGCCGCAAGCGGGCTTGACAAAAATTGAAACAGTCTGGTTGCTAATATAAGAAAGCTGTTGCTAATGAAAGATAGAAGTTTCTTATATGTGGGCTGAGGGCCAATCTTATATATGCAAAGGAGGGAGAAAAAGTCTTGTGATACCATTCTATATCAGTGCTTCACTGTTCTCTGTAAACATCATGCTAGCAAAGTGGTCACAGAGCTGGTCATTTAAGTACCATTAAAGGTAAATATTGTGACAAGGATCAACTGAGCCGGGGTCTGTGAAGGAATGACTTTGTTTGTACAGTATTTTTGTTATGTTTTTTATTTTGAGATAATGGAGTGTATCTGTACCTGCTCAGACAGCGAAATGTTGCAACGGTGGATGGGTGCATAGTAGAATTGAAGTATTAGAGGGCAAATAGCGTGGACCCAGATGAGGCGACTCAATTTGAGCCTCCTCGTCAGAATCTACACTCTTTGCAAATTCATTTGTTTTTGTTTTTTGGCACTTTTAGGGCTAACAGGCTTACTGTTTCTTGAATAAGAGACTCTTCTTTGTCATGGCATGGTATTAGAGGCCCTGGAATAAAAACAAAACAATATCATAACTAGACAATCAGTGATGAATGCCCCTATATAAGGCATCCTAATCTACATCATTTTTACAACTATATGCTGCAGTGCGGCCACAAGACAAGCAGTGCTCCAGATAAGAAGGACTTAAAGGGATAAGTTTCCATATATATATATATCTCCATAAAAATACAAGATGTGACCCATCATTAGAGCCAAGGAGATGTTTCTGATGAGTGGTCACAACATCAAATAGGAAAACTTATCTCAGAATTATTTTTGAAACCCCTACATTTCTCTTGAGCTCTGACAAGGTATCTGATCACAACTTCTTCAGGAAAGAAACTGGTCAGCCTCTACATCGATTTACTTTGCCCAGGCCATCCACAAATAGAGGATCTTACGCGAGTGGTCAATTCATATGAAACTAATTTAATGAGCCTTCGATGAGTTTCATAAATTTCATATGAAATGACCACGAGTGTAAGGTTCTGTTTATCATATGAACCTTAAAATGGGATTTCACTGCCTTCGAAACGAACATTATTTCAATATGAAAATGCATTAATGACATAGTTGTTGTCAACGATGTTACTTGTATGGACCAAAGTGTTATTACAAGTGTGGTTATACAATTTTTATGACGTGTCATTTTAGAATTGAAATTTGATTTTTCAGTGTTCATCGTATGATGAAGCCAGTGGGCAGAGCTAAAATTCCATGAAACGCGAAGCGCTTCTTGTAGAATTTTAGCGACGACTACTGGCTTCTTCACATGATGAACGCTGAAAAATCAAATTTTTATTCTTATATTAACTCTTTATTTTTAGACCCTTCCTGTGCTGTTTTCGTGGTAATTTAATGTAGAATATGCAAAATATGCGTAGAAGAAAAGACAGAAATGACGTATTCGGCCATTACATTAAACAGCCGTCGCCATAACGTGGTATCAATCAAACGTTACATGGACCAATCAAGACGTTTGTTTACTTTAGACGACAATGTCACATGATCAGCAGTTGTTCATCGGTATATGAAGCCAGTTGCTCTAATAGGTTTACCTATGGGAAGTCAGTGGCAAGTGTAAATATTCTCCACTGAATAACACTTTTTATTTAACAGTGACGTCAAATGATACAGAAGAATAATGAATTCCATGAAAGGTGGTATCTAACCTGTCAGCCCTTTGTCACAAGACCAGGTCTCCGGATAAGAAGGGGTAACTGGGATAATTTAGGGATAATTTTCCATATTTCTCCATAAAACATACGGTGTGGCCCCTCCTTAGAACCATCAGTGAGACAATTCTAATGAGGGGTCACAACATATAAGTTCATTTAAAAAAAAGAAAAATTATCTCCAAATAATCCTGTACACCCAATCTTATCTGGAGCTAGATGAAAACAGAGGTAAACCAGAAGTCACTACAAAAGTTTATGCCGACGACACCAACAATGTAGGAAAAGTAAAACAGTACCTATGTTTTGCTTCTGCCAGTTGCAGATGAGTCTAAATTGGGCCATGCTTAAAAAATATTTGGTTTGCCACTTCCTACTGGGAGGTTTAAGAGTTGGGTAGGTAGGTAGCATTTTTTTTTGGAAGTGGCTATTGACAACCGGTTGTCACTAGCCTCACAGGCTGCTGACAACCGTTTGTCACTAGCCTCACAGGCTGCTGACAACCAGTTACTATAAATCCTATTACTTTCAAATAAAACTCAAAATATTTTAAGCATATTAGTTTCATGGTATTACTATTATATTTGTTGATATTTGTTTTCACTCTGATCAAGTTTTAAGTTGATTGTAGAAAGCAAGAAGCTATTAAACAAATTTTCTGCTCCTCATGTTGCCTGAGTGTAAATAAAGAATTGAAATTGAAAGAAATAAATACACCTCAGCGGAATGTATCCATAGCCGCAGTACCGGGGCGCCGTTCGTCCGTCCAATGAATAAAAACTGTTACTCATTGTTGAGTTTTATTATTTTGCACAAAACAGGTGTGAAAGACAACACTTATTGGTGTGAGAGTGAAAACGGCATGTTTGTTTGTTGTTATCTTTTTATGTAAAAAAACACATTTTGACCGCATTATCATTAATTATTTTCCTTAGCAAGATGGCGACTTAATGAAATTTTTACACGGAGTAATTTTACAAGGAGTAATTTTATTGCTGGCTTAAGTATATAATCACCAACTAGCTTACAGGCAAATTCCCACTCTCAAAGATTATTACAAGTACACATACTTTCCCCGTACAATAGTCCATTGGAACGCCCTACCATCCTATATCCCTGTTTTACCTACTGTGGCACAATTCAGTCATGCTGTGTGCCAAGTAGTCCACGTCTCACCGTAAATATCAGATGTGCTTAAAATTATCTTTTATCTATACTAATCTCTCTATTTCACTTGTATACTTTTTCTTAACTTTTCACCTCTTTTATCTCAACTAACCCCCTTTTGCACTTGTATACCAAACCCCGTCTGATGTCCTCCTCGGAGGTTAAGACGTAATGGAAGAAAGAAAAAAAAAGAAAGTATATATTAAATGAGTAAAACTACTTAATACATGGTATTGAAAACTTGCTGCCGTACCCGGAGCCTTTCCTCATAGGACTGTCTCGGGGTACGGTTCCGTACCAGGAGACCTAGGGATACGGTACCGTACCCGTAGACACTTCCTTTGGTAAAATACATGTACTAACCTGTCAATTCCTTAACAAGCTCATTTTGTTGTTCAATATTGTCAAATGAGGGGTCAATTTTCAAAGGTTGTCTACACCTTTGACAAACAAAACTGACTTTCGCTTTAGCTACGCTCGATGCCATTGTGACTTTATGTTTACAAATGCTGTGGAGACTTATGCGAAAAAGATGGGTCCGAATCTGTCATTCTGAATATGTCATTGTTATCCGCATTCAGAGCAGCTTTTTCTCCGTTTAGTGAGGGGAATTTATACAATAATCGTTTTGGTAATATTTAGGAACTTATCACATCTTAACATTTGTCTAGAAAGTAACATGTGTCCAAAAAAACAATATTATTTCCTGACTCCCAATCACCGGAAGTTTACTATTTTTCCAATTGGTCGTACTACATACCGCTAATTGTTGTTGTTGGTAGTAATTCCCTCCACAGTTTGGAGAACCACATACCGTGTGTTGTTGTAAATCCTGCACCCCACCAATTTATGAGTATGTAAAGTAATAAAAAGTGGTACCACTCTATAATCCCATTGGATTGGAAATCAGCCCTAGTCACTCCAGTCTTCAAGAAGAGAAATCGTCCATCCCCATCCAATAACAGGCCAATCTCGCTTACCACCATTGTTTGTAAAATCCTGGAGCATGTCATCCACACCTGCATCATATCTCATCTTGAACGAAATAACATCCTCTCTGACAGACAACATGGTTTCCGAAAGCGCAGGTCATGCGAGACTCAACTTATTCTCACCATTGATGACCTAGCCAGAGGACTAAATGACAAACAGCAGATTGACGCCATACTCCTAGACTTTTCCAAAGCCTTTGGCCGTGTGCCCCACCAACGGCTATGACTCAAGCTGAATCACCATGGTGTACGCGGGAACATCCTCAACTGGATGGAAGACTTCCTGTCTGCCAGAACCCAAGAGGTAATTATCGAATGCTCAAAATCATCATCCTCTCCAGTTACATCAAGGCACAGTCTTGGGTCCTCTCCTGTTCCTGGCCTATATAAATGACAAGCCAGCATGCGTCCAGTCGGAGATCAAACTCTTCGCCGATGACAGCCTGTTATATAGGAGGGTACAGAGTAATGCCGACTGTCATTAGCTTCAGGAAGATCTGGATAAACTCCAAGAGTGGGAACAAAAGTGGCAGATGTCCTTCAACGCAGACAAGTGCGAAGTTATCCGCATCACAAACATAAAGAGTCCCTTTTGTTCTGACTATTTCATCCACATCCACAACCAGAAGCTGACCATAAGGACTGAGGCAAAATACCTGGGAGTGACCATTAGCAGTGGCCTATCCTGGAGCAGGCATGCAGACAATGTTACCAAGAAGGCGAACGCCACAATGGGCTTCCTCAAGAGAAACATCAGATCTGCACCACAAGCTGCAAAGGAGACTGCCTACAAGACATTTGTCCGACCAATAGTGGAATATGCCGCCACATCCTGGGCACCACATACAGAATCAGACAACCACAAGATTGAGATGGTCCAGCGAAGGGCAGCAAGATTCGTGACAAATGACTACCATCGCACAAGCAGTGTCACAGAGATGACAGCGAACCTTGGCTGGGACACTCTTCAAAAGCGCAGAGATCTTGCTAGACTCAGCATGATGTACCGTATTGTACATGAACTAGTTGACATACCAGTAGAGCCATACCTGACTCCATCAACTAGCATGACTAGAGGCCACGACTCTCGCTTCCACCAGATCCGGACATCAAACACAATTTACCAACAGAGCTTCTTCCCAAGAACCGTCGTCTTGTGGAATCAACTACCTCAAACTGCTGTGAGCCAGACAACGCTGGAAGCCTTCCAGAACCAGCTGGCCACCCTCACCTTCTGATTGCCACGCCTTGTTTTTAATCTTTTGACCGTTTTTACTGTTGTATATACCTCTTTTATCCGTGGCGCGTGAGCACTCTTCACCACATTGCGAGAATACTCAGGTACTAAGGGAGGCACTTACTGAAGATGATGATGATGATAATTCAATTCAACCCAATTCCTTATTCAGATTGCCAAATACATTTTAGCGCATCTACAACACATCAAAGAAACAAGACAATAATCTAATCACATTTACCTTCCCAGCGGACACATGACGTCGCAGTAACGTCTCACTGACGTCCCATTGACGCCAGTGCGAGGCCACCGAGACCCCCTGTGCCTGCTGGATTTAAGGGCTAGGATGTTCTATTATGGTTTTATGACCCTGTTACGTATGTAAAATGGAGCATTTCTTTTGATGTAATAGCAGTTTCACTGGACTGTTGCATAATAGGATTATGCCACCCAATTAACAAGATATATGTCTCTTACGTGCTGCCAATAAAGCTGAAAGACTGCCATGTAAGGCGAAACAGAAGCATCTAGAGGTTAATTCTACCTTAAGTAGAAACTCATCACGTTATGATGAATCTATATCCAGTTCCACAGAAGTGCAATCCAACAGTAATCCAATGAATATCGTAGAATTTTCTAGTATATCCGAAAAAGGTGGCTGTCCCAAATTCTCTAAAATGAATTTTCTCGAAAACTGTTTTAGATCTTCAGAATCTATACCGCAGAGAACATAATTATGTTGGATCAACCTGATGATGACTGAACCGCGCATGTAACTGGCATGCAGCATGTAAGTACTTTTCGAAAGCTTAACCTTAAGGCCTGGCTGTTTCAAACCCACTGATGTGAGGCCTGCATTCTGACCACATAGTGCGTTCCCCAAATTTGGATGTTTTCCGAGTTTAAAAATTTAAGAGTTGTTGTATCATTTTCCCTGTTAGTTTCAACCATTTTCCATTGTGACTTAGAAAAACTAGTCTCTAAAAGGCATGATGTATTTGGTAATTCATAAAATTCCAGGATCTTTTTCACATACACAAATCAATTATTGTTGTTGTTAATTTCATAAATTCCGCCGTCTCCGACGCACCGCTATGGAGTAGTATCTTTCATCAATGTCATGGTTAAACTGGTAATCAAAATCAACCAGCCCATTTTATATACGAAACACCCGGAATGGGCTAGAGCGTGCCACGGCCTCCATATGTGCAGTTGTTATAATCTAATACAAACTTATAGTCCGTTGTCAGAAGTAATTCCACAAAAAATATTTTCCCATGGACTGAAGTAGTACATTTATAGAGGATCTTAACTGAGTGCTCATGCATTATTGAATTTATTAAACGAGTTGGGGAAAAAGATAAGATGCGAGGCTCTGCCGAACATCTTATCGTTTTCACCAACGAGTTTAATAAATTCAATAATACAGGAGCACGAATGCAAGATTCTATTTATCATATGACACTAAAATTGCATTTTATTAGCAAATTTTGCACTTAAAGGTCACAATTTTGCCATTAGAAAACGCGACGTTTTATGGACGTCAATGCATAACGTTCCGACGTAATTTGCATATTTAATCAGCTAGTGGATTATCGTTTTTAATGCATGGCTTTATTACACTCTCAGATGCGACGTCATATGATAAATATATTTACAAGATAATTAATTTTGGAAGTTATTTTGGAGCAGACATAAACATATTATTATGATTGAATAGCTTAATGATCAATGCCATAAGAGCCGCAACACGACAAAACCAACAATGTGGTTGTGCGCCCAGCGCAGACTCAGATCAGCCTGGGCATTCGCCCAGTCTGATCAGAGTCTTCGCTGTCTGCTGGTTAGACCCTTAGCTACCCCTTAAGTGCGTGGCAAAAAGTCTGATCGGACTGGGTGGATGCCCAGGCTGATCTGAGTCTGCGCTGGGCGGACGACCACATTGTTGTTTTTTTCGTGCCGCGGCTCATTTTTACAGAACTAAATTCTGTCTCTTCACTGTCAAGATACAGCTTGTCAAACGCAATAAAAGCAAAGTAGAGTAGACATAGCCCTCGTTCTAATTTAAAGAGTAACTACACCTCAGGAACTGACTGAATCAGATCCCAAACCCCATCCCCAACACCAGAGGGAAAGACCAACAAAGACATCCCAACAAACAATAAATTACAAGTGATAAGCCGAGTCAGCAGCTCTTTCCCAAATAGGTGGCAACTCAGCTATCTTTATCGAACTAAATAATTTAGACCAACAGAAGGGTTACAACAGACTAAGCAAATTATACGAAAAACATTTAACAATTATTTTTACCTATTTTCTATTTTTATTAAAGTCTCCATAGTCCTATCAGTAATAAAAACGCCTGAACTCAAATCAATGCAAAAGGCGGTTCAACCTTCGCGTTTGGTAACAAAACGTGTGTTGATGTGCATATATTGAATCATATAACTGGCAAAAAGCAGAAAAAACATGTTTTGAAAAATAAGAAATCGCTCGTCAATTTAAAATTTCCTGCTCTGGTTTCCCATCTAGCAATGCTATATAAACATAGGCGGGATAGTGATTGGGACTCCACACCTGTACATTGTATTTTTACCATTTTATTCAACTTAATGAAATCGAAAGTAGGTCATTTTAGTTGCCAACCAAAATGACCCAAATAAGTTTTCAAACCCTTTTCATGTGAAACTCAAGGATGTTTTATTTGTTTAAAGCTGGCTAATCACGGTCATTTGCACTGACGAAACTATACTGAGAAGCTTGCAGCGATACCTCATGATTAAATTTTTCACGCTGATAGAGCAATGGGGCCTTTAAAGAAGAGTTAAAATGAGAACACAATAAATTAAACAGCACCGAACTAGTCCTACAATATTGTTACTGTCATGAATGTTTAAAAGTTGAATAAAATATATTTGAACCAACCTATATTTAGTTTTACTATGAAAATAAAATGCATGCAGCCTAGGTGTCAATTTTAATATGGAAAAGGGTAAAAGAAAACTGCCCCCCTCGGACTTTCTAGTGTTGGCCATTGAAACACATCAAGCACCAAAATTAATTGAGCCGCGACACGACAAAACCAACAATCTGATTGTGCGCCCAGCGCAGACTCAGATCAGCCTGGGCATCCGCCCAGTCTGATCAGAGTCTGCGCTGTCCGCATGGAGGTAGCTTAGACCCTAAGCTACCATTTGAGCACTTAACAAAAAGTCAGAACATACTGGGCGGATGCCCAGGTTGATCTGGGTCTACGGTGGGCGCACAACCACATTGTTGGTTTTCTCGTGTCGCGGCTCAATTGTGGCCCTACAACGCATGCAAGTCAATCGGGGTGCAGTTCTCTGCATCTTCTTAATATGACAGGAGTGAGTTCTTGTATAAGGATTTGAAACTGGTAATGCATATTCCAGTTTTTGTGTTATAGGCAGATTCCTTAGATTCTCTAGGTGCAAGAAGCACCTGTCCGGCGGAAAAAGCTAAAGAATTTCGGTATTTTCGAAGATTTTACCCCAATCTACGCTATCTGTAATGGTGATTCTTAACTAAAAAAAAGCCATCAGAGTATATGGCAAAGCCCACAACCAAAGGCAACATGGGCCTTGGTAAAGGATGTACTTCAAAACATTTAGAAGCAACATATTGTCATTCTTCTATGCTTCATATTGACATGTTTAACAGATGCATAATTATCTAACTCTCAAACAAAACGTTAAGCCAAACTACCAAAGGATTTAAAATCCAAATGGCAACCATCAACAGAATGTAAAGCATAAGTACTTGTAAACTATAATTTTGAGCTCACTAATAAGTGATTTTTCAGGTGTGTACGTGTGTGTGTGTGGGGGGGGGGGGGGGGGCGGAGGGGCGTGTTTGGTGAAGGAGTGAGCACAGACGGGGACAGTGATGAAAGGATGCTATAGCGTGATCCTAAATATTCTAAATGAAATTACGAAATAGCCCAAAAAACATTGCATACATCGGCATGAAACCCTGTTCAGAACATCTCAGGTGCAATAACGCAAATATCATATGTGAGAGTTGTCGTTATTGTTTGTCACATATTACCTTGATTCGATCCACGTAACTGTGATATATCATGAAAATATTCAAAAGAGTATTCAAAGTATGAAGCGAACATGAAACTCCAAAGAACGGACATGACATGAGTGCAAAGAAGCATATAGGGGGAATAACTCAAGCCTGCATGAATGTGAGAGCTACCATTACGCAACGCGACATATCATCATTACTCATTCTACATAAGTGTATAGTATCATAAAAAATATTCCACAGGATTATGGAAATATTGAGAGGACACGAAATTACGATTCGAACTTCCAAAAGAGAATAAAGAGGAATGAATCAGAAATTACGAACGCGAGAGTTGTCATTCATGTGTGCCGTATATTGTCATGATCTGATCTGTATAACTGTCACAGTGGAGTTTAATGAAAAATCAACTGATGGTAATGTGCACAACGCGTGGTGAATGTAGAATAATCAGTTTGTGGTGCCTGAAGGAATGTATGGAAATGAAATTGGTCATTTCTTGTAGAATGATGCATATTTTATCAAACTACACCATGTGGTTAAGAGTTATGAGCAATTTCACTCACTGACTACAGCGGAAAGACAAACAGACTGATGGACTTGCACAGCGATTAAAGTGCACACCTGTGGGTCGTGCAATACTGTTTAGACTTTTTGTCTGTTGCTTGGTCCACCGGGGCTCAACTGGTGACCTTCTTTTGCTTCAGATTTCCAGTGGGGTTGTTTGGCAGGACAGGGATCTCCACCTGTCAGACGGCCCGTTGTATCTGTTGAGTCCTCGTCTTTGCTTCTTCATGGTGTTGAAATTTTATTTATGTGTTTACCGTGATGATTCATTGACGAGTTAGAGGGTTATCATGCGAACCGAACAACCAACTAAATGTTTTGTACCACTTCAGAAACTGAGGGTGAGGTTGGGCCTGTAAAATCGATTTAAGCCCCCCCAGTAATTCATTACTGACCGTTCCAAGGCGGTAGTTCTGTTGTGGTTCTTTGTTGCCTGTTTTTGGTGTCAGAGTTTCTGTGATGTTTTACCTTATGTATGTTATTATTATTTTTGGTTCGGTTTGGGTTGCTGAGTGGCCACCTTTTGGGAACAAGCTGCTCACTCGGTTGGCCATATGTTCTCTGTATCTTGATTATTTGTAATCTTAGTTGTTTCCAACTATGGTTTGAGGGCTGGATTTGGATTTTGATTGTTTCAGTTCCTGGTCTTTGCATACTTTTTACTTTTTTTCATCACCGTTTTGCATGCCGGTGGCTGAACAATGTTAAAATACATAAGTATACAAAATTTGAACCATATATACCACGGGGTTCAAGAGTTATGAGCTTTTTCACTACTTGACCGTAAATTTTCAACTTGTGCTCAGCAAAGCCTCGTCCATCAAAAAAGACAGTTATGCATGCTAATCGTTAGATAATGTTGACGTGTATAAGTACAGTACGCAAAATTTTATCAAAATATGGAATGCGGTTCAAGAGTTATAAGCGTTTTCGTTAACTGATAACGGATGGACGGACTCACACAGTGATTATAGTGCAAACCTGCGGGTTGTGCAATAAGAAGTTTTGCATACCAGTGGCTTGGCAATGTTAAATTACATAAGTATACAAAATTTGAAGCAAATATACCAAGCGGCCCAAGAGTTTTGAGTATTTTCAATAAAAGAGCTCGACCGGCCAAATTGATGTTCGGTGAAGCCTCGTCACAGTTTTGTATACCAGTGGCTGGGCAATGTTAAACTAGAACTGTCGGAGGGTCCGACTATACCCCCGCTTCAGTGCTATACATGTATTTAGCAAGGAATATTTTTTTTTAACAAAAAAGTCTACGTCTTAAATGATGTTTTCTTCCCTTTTTCTAACAAAGTAAGATAAAATAATTATGATCTGCTATAGCAAGGTAATATACTAATTATCATCCCTACACTAAAGTAGCAAGTCCGCTATTTTTTACTTGCTTCCAGAGTATTCATCTTTTCAGAATATAAAGTTTTCTTACCTGTCATTTTTTTTCCTGTCAGTACATTATCAGAAGATTTCTCTTGGCACCAATCCTTTATTTAGTAAGTTTCTGTCATAAGCCTATAAGAAGTTCCTGTCTGCTAACAGGCTTGCATATGGTACAGCCACAAGAACATGGAAATGGTCGCTGTAAGGCACAGGCATGCTGGAGACTAACAGTGATTCCTGCAGATCTCTGTTAATGTAGACATGATCTAGACCCGATCCTTTCTTGTGGGTAGGTGACATGACAAACTGGTGAAATCCATAGTAAAAAACTACTCTCTGAAGGTCCTCTGACTGCTTGCTCTGTTTCAATATGTCAATGTTAAAGTCTCCACACAGAATTGTGGGAACAGAATCACAGGGTATGTGAGAGAGGAGACTGTCCAGCTGTTTCAAGAATGTAGCAGTTGGTACTCCAGGTGGGTTATAAATTGCAACAAGCAATATTCTTCTTTTTGGATCGTTTCTGTCACCGAGTAAGACACACAGATATTGCAAATAGGGGACTCTGTGATCCAGTTCACGAATCATAAGAAAATCTTTATGAATATGAAGAGCTATTCCTCCATTTGGGGTTCCTCTTGGGGATTGATGGTCCTTCCTGATAAGTGCATAATCTTCAGAGATCATAATGTCATCAGAGTTATCTGTTTGTTTCAGCCAAGTTTCAGTAAGTACAATAATACTACTGTCTGTAACAAAAGCATCTGCTGATAAGCATCTATGATGTGGCTTCAAGGAGTTTATGTTAATGAGGCTCAGCTTGAAGTAGAGCGAAGATGACACTTTCACAGTCCCAGGAAAATCAACATTGAATTTAGAGCTTTCCATCAATCTCCGCATTTCCTGTTTTGAGCGCAAGTCTGCCTTCACTTTTTTATCACTAAAATCCCCAAGAATGTACAATCCAATTAGAGATTTTACCCGACTAAGTGCCGTATACATCTGGCCAGCTCTAAAGGAGCCTGCAGTGGAAACAACAAGCTGTTCGACAGTTCTTCCCTGAGCTTTGTGGATGGTTATGCCCCATGCCAGTGCAAGTGGAAATTGTGTCCTCTTGGCAGTGATCTTTCTTTGTTTTACCAAGACTTCAGCACGTGATACTGGTGTCGATACTGTGTCAGGTAAAATTTTCCTCAACTTAGCTTTCACAGACTCCCCAACTCTGGCATCATCAAAGTGTACCAACACATACTTAGGTGTGTAACTTAAAAACTCTGGGTTCTCAGCAGTTGGTGGAGTAGGTAAAAATCCTGTCACTGTTCCAGCAGCTGAATTCACCAGTCCATCAACAACATCCACATTCTTTGTCATCATCACTCTGGCTCCAACTGAAAGTTTCACTTCCTGTAGCATTCCGGATGCTTTTTCACCTAGCGATATAATGTCTACCCTTCCAGTCTGCTCATCTCTCTTGGAATCAATTGCGGAGATGGTTACTATAGGCACATTCAACAGCTGTAACATTTTGTTATTATGTTCATCAACATCCTTGTTGTAAGCAAAGATGTGAAGTGCTTCCACAGGGTATGTCATAATGCCATCTAATTGTCTTGCCTGAATTAAACGCACATCTTCTTCTGTCTGCTGGCTTGTTCTGAATCTGTTCAGAGTGTTGGCAAATTGAACATCTTCTTTCTGTCTCATAATTTCCTGTAACTCTGTACATTTAAAATGTTTTCTCCAGAGGGAACCATACAAAGCAGCCAGAGGATCTGATGTTGGTTCAAACACTGGCTTCTGACCAACAGGTGGCAGCTGGAACAAATCTCCAACAGCAAGAATGGAAACACCACCAAATGGAGCATCAGAGGTCATGACTTCTGCAAGTCTATTATGGATCATAAAAAGCTGGTCTGCCCCCACCATAGATATCTCATCTATTATCAGGATACACAAATTTCCAAGCTTTGACCTCATACTTGCCAGTTGCTCATTTGATAATCGTATATAATCATCATGCTTAGTCTGGTGTACAGGAAGATGGAAGGCTGAGTGAAGAGTATGGCCTTCAATATTAAATGCAGCTGCACCAGTAAGAGCACAAACCATTACAGTTGTGTCATCTTCACCTTGCCCAACATTCAAATGTCTTTTGGCTGTTTGCACAATAGTTTTAACAACGTGGCTTTTACCCACTCCTGCTCCTCCAGTTAGAAACAGATAGAATGGAGAGGGATGCTGGTTTGTCTTGTAAGTCATTGACATTTTAGTACACCACTCCAAAATGAACTGGTGGACCTGTTTTTGCTCAGGATTCAAACTTAGTATCATGTTTAACCATTTTGCATTTGAAACCAACCTTGTCTGATGTTCATATTCACACTGGCGAATACCTAGATCTTGAGGTTGCATATTAGAAGCTGGTGTGATGATTTCATATTCAGGATCATCCTCCGTGCCCTGCACTATATCCTCTGCTCTCTCTTGTTCTGCCTGAGGAGCGAGTGCTGACCATGCATCCTCTGGTGGTCCATTTTGTTGAAGATCATCAAACGCTTGTCTGAACTCTTCTGCATTGGGTTCATACTCATACATTTTGACAGCCAGCTTCTCATACACTCTTATGTATTTAGATTTATATAGGCCATCTTGATCTTTCAACTCTGATTCTTCAACTCTCCAGGGGTAGTATAGAAGAAGTTTTGAATGATAAAACTGTTCTTCCTGTTTTTGTTGTGAAAACTGATGTGTTCGAATTATTGCAGGCCTGGCTCTTTTTGTCAGTTTAGTTCCACTGGTTTGCAGTCTTATCATTTTTGGAAGGCTATTTGTCTCATCAAATTGTTCCTGAGACTGATCTTGATCAGAGTCATTGAATTCTTCGGCTTCATCATTTTTCCTGCAACGGCTGTATGTATAATATGCAGCAAAGTCTGCCAGGCAAGTGTCAGCCAACGATGATGGTCTTTCTCGATACTTCTCAATTACTCCACTGAGATATAAATCTTCATCATCATCATCAAGTTCTTTGATGATTTTAAGTGGTTTGAAGAGTTTTGTTCTGTTGTCTGGGAGATCAGTTGGAACAAACAGAACTTGTCTGGATCCTTTAATCAATGGAAGGGACAATAACCGATATACAGCCTCCTGGGCACTGACCTCCCTGTGTGATAGAAATTTCTTAGCTACTGTTTCCATCATTCGTTTTGGGCCCTGTGGTTCACAAGTCTTACTGACAGACTTCAGTACATCACCAAGAGTTTTTTCGGGTTTACTTATATATGAAGAAACATACATGACACAAGCCTGCACATGATCCACAAACTGGATGTCCATATTTGCCTGCCAAGCCTGCAATAAAATAGGATTGTAGTTATTGATAAAACCTTCATTTGGCTTTCTTTTCATTATCACTGATGGTCTTCCCTGTTTAGTTTTGATCCACTGCAAAGCATTTTTATACAGAATAACTGGAAACTGAAGGTCTTCTAACATATCAGACAATGAGATATCTGTTTCTGGTTGAATTGTTGTAAGTTTATCTTGTACAGCAGTCAGAACATCACTGTATATTGTCTTGGTTGCATCAGATACTGGGATTTCATATGGGAAAAATACTGTTGTTTCAGCTATTGGTGGGCGTGGGAAAGCAAATCTACAGGTTTTTCCATGTTTCCTGCAAGCTGGAGAGTGTGCATGCTTCTGTAACTTCTGCACTAACTCTGCCAGCTCCTCCTGGTCACTTGGGATAGTACAACAAACATATCTGTCTACAAATTGAGCCACTTCTTCAGGACTGCTTTCACCTATCTGAGGTGCATCTTTAACCCATATTAACATGTGAGCATGAGGCGAACCTCGCTGTTGAAACTCAATCCTGTACTTGTAGTCTTGGATCTGGCCAATTGTGTGTGATGGCCCTAAAATCAGAGTTTTCATAAACATCTGTAAACGATAATCAAAGTGGCGAGCAGCAGTCACTGGGTTTGATCTTAGCCACATACATTTCTGTTCCCATGTCATGGCATTGACTTCATCTTCTGATAATATTTGTCCGCACTGTGCTGCTATTATCTGTATTGTCTCTGCCCATTTAAGGTCAGCTGCTGAGAGAGTCAAAAACCATGTACAATTTCCTAATTGCCTTACCATGCCTAGCAGGTCATAGAGAAGCTTACTGAAATATGCAGGTGAGCCTCTGACCTTCTGAAGAAAATGATAGCTCAAATCATTTCTTATTAGCTTCCGTATTTCTTCAACATTTTTTATTTGTCCAGCTGTAATATTGTCCTGCTGGCACTTGCTTTTACACTTGCGAAGAGATATACTCAGACAATCTGCTACATCCTTTGCTTCACATCTATATTGTGCATAAAAAAGGTATTCAGTAGATCTAGCAAATCTCCCATCAGCATTAAGTATTCTTGCATTGAAATATTTCTTCATGGATAATTTTTGTACTCGTTGGCAATCATATCCAAAACTACCTGTGGGAAATAAAACTGGAAATGCTAATTCTTCATTCTGTTTGTCCGAATAAATACCAATTGGTTTCTTTCCCTCACCAGGAGCTATGTTCAACAAGAATTCTTTATCTGAACTCATATCTTTTGGTTGCAGACAGCTGTCAAAGGGCAGTCCTGTAAGTTGGCTCTTTTCATCATTTTCATCATCACTCTGACTATTATTGTCAGCCTCATTTTCATCATCACTAGCATTAGTGGTTTCGATGTCATTTTCTATGTTTTCCGTTAACAGGAATGACCTATCAGTTTGCGGATCACTTGACTTCATGTTTTCCCATAGTGTTGGATTATCAACCATAGAATCTTCATCCCAGTGCTCATTTATGACAATATCAGAGTAGTGAGGATTTTTTTCAGTGTATTTCAGATGGTGCAGAGCTTGAAGTACTTTCCAAGGGCGTACAGTTTGTTTGATAACATGCCCTCTGTAACATAATTTGCGTTTCAGTTTAACAGTTATGACAGACGATGAAGATGGCAAACGTGGCAATACAGAACATGTTTCTTCTGGATTTACAGGGACATTAATTACACAGCCATGAATCGCTCTCTGCTTTCCACGAGGCAGAGCTAAAATCTTCATAAATGGAACACGCCTGCTAATAAGTGAACTTTCTAATGTAGAAAGATCTTCCAATTCTTCTGGTATTTCATCTAGTTGTAAATTGTTTGCCACTGCCTGTGCTGGAAGACAGCCTCTTTTTAAACTCCAATTGCAAGTTTTGCAGATATACTCCTTGTTATCAATGCTTAAGTATCCAGTTATTGAATGTTCCAGCAAAGACCTTTCACAATTTGAATAACTAGACTGATTGTACACTAAAACATAATCTCTATATAAGAGTCTATGGCAACAGGTGCAAATATACACTGGGCCACATTTTACTAAATTCCTGAAAGTCTCGATTGCAGCCTGTTTTGTGCTACAAGCTGAAATTCTTCCTTGCTTCTTTCTGTTACTGTCTTCAATTCTTTGCTGCTGTTTTTGCTTGTCACTCAGGTCAGTTCTAGTTTTTTTTTTCCTTTTCCTGTCATGTTCATTTATAATTTGTCTCTGTATATTATCCATCTCTGACCTAGCTTTCTCTTTCCGTTGCCTGTCTTTTAAATTTTTGCTGGCTCTCTGAGTATCATCCATCTGAGACCTAGCTTTCTCTTTCCGTTGCCTGTCTTTTAAATTTTTGCTGGCTCTCTGAATATCATCCATCTGAGACCTAGCTTTCTGTTTCTTCTGTTGATTGTGAATTCTTACACTATCTTTTTCTGTTTTGTCCATTTCATTCCACTGGATAGCTTTCCTTTTCCTCTCATTTCTTCTTATAATTTCTCTATGCTGACTATCCATTCTATCTTTCTTTTTTCTTTCTCTGTCTTTTAAATTTATAATTTCTCTATGCATATTATCCATTTCTGACCTAGCTTTCCTTTTCCTTTCCTTGTCTTGTGAGTTTATAATTTCTCTGTCAATATTATCTATTTCTGACCTAGCTTTTTTTTTGCTTTCTCTGTCTCTTGAGTTTATAGTATCTCTATGCATATTATCCATTTCTGATCTAGCTTTCTTTTTCCTTTCCCTGTCTTTTAAACTCATAATTTCTCTCTGCTTATTATCCATTTCTAATCTAGCTTTTTTCTTTCTTCGCCTGTCACGTATATTTATACTTTCTCTCTGCAAATCATTCATCAATAATCTAGCTGTTTGTTTTTTATGTCTGTTTTGACTTTTCACAATATCTTGTTCTCTTTCATCCATTTTAGACCACTGGACAGCTTTCCTTTTTCTGTCAGCTTGTCTGCCTATTTCCCTCTGTATATCATCCATTTTAGATCGAAATTTCTTTTTTTTCTCCTTTTCATGTAGAGTTTTATGCGGTTTGGATACAGTTTTCTGTTGCTGCAATACTTTGCTTGGCATCATATTTTTCCATTTTTTTTGCCTCTCAATTTCTTCAACTATAAATCTAACTTCTGAATCAGGAACATACTTAATTTTTTTCATACATGAAGCATCAACCTGTGCACTTATACTGAAGCTCCGTTTTAGTCCTCTAGATTTCTGATTTGTTGTCAAATTAACTATGTTTTGATTATTGACACTGTCTGCTTCTTTCACCTCTTGTGGCCTTGCAACAAAGGAATTCTGATACGAATGTTCGTTGTTTTTTTCATTTGACTTTCCTAAACCTCTTTTTGTATCTTTTTTTGTCTCTCTCATGTTTTTACAAAAGGGCTTTTTACATATATCACTTTCTGATAAGCATCTCTCATTTCTTGTCCTTTTCAAATCCGTCTTAGTCAGATTTCTACAACTGCTTGTTTCACTTAAATGACAGTCAGGAGAACTTTTCCCTTTCTCATTTCTTGCACCTTTCAAATCCGTCTCGGTCAGATTTTTATAAGAAGCAGTTTCCATCACATCACTTTCATGAGAACAATTGCCTCTCTCATTTCTCGCTCCTGTGATATCTGTCTGTGTCAGATTTTTATAACTCAATGTTTCATTGACATCACTTATAGAAGAACTATTCCAATTCTCATTTTCAGAACTATGTACTGTACTTCTATCATTGTCTGACCTTTTCTCTATCATAGTTGTCTTTGCTATAGACCCTATCTCTATCAGATTTTCAGAGCTATTTATTTCACGTTCATTACTTTCTGAACCTTTACCTTTCTCCAAAGTATTTCCTATAGAACTTGTCTCCATCAGATTTTTATAACTGTTTTTTTCACTTCTACCAACTGCTAAACAATTTTCTTTCTCCATAATCTTACCTTTGAGCTCTGTCTCTGTTAAGTTTTCAGAACTGATTACTTGACTTCTATCTCTTTCTGAACATTTTCTGTTTCTATAATTCTGTTCTTCAGAATTTATCTCTTTCACATTTTTAGAATTGTTTAATTCACTTCCACAGTTTCCTTTCTCGTTAGTCTCTGCTACAGAATCTTTGTCTATCAGATCTCCAGACCTGTTTACTTCACTTCCATCGGTTTTAGAACTTTTTCCTATCTCAGTCTTTTTCACATAATCTGTCTCTTTTAGATTTGTCTTTCCTTCAGACCCTGTCTCTCTTAGATTCTCAGAACTGATTACTTCACTGCCATCTGTTTTTGAACTTTTTCCTTTCTTGGTCTTTTCTACAGAATCTGTCTCTGTCATATTTTCAGAACTGTTTCCTTTCACACCAGCACTTCCTGAACATTTTCTTTTCTGTATAGTCTTTTCTACAGAATCTGTTTCTATCCAAGTTTCAGAACTTTCTGATTCATGTCCCTCATTTTCAGAATAGTAACTGTTGCACTTTTCCTCTTTCTGAAGCTTATTCCTCTCCCTTCTCTCACGTTTTAATTGTTCTATGGATTTTTTTTTCCTCGGCATTTTATGTATAGATTTTTTCTCGGTCAACATTTAGTTTGTTGTAAACCTAGAAAAGAAACTACATCAGAATTCACGTAAGCCACATCATCAGAATACCTGTCTTACCTTATACATGTATGCAACTAGCAACCACTCAGATGAGCTGATGCACAAGAATGTATGCAACTAGCAACCACTCAGATAAGCTGATGCACAAGAACAGCCTGATTAGCTTTTACTCGTGACTCTTACGCGTTTGCAGTATGAAAGATTACCTATGCAAACATGAAAGGCTTTGCATTAGACTGTCCTGATGCAGACACTAATCAGAGTCTTTGCAAGGTGCACACATCACAAGATAAGTTTTCTGATGATGCAGCTCAGTTTTCTCATGAAATGTCTTCCTAAATCAATTCTGTATTTGACAGCTTTTCACTAGTTACTCCACTTCCAAATTTCAGAATATTTTCATTTCTCTTCTTTTTCATGCTGCTTCTCTTCTTTCTCTTGTATTTAATTTGCTGAATGAAGTTTTGCCTTGTTGGTTTTTTCTCTTTGACATATAGTCCTCAGTCCATATTCAGTACAAATGTAAACCTAAAAAAGAAATTACAATGGAATCACTAGATGAACAGGCAATCTGTCATACTTTCTTGTTCTTTTTCAGGCTTGAGGGTTTCTAACTCAATATAAAAGTACAGTTACCAAATTTAATACAACGTATGGGAATTTCTGTATTAAATTCTTCACTTCACAAAAGCCCATGTCTTTCATATGAAAACAAGAGGGCCATAAGGCCCTGAATTGCACACCTGAGCAATTGGCAAGGTGGCTTTTTCTTACCATGTCTGAAATTGTCAAAATATGAGTCTTGGGTCAAAAGTCAAAGAATGACCATGACTACTTGTACTCATAAATCTTCAAGGCCATTGGCCTATCGGTTCTAGAGAAGATTTTTTTAGGTTTTTACCATATATGGGCATTGTGGCCATGTTGGTCATGTGACCCACACCGTTTGAACAACTTTTAGTTCCTAAGGTCCCAGGAGGCTCTATATGAAATTTGGTTAAAATCGGCCCAGCGGTTTCAGAGGAGAAGTCGTTTGAAATTGTGGACGGACGGACAACGGACAACGGAGATTTACCATCCTATAAGCTCCCCCGAAGCCGCTGGCTCAGGTGAGCTAAAAACAGATGGGATTTCACTATTCAAAGTATAGAATGAAAGAAAATCAAACAAATACAGGGAAGGACTGGTTTGCAATCCCATGATACAACACATTGTCATGAATGTGTATACTAAATATGAGCACTCTACCTTGCATGGTTATGGAGAAATCTTTGACGAAAAATTTCATTATTCAAAGTATGGAAAGAAAGAAAAGCAGACAAATACAGGGAAGAATAAGCAGAGGAAGAAAGGTCTGCAATCTCTTAATACAACACATCATCATCCATGTGTAACCAAATATGATTAGTCTACCTTGCAAGGTTTGTGGAGAAATCTTTGAAGAAAGTTTTCATGATTCATGAAGAAAGAAAATAGAATAAATAGCGGGATAAATAAGCAGGAGAAGGCTGGGTTGCAATCCCATGATATAACACATTGTCACCAACATGTATACCAAATATGACCATTCTAGCTTGCATGGTAACAGAGAAATCTTTAACTAAAAATTTCATTGAAAGGGGGGAGGAAGGATGGATGGACGGACAGACAGAAGGAAGGACGGATGGACAGATCTAAACCAGTATATCCCCCACTTTTTCAAAGCTAGGTATGTATATACCAAATATAAGCACTCTACCTTGCATGGTTATGGAGAAATCTTTGACGAAAAATTTCATTATTTAAAGTATGGAAAGAAAGAAAATTGGACAAATACAGGGAACAGTAAGCAGAAGAAAGCCGGTTTGCAATCCCACGATACAACACATCATCATCAATGTGTATACCAAATATGACCATTCTAGCTGGCAGGTTTCTAGAGCAGGAGAAGGCTGGTTCTCAATCCCACAACCGGCAAGTTATGATGAACCTACATACAAAATATCCCTACTCTTATTTACAGATAGATAGAAATCCAAATATGACCATTCTAGCTGGCAGGTGTCTTGAGAAATCTTTGACGAAAATTTTCATTAGTCGAAGTATGGAAAGAAAGAAAATCGGACAAATAGAAAGAAAATAGGATAAATAGCGGGATAAATAAGCAGGAGAAGGCTGGGTTGCAATCCCACGATATAACACATTGTCACCAACATGTATACCAAATATGACCATTCTAGCTTGCATGGTAACGGAGAAATCTTTAACGAAAAATTTCATTGAAAGGGGGGTGGAAGGACGGACCGATAGACAGACAGAAGGAAGGATGGACGGACAGATCTAAACCAGTATATCCCCCACTTTTTCAATGCTAGATATGTATATACCAAATATGAGCACTCTACCTTGCATGATTATGGAGATATCTTTGACGAAAAATTTCATTATTCAAAGTATGGAAAGAAAGAAAATTGGACAAATACAGGGAAGAATTAAAGGAGAAGGCCGGTTTGCAATCCCATGACACAATAATTTATCACTAACCTACATATCAAATATGACTACTCTAGCTTGAATGGTTGTGGAGAAATCTTTGACGAAAAATTTCATTATTCAAAGTATGGAAAGAAAGAATATTGGACAAATACAGTGACGAATAAGAGGAGACGGCCGGTTTGCAATCCCACGATACAATAAGTTATCACTAACCTACATACCAAATATGACTACTCTAGCTTGCATGGTTGTGGAGAAATCTTTGACGAAAAATTTCATTATTCAAAGTATGGAAAGAAAGAAAATTGGACAAATACAAGGAAGAATAAGCAGGAGAAGGCTGGTTCTCAATCCCACGATACAACATGTCGTCATCAACCTGCATACCAAATATGACAACTCCAGCTTGCATGAAAAATTTCATTATTCAAAGTATGGAAAGAAAGAATATTGGACAAATACAGGGATGAATAAGAGGAGACGGCCGGTTTGCAATCCCACGATACAATAAGTTATCACTAACCTACATACCAAATATGACTACTCTAGCTTGCATGGTTGTGGAGAAATCTTTGACGAAAAATTTCATTATTCAAAGTATGGAAAGAAAGAATATTGGACAAATACAAGGAAGAATAAGCAGGAGAAGGCTGGTTCTCAATCCCACAATACAACATGCCGTCATCAACCTGCATACCAAATATGACTACTCCAGCTTGCATGGTTGTGGAGAAATCTTTGACGAAAAATTTCATTATTCAAAGTATGGAAAGAAAGAAAATCGGACAAATACAGGAAAGAATAAGCAAGAGAAGGCTGGTTCTCAATCCCACAATACAACATGTCGTCATTAACCTGCATACCAAATATGACTACTCCAGCTTGCATGGTTGTGGAGAAATCTTTGACGAAAAAAGGGGACGGAAGGACGGACGGACAGACGGACGGAAGGAAGGACGGACGGACGGACGGACAGATGTAAACCAGTATACCCCCCACTTTTTCAAAGCGGGGGTATAATTACATAAGTATACAAAATTTGAAGCAAATATACCAAGCGGTCCAAGAGTTGTGAGCATTTTCAATAAAAAAGCTCCACCGGCCAAATTGATGCTCGGTGAAGCCTCGTCATTGTTTTGCATAGCAGTGGCTGGGCAATGTTAAATTACATAAGTATACAAAATTTGAAGCATATTTACCACGGTGTTCAAGAGTTATGAGCATTTTCAGTAGTTGGCCGTAAATTTTCAACTTGTGCTCAGCAAAGCCTCGTCCATCAAATAAGGTTGTTATGCATGCGAGTCGTTAGACAATGTTGACATGTATAAGTATGCAAAATTTTGTCAAAATATCCAATGCGGTTCAAGAGTTATAAGCGTTTTCGCTAACTGATAACGGTTTTCGCCAACTGATAACGGACGGATGGACGGACTCACACAGTGATTATAGTGCAAACCTGCGGGTTGTGCAATATTTCAAACGTTATTTAAGTTAAGAGCTGACTTTAAATACAGCTAAAACCAGCAAGGGACAAAAGATATATATCATAATAAATGAAAAAAAGATAAGAAAACTAGAATTTTCACTTTAGTTTGCAACACATTAAAATGAAGAGTTAAAATGAGAACACAATAAATTAAACAGCACCGAACTAGTCCTACAATATTGTTACTGTCATGAATGTTTAAAAGTTGAATAAAATATATTTGAACCAACCTATATTTAGTTTTACTATGAAAATAAAATGCATGCAGCCTAGGTGTCAATTTTAATATGGAAAAGGGTAAAAGAAAACTGCCCCCCTCGGACTTTCTAGTGTTGGCCATTGAAACACATCAAGCACCAAAATTAATTGAGCCGCGACACGACAAAACCAACAATCTGGTTGTGCGCCCAGCGCAGACTCAGATCAGCCTGGGCATCCGCCCAGTCTGATCAGAGTCTGCGCTGTCCGCATGGAGGTAGCTTAGACCCTAAGCTACCATTTGAGCACTTAACAAAAAGTCAGAACATACTGGGCGGATGCCCAGGTTGATCTGGGTCTACGGTGGGCGCACAACCACATTGTTGGTTTTCTCGTGTCGCGGCTCAATTGTGGCCCTACAACGCATGCAAGTCAATCGGGGTGCAGTTCTCTGCATCTTCTTAATATGACAGGAGTGAGTTCTTGTATAAGGATTTGAAACTGGTAATGCATATTCCAGTTTTTGTGTTATAGGCAGATTCCTTAGATTCTCTAGGTGCAAGAAGCACCTGTCCGGCGGAAAAAGCTAAAGAATTTCGGTATTTTCGAAGATTTTACCCCAATCTACGCTATCTGTAATGGTGATTCTTAACTAAAAAAAAGCCATCAGAGTATATGGCAAAGCCCACAACCAAAGGCAACATGGGCCTTGGTAAAGGATGTACTTCAAAACATTTAGAAGCAACATATTGTCATTCTTCTATGCTTCATATTGACATGTTTAACAGATGCATAATTATCTAACTCTCAAACAAAACGTTAAGCCAAACTACCAAAGGATTTAAAATCCAAATGGCAACCATCAACAGAATGTAAAGCATAAGTACTTGTAAACTATAATTTTGAGCTCACTAATAAGTGATTTTTCAGGTGTGTACGTGTGTGTGTGTGGGGGGGGGGGGGGGGCGGAGGGGCGTGTTTGGTGAAGGAGTGAGCACAGACGGGGACAGTGATGAAAGGATGCTATAGCGTGATCCTAAATATTCTAAATGAAATTACGAAATAGCCCAAAAAACATTGCATACATCGGCATGAAACCCTGTTCAGAACATCTCAGGTGCAATAACGCAAATATCATATGTGAGAGTTGTCGTTATTGTTTGTCACATATTACCTTGATTCGATCCACGTAACTGTGATATATCATGAAAATATTCAAAAGAGTATTCAAAGTATGAAGCGAACATGAAACTCCAAAGAACGGACATGACATGAGTGCAAAGAAGCATATAGGGGGAATAACTCAAGCCTGCATGAATGTGAGAGCTACCATTACGCAACGCGACATATCATCATTACTCATTCTACATAAGTGTATAGTATCATAAAAAATATTCCACAGGATTATGGAAATATTGAGAGGACACGAAATTACGATTCGAACTTCCAAAAGAGAATAAAGAGGAATGAATCAGAAATTACGAACGCGAGAGTTGTCATTCATGTGTGCCGTATATTGTCATGATCTGATCTGTATAACTGTCACAGTGGAGTTTAATGAAAAATCAACTGATGGTAATGTGCACAACGCGTGGTGAATGTAGAATAATCAGTTTGTGGTGCCTGAAGGAATGTATGGAAATGAAATTGGTCATTTCTTGTAGAATGATGCATATTTTATCAAACTACACCATGTGGTTAAGAGTTATGAGCAATTTCACTCACTGACTACAGCGGAAAGACAAACAGACTGATGGACTTGCACAGCGATTAAAGTGCACACCTGTGGGTCGTGCAATACTGTTTAGACTTTTTGTCTGTTGCTTGGTCCACCGGGGCTCAACTGGTGACCTTCTTTTGCTTCAGATTTCCAGTGGGGTTGTTTGGCAGGACAGGGATCTCCACCTGTCAGACGGCCCGTTGTATCTGTTGAGTCCTCGTCTTTGCTTCTTCATGGTGTTGAAATTTTATTTATGTGTTTACCGTGATGATTCATTGACGAGTTAGAGGGTTATCATGCGAACCGAACAACCAACTAAATGTTTTGTACCACTTCAGAAACTGAGGGTGAGGTTGGGCCTGTAAAATCGATTTAAGCCCCCCCAGTAATTCATTACTGACCGTTCCAAGGCGGTAGTTCTGTTGTGGTTCTTTGTTGCCTGTTTTTGGTGTCAGAGTTTCTGTGATGTTTTACCTTATGTATGTTATTATTATTTTTGGTTCGGTTTGGGTTGCTGAGTGGCCACCTTTTGGGAACAAGCTGCTCACTCGGTTGGCCATATGTTCTCTGTATCTTGATTATTTGTAATCTTAGTTGTTTCCAACTATGGTTTGAGGGCTGGATTTGGATTTTGATTGTTTCAGTTCCTGGTCTTTGCATACTTTTTACTTTTTTTCATCACCGTTTTGCATGCCGGTGGCTGAACAATGTTAAAATACATAAGTATACAAAATTTGAACCATATATACCACGGGGTTCAAGAGTTATGAGCTTTTTCACTACTTGACCGTAAATTTTCAACTTGTGCTCAGCAAAGCCTCGTCCATCAAAAAAGACAGTTATGCATGCTAATCGTTAGATAATGTTGACGTGTATAAGTACAGTACGCAAAATTTTATCAAAATATGGAATGCGGTTCAAGAGTTATAAGTGTTTTCGTTAACTGATAACGGATGGACGGACTCACACAGTGATTATAGTGCAAACCTGCGGGTTGTGCAATAAGAAGTTTTGCATACCAGTGGCTTGGCAATGTTAAATTACATAAGTATACAAAATTTGAAGCAAATATACCAAGCGGCCCAAGAGTTTTGAGTATTTTCAATAAAAGAGCTCGACCGGCCAAATTGATGTTCGGTGAAGCCTCGTCACAGTTTTGTATACCAGTGGCTGGGCAATGTTAAATTACATAAGTATACAAAATTTGAAGCAAATATACCAAGCGGTCCAAGAGTTGTGAGCATTTTCAATAAAAAAGCTCCACCGGCCAAATTGATGCTCGGTGAAGCCTCGTCATTGTTTTGCATAGCAGTGGCTGGGCAATGTTAAATTACATAAGTATACAAAATTTGAAGCATATTTACCACGGTGTTCAAGAGTTATGAGCATTTTCAGTAGTTGGCCGTAAATTTTCAACTTGTGCTCAGCAAAGCCTCGTCCATCAAATAAGGTTGTTATGCATGCGAGTCGTTAGACAATGTTGACATGTATAAGTATGCAAAATTTTGTCAAAATATCCAATGCGGTTCAAGAGTTATAAGCGTTTTCGCTAACTGATAACGGTTTTCGCCAACTGATAACGGACGGATGGACGGACTCACACAGTGATTATAGTGCAAACCTGCGGGTTGTGCAATATTTCAAACGTTATTTAAGTTAAGAGCTGACTTTAAATACAGCTAAAACCAGCAAGGGACAAAAGATATATATCATAATAAATGAAAAAAAGATAAGAAAACTAGAATTTTCACTTTAGTTTGCAACACATTGTCATGATCTCTTCTACATACGAGGGCTGTTAAGAAAGTTCTGATCACGGGGCTAAAAAAAGATAATTTTAAACAATATTATCAAAACCTTTATTTCATTCCTTCAAAATATTCTCCCTTAACTGAAATACACTTTTCAAGTCTGGAAATCCATGCACGGAATGCTGCAAAGTAGTCTGCCCTTGGTATGGTGTTGAGACACTTCCTAATGCACTTCTCGAGCCATAATGTCTACCAGATAACAATTTTTTCAATTTGGGAAATAAGAAAAAGTCACATGGGCTAAGATCCGGTGAATATGGGGGATGGGGTAGCGGTTTAATGTTTTCGGTGCGCAAATAGTCCTGAACAATTTTGCTTTTATGAGCCGGGGCATTGTCATGAATTAAGCAGATGTTGCGTATGCCAGTCTTCGGACGCCTTTTGACATAATATTCCTTTACTTTCTTAAGTACATTGTTTTTATAAAACTTGCCTTCAGAACTCTGACACCTTCTTGCAATAACTGGTCTATTTTGGCTTTTGGAGATCCACACTTTATTATTGACTTTTCGTTGGGGTTCAAAATAATAAATTCAAGATTCATCACCAGTTAACAATTCATTTATCCTTTTGTTGTCACAAATTTTATAAGTTTTCAGCTATTTTCTGGCACATTTTACACGGTCAGCTTTTTGTTCCTTTGTTAATAAATGGGGTACCCAACGAGCACATATTTTCCTCAGTCCGAAATGTTCAGTCAGAATCTTATGCGTAGATGCCGATGTTATACCTATATATGCTGCTATTTGTCGAACAGTATATCGGGCATCCTCTTCAACCATATTTTTGACAGCAGCTATACTGGATCATGTTAAACTAATCTCTTCATTTGTATCATCCCAGCCCGACGATGTGACACCTGTATCGATAACGCGTATGTCTCCTTACCTGTTGAAATCTATGACTCTGTTTGTATAGAAATTAATGGCAAAACAATGTTTGACAACGTAAATCATTTCTTTAACATATTGTGCCAAAATTTTTCCTGATATGACCATATAGCTCATTTTAAGCTCTTTAAGTTGATATAATTTTCATCAAAATAAGTTGGTGCCTTCATTCTTCCAGGTGAACTGGAAAATAAGCTCATCGCCTCCTACTTAGCAAATATAAAAATTTTACAAAGCGCGTGTTCCTAGATTTTGGCAGTAAAAACTTATTTTACTGTTTCTAGTTTAATTTTTTTCCCTGATATTTATTTAAAATTTGCATTGCATACTTTTCACAGATATAAAAAAATCCGAAATAAGTTATCGTTAACATTCTTCCCTATCAACTTTAAAATACATTCCACGCGCCTTCCGACTGCCGAATTCTTAGGCGTAAAATTTCTAAGTCCAAAGTGATGTCGCACTCTACATCGGGCCAAACAGAGTATGCGATTGGTTGGTTGATTTGATGCTTAACGTCCACGGTAAACAACTAAGGTCATGTCGGGACGGTCAGTTAACCTAACCACACTATTCCTGGGCAGGCTTAGACCTCCTAAGCGGTTAACCAGTACTAAGTGCACATACTTTCGCCAGTAACTGACAACTGCCCTTCTTGAATCAGCGGAAGGAGAAACGAAAGTATGTGGCCAGACCGGGATTCGAACCCAGGACCTCTGACTTACGAGTCAGGTGCCCTACCGATTGCGCTACCCGGCCCGGCAGTATGCGAAATGGTATTTGTTGTCAATGCGTAACTGCTTTTGGTACAAGAAAGACAGAAAATGTTAAGAAATGCAAAAAAGAAAAAAGATGAATATAAAAAAATAAATAAATAAAAATTAAAAATAAGACAATAAATACAAAATAAAGAAACAAAATGTCATATATCAAATGTGTAATATTTCATCTTACTTCCCTGGATAAACAAATATATTAATGACTAGATTATAAATTTTTTCTTTCTTTCTTAACAGGTTTGTAAGCAGTTGTTTCGATAATGATCGTTTAATACCAATTAAACTGAGGAAATACGTAACATTTTTGATTCAAGTGATGTAGTACTTTTCACAGAGACTTGGGGTCATTCATACTGTGACTTTGAGTACCCAAATTTTGAAAGCTTTGTATTAAATAGGCGGGATATAAAAAAGGGAGCAAAACGGAACTCAGGGGGGATTATAGTTTATTTAAGAAACAAATATGTTACTGGAGAAACACTTGTATACACTAGCGAAGATGATATTTTGTGGATAAAAATTAGCAAGTCTGTTTTATCTCTGAAAAACGATCTTTATGTTGCTTTGTTATATGCATTACCTGAAGCTACCAGCCGACAGTCTATGGTTGAAACAAACATTTTTGATAGATTATTAGAGTCAGTCGTCCATATTGAAACAAAAACTGAAAGTCAGTGTAATTTGCTCATTTGTGGAGATTTTAATAGCCGTACGGCTACAAATAATGATTTTGTGTCACATGACGATACATTACATATGTCTGTATTACCGGACGAATATATTCCGGATAATTTCTTGTACCGTTATTCGCAGGACAAAGGTCAGGTTAACAATAATGGTATGCTTTTGTTGGACTTTTGTAAACAAACGGGTGTGAGAATTATGAATGGGCGAGTCGGAAAAGATAATGGTATTGGTAAATAGACTTTCATAGGGTCTAGAGGGAGCAGTGTAGTAGATTATGTTTTAGCATCCGAAGATTTATTTAGTTTTGTGAAAGATTTCGAAGTATATGATCCCAACATTATATCTGATCACTGTTTAATAAAATTTTCTTTTGAATTTGATAGTCAAGAATGTTTAACTTCTGAAAATGAAAGTTATGAAACGGTGAGTGGTAAGTATGTTTGGGTTAACGATTTTAAGGATGAATTTAAAACTAGGTTACAAGATAATACGACTGGTGAAAAATTGACTTCATTAAATGTAAAAATTTCCAATAGTAAAAGTAATGGGGATGTTGACTCTTGCTTATCTGACTTCGTTTCTATCATCGAGGATATTTCTACACCAGTTTTTTTAAAAAAAAAACAAACTAGTACAAAATACTGAAACTATGGCTGCAAATGCTAATTTCTGTAATAAAAAGGAAAATCCCTGGTTCAATGAAGAATGCAGCGAAAAAAGGTTTTATTTTTTGCATATGTTGAATAATTATAGGGAGGCAAAAACAAATGAAAACAGGATAGGGATGGTTAAAGCAAGGTCAGAATATAAGGCATTATTAAGAAAATGTAGATATGACTACGACAAAAATAAAACTTATGAATTTGTAAATGCTAGGTATAAAAATGCAAAACTGTATTGGAACTTATTAAAAGAATCAGCAGGCATGAAGCCAGCAAATATTGCGCTTTCCTCTTTTGAACAGTATTTTAAAGCAGTAAACAATCCGTCTGAACCATTTTTTAACCCAGATGAAGACGTATTATATTTTAATGAGCGATACGAAAACAACGAATTCGGTATAATGTTTGATGAGTTGAATATACATATATCACAAGAAGAAGTCATAAAATCGATAAAACAATTAAAAACAAATAAATCAGGTGGTCCGGATAAACTTATAAACGAATTTTTTATACATGGAAAAGACATATTGGGACCGACATTATGTAACCTTTTTAATAAAATTTTTGAATGTGGATATTTTCCAGAAGAGTGGTCTGTAGGTTACGTAATTCCGCTTCATAAAAAGGGTAGCAGAAACGATGTAGAAAATTATAGGGGAATCAATCTGTTGAGTGCATTAGGTAAGTTATTTACGAGAATCATTAACAACAGATTGTCAGATTGGGCAGAAAATTATTTTATTCTTATTGAGGCGCAGGCTGGTTTTAGACCCGGCATGGGTACAGTGGATAATATTTTTGTGTTGCATGGGTTAATTGCTCACATACTGAATCAGGGTAAAAAGTTATATTGTGCTTTTATTGATTTTTCAAAAGCTTTTGATTATGTTGTTCGCGAAAACTTATGGTATAAGCTGGTAAAATTAGGACTGAGGGGAAAGATATTAAATATTATTAAATCCATGTATGCATCAGTTAAATCTAGAGTTAAGTTTTGCAATAATTTAGGAAATGAGTTCTACTGTAGCCTTGGTGTAAGACAAGGGGAGTGTTTGTCCCCTCTGTTATTCTCGTTATATCTAAATGATCTCGAAGAGCAATTTGTACTTTCAGGAGTAAGTGGGTTAGATGTGAACACGCTTAAATTATTTCTATTATTGTATGCTGATGATATTGTTATTTTTGCAAATACATCGGAAGAACTTCAGGTAAACTTAAATTTATTAGCTGAGTATTGTGAAAGATGGAAACTGACAATAAATACGTCAAAAACTAAAGTTATGATATTTAGAAAAGGGGGTATTTTGCCAAGAAATTTAGTCTTTAATTACAATGGTACACCATTAGAAATAGTTAGAAGTTTTAAATATCTTGGAATTGTCTTTCCGACTGGGGGATCCTTTTCGGAAGCTCAGACTACTCTTGCTGGGCAAGCTCAGAAAGCTATTTTCAAACTTAATAGATATCTATATAAATTTACCTTTATATCACCAAAACATAAACTTGAATTATTTGACAAATTAATAACTCCGATTCTAAATTATGGTTGTGAAGTTTGGGGTTTTTCCCAAGCAAATTCAGTTGAAAGGGTGCATATGCAGTTTTGCAAACAAATTTTAGGCGTAAAGAAGACAACACAAAATGATTTTGTTTATGGAGAGTTGGGAAGAACTAATTATATAACACGAAGATATTTTATCATTATTAAATTTTGGTTAAAACTTTTAATTCGGCCTGAGAACAAATATGTTAGAATAGTTTATGATATGATGGTAAGTGATATTGAAATATTTCCGAATAAAGTTAACTGGGCCTCATTAGTTCGTCATTTATTACTATCTTTAGGATTTTATGAAGTATGGCTAAATCAAGAGGTGGGGGATTACAAGAGATTTTTATCAGTTTTTAGTCAAAGGTTAACGGACACATTTATTCAGAATTGGCGCTCAAGATTAGACAATTCTTCGAGAGCAAACTTCTATAAATCAGTTGCTTCGTTTCAGTTCCAACCTTACTTAGAAGCTATTAATATTTATAAATTCTCTCAAGCTATAAGCAAGTTAAGGGTATCATCACATCGTTTAGCAATAGAATCTGGTAGATGGGCAAGACCAAACAGTATCCCAATTAATGAAAGAAAATGTTCAGTTTGTTTAGTGTTAGAGGATGAGTTTCATTTTGTATTAGAATGTCAACTATTTGTAGAGTTAAGAAAAAAGTATATAGATTCATATTACTGGAAAAGAGCAAGTATGTTTAAGTTTATAGAACTAATTAACATGACTAATCGAAACAAAATACGCAAATTAGGTGTTTTCATTCATAAAGCTCTCGAACTTAGAAACGAAATATTATATAGAAATGCATAACATGACCTACATAATGACTGATTTAATCACTGTGACTGTCAGGTATTAGAAAGTTGTATTTTTATATATACATATTTATAATAATAATAATACTATATAGGGAAATATATATTGCTAGTGGAATATATACAGTTATTACACTTTTTTAGAATACATGTAATTTTTGAAAGCCTTCTGTCTGATATGTCTGTAAAATATTTGATGTGGCATGTCAAGTTTGTATGTGTGCCGTACGTGTCTCGGCTGAAATGATGCATGGACCAGCGTTGGGGACATGATTGTCTGGACATTGTTTCCGCCACATGTCCCCATGCCGCTGGGACCTAGAAGCATATCCTGACACTATTATACCCAAGATACGTAGGGTACACATCAATGATAATGTCGAAATTGTGAAAAAGTTAAGTTTTGTTTCCCGTGGGTGTTTGATAAAGCCAAATATATCAGCCAGCTGCCAATTTCTCTGTTTTCATAATGTTTTCATTTAGCCTATTTGATTGATATATGTATGTTTGCTAGGAAAATATCATACGACATGTCAAGCTGGATGTGTGCCGTATGTGCCTCGGCAGAAATACTATGTGGACCGGCGTTGGGGACGTGCTTGTTTGGACATTGGTATCCGCCACACGTCCCCAAGTCCGGGACCAATAAGCATTTTTGAACTGTAATGCACGAGGAACATAGGGTACGCATCAATGATAATGTCAAAATTATGAACTGTATAAGTTCTTAAATCTCTTCGGAGTGGATATTACTATTATTATTTGTCTGTATAAAATCATGTATTATAATGCATTAACTGTCCTAAATAATGTTTGCTGCTGTCTCGGATTCGGCTATTTGTAAAACACCTTCTCCGCGTTATTATTACATGTATAGGTTTCATATTCGTAAAACTTTTGATAGCCAGTATGTATTTCATATGTTGCTTTGTTGTAATATTATATGTCTACACTGTCAACTACTCGCCATAACATATGTAAATAATTGTATCCACATGGGCTTTATAGCCTTTTGGAATTTGCCAATAAACTTCTAAACTTCTTACTTCCCTAGATAAACAAATATATTAATGACTAGATTATAATTTTTTTCTTTCTTTCTTAACAGGTTTGTAAGCAGTTGTTTCGACAATGATCGTTTAATACCAATTAAACACTTTTGTAAGTTAATTGCCATTTCAACGTAACTTGTCAACTGTGAAAGATACACTATGAAATTTACCCATTTTAAGGTCAGTTCGTATTTTGTTCATCTATCACAGAATATTAAACGGAATTTAATGTTTTGTGTTTCCTCTGGATTTATTTTCCAATCGCTATGACAAAGTCGAACTCTGTAAATAAGTACTCGTACATTACAACATTCACTCACCGAGGACTCAGATCAGCCATTGCAGTTTAGTCAGAGTATTCTCGGTTCGCATGAACAGTATGCGATTCCTGGATATTAAAAAAGCAAAAAAGATGAAAACTCTGATCTTTCTAAACAGTATGACGGCTGATCTGAGTGTTTACAAAAAACGATAACCCTGGTCAGTCTACACAGAAGCGACGACTACATTAAGTTCACATGAAAAGTCTTCGATCGTTGTAATTAAAAAATCAGGAATGTAGACCCTGATCAGTTTTCACAAATTAACGACTGATTTGGATATTAAGTGTTCTCTTAAATATATGCCAGCAGTGAGTATTCAAATCAGCCTGCACACCCAAACTGAAGACTTTGATCAGTCATCAAAGAAGAGAAAGATGATTTGAATATCTACTGTTCACATAAAAGTTGTTAACAGTGAGTTTTCAAATCAGCCTGCACCGCTAAAAAGCGAATGTGAATACCCTGAACAGTCTTAGAAGGTGTTACGGCTGATTTGATCTGACAGTGAAATATTGCCGGGGGTCTGAAATGTTAAGGTGACCAGACCAATACCGAGAGGTGTCATAGCTATATAAGGATCACTGATTATACAATATACAGTGTGAAAAGTGTCAAATTCTCATATTCCCTTGCATAATTTCTTCTGATGTCTAACTGCATTCACTTTTGAATGAAAACAAAAAAAATATTTGAAACGTAAGCATTGTGAAAAAAGTAAATAAATAGAACAAATAAATAAAATAAAAAAATCGGGTCTATGACAAAACATCGAAAGACAAAACATCGAAACGTCAGTTCATCGAAAAGACAGGGTATCGAAAGGAAAACAGTGAATAAGACAAAATATCGAATGGACATGTAATCGAAAAATAACATCGAAAAAATATCGAAAAAACATCGAAAAAATATCGAGAAACAAAATCGAAATAAAAGCAATAAGCACTTCTTTCTTGCCCATTTTTTGGCATCTCTCCTTCAGGCTCCTTCTTAAACACATATGTTCACATCGTGTAACTGGACTGGTTTAATGCGATATTTTAAAAGCCACCGCAGACAAAATAGTCAGTGTATTGGTTCCCAGATGTACGATTTTCAAACATACTAATGGCAGCCAATCGTTTATTTCTGACACTTTAAGTGGTGTATGAAAAACCCATTATCTAGAATTTAAAATACTCACCTTGGCCCACCCAAATACCAGCAAACATACCCCTGAAGCTGTATGAGGCCACAACTATTTTTACAGTAACTGAGTAAATAAGAAACAGCGGTAAACAAGGGTCAAGATGGCGGCCGGGAAAGGGGGACTATTGTTTTCGATCTCGTTTTACTTGGTTTTAATTAGGATTTTAGAGGATCGGACTTTAAAGCTTGGTTTTAATGAGGAATTTTACCATCCAGATGTATCTACATACCTGATCAGAGGATTCGATCGACCACTACAGTTTTTTGATGCGGTTCAACTTTGGTCAACAACCGCCTTCGATTCGCACCAACGTGGTTTCGTACCTGGGGACTCTTTGCATTATTTAATGAGGAACAGGAAATATTTCTATTCTTTGAATGCAAAAGCTGTTTTAATGTACACATTACTTAGAAGTGGTGACATTCATCCCCATCCCGGCCCAAGATCTGCTAATATTGACTCTAAATCCCTAAATCTCAGTCCCCGAGCAACTTGGAACAAAGAAAGAAGGTTCGACAACCCAAATACCCATGTACAGTCTGCAGTAAAGGAGTGACTTCCCGTAGCAAGGCCGTCAGTTGTGACAGCTGTCAGCAGTGGACCCATATTAAGTGTTCAGGCTATATCACAACTCAGAATTATGATTCTTTGGTATCGGACGATTCGGATTTCAGCTACACCTGCTGTAGCTGTACATTTATAGACTTACCCTTTCATAATGAAGATACAGACAATTGCTGGAGTCAAACTAGCAATACAAAACTTCCCTCCAGTGCAGATCAAGAACATTTTCAGTGTTTTAGGAGAAAAGGTCTCCACTTTCTACATATGAACGCTAGGTCCCTTCTACCAAAAATGTCAGAACTGAAACTTATTGCTTCAAACTCCACAGCGGCAATGATATCAATTACGGAAACTTGGTTGGACAATTCTGTTTCGGATTCGGAAATCAACATTGAAAATTATACAGTTGTACGGAGAGACCGAAATAAAAATGGTGGTGGTGTCTGCATCTACATCAGAAACGATTTTGCTTTTTCTCTTAGATCAGATCTTCAAACGGACAATGATGAGATTCTTTTTGTTGAACTTTTATTACCTAAGACAAAACCTATTATCATTGGCACAGTGTATAGACCCCCTAAGCAAAACGATTTTCTAAATAACTTCGAAGAAATTTTAACAAACTTGAGATCAGACTGCGAAACTATACTTTTGGGAGACTTCAACATTTGCTATTTACAGAGATCAAGCAGTATTTTTAAAGCATATGCAAATATTTTAAAACTTTTTGATCTTGACCAAATCATTACTGAAGCTACCAGAATAACTGATACTACAACCAGCCTCTTGGACCACATTTTATGTAATAATAAAGAAAAAATCTGTCAGTCCGGTACAATTTCTATTGGTCTGAGTGACCATTGTCTGACTTATTGCACTAGAAAATTATCTAAAGTGCAAATCAATAAACACAAATATGTCAAAATTAGGTCTTTGAAAAATTACAAAAAGGAAGATTTTATTTTTAGGCTCACTGGTGCAGACTGGAGTCAATGTTTTAATGCATATGATATTCATACTGCTTGGTCAGCCTTTAGAGACACATTTCTTTTAGTTTTAAACTCTGTTGCTCCAGTTAAGGAAGTCAGGCTTAAACAAAGGACAGAACCTTGGATTGATTCAGAAATTTTGGATTTAATCAAACAAAGAGACAGCTGTCTATACCAATTCAAGAAGTCAAAAAACAAAGATTATTATAAAATGTTTTGTCAATTTAGAAACAAAGTTCAAAGAAAAATCAAATTTGCTAAATCAGAATATTTTTCAAACAAAATAGAAGAAAACAAAAACAATCCAAGAAAACTTTGGCAGCAATTAAAGAATTTAGGTTATAAAAATAATAAAACTGAGTCATCAAATATAGTCTTGAAAATTAATGGAGAGAACTGTCATGAACAAAAAACAATTGCAAATTATTTTAATGATTTCTTTACAACTGTTGCAGCAAACCTGGTTCAAAAACTTCCATTAGGAAAGAATTTATATGACTGTAACTCTGCCAATTTGAAGTATTTTTATAGTAAAAATGAATCAGAAAGGGAAACATTTTATTTAAAGCATGTATCTGAAGAGTTTGTGCTGAAAGAACTCAGACAACTAAATCCCTGTAAAAGCACCGGCCTGGATGATATTCCAGCAAGATTTTTGAAAGAAGGAGCAGATTTCTTAAAAATTCCAATTACTTTTTTAGTGAACATGTCAATTTCTGAAAACTGTGTACCAGATGCTGTGAAAACAGCGAGAGTCAAACCATTGTATAAGAAAAACAGTAACCTAGATGTTGGGAACTACAGACCTGTGAGCATATTGAGTGTAGTTTCTAAAATACTTGAAAAAGCAGTCTACGTTCAACTTGAAACGTATTTGGTTGATAACAATATTATTTATGATTATCAGTCTGGGTTCAGAAGCTCATTCTCTACAGATACTTGCCTTATTCATCTTTTAGATCATATAAAAATGAACAGTGCTAGGGGTTTATTCACAGGTATGATACTTCTAGATCTTCAGAAGGCTTTTGACACTGTTGATCACAGCATTTTGTGTAGCAAATTGAAACTTATGGGTGTTGGCTCTACCAAATGGTTTGAATCTTATTTGCCTAATAGAAGTCAGCTGGTTAATGTGGGTAAAACAAACTCAGACATAGCTAATGTAACTTGTGGTGTACCTCAAGGGAGTATTTTGGGTCCATTACTCTTCTTGTGTTATGTGAATGACATGGTGATAAGTATTGACCCTGACTGCAAACTTTTGCTGTATGCTGACGACAGTACAATCCTATTCTCTCACAAAGATCCAGATCAAATTGCAAATAAACTCGGAAAAGTTCTTGAATCATGCTCAGAATGGCTTGTTGATAACAAATTGTCTCTTCACCTGGGAAAAACAGAATGTATACTGTTTGGATCAAAAAGGAAACTTAGGAAAGTGAAGGATTTCCATATTGTCTGCAATGACCACACGATTGATTCTACAACTTCTGTAAAATACCTTGGCCTTAACATAGATAATCTTCTATCTGGTGAAATCATTGTGAACAGCATTATTTCAAAAGTTAACGCTCGTCTTAAATTTTTGTATAGACAAAGTAATAGTCTGTCAACAAAAACTAGGAAAAACTTATGTTCGGCTTTGATACTGTGCCACTTTGATTATTCGTGTTCATCTTGGTATGCTGGCCTCAACAAAGGTTTGAAAAAGAAACTGCAAATAGCTCAGAATAAAGTCATCAGATTCATTAATCAACTAGGACCTAGAACAAGGATCACTTCGGATATTCTTATGAACCTGAATTTACTCAATGTTGAAACTAGGGTAAAACAACTAAGATTAAATCATGTGCATAAGATCTTCAACAACTTGTGTCCTTCATACCTTCAAGAAAATTTTGTACCTTTGAGAGACGTACATCACCATAATACTAGGTCTAGTGGGTACAACTTCTTAGTTCCAAATTGTAAAGGCGTCGAGGACTCAACTTTCTATTATACTGGTATCAAAGATTGGAATTCTCTTCCTGAGTGGTTGAAAAAATTGGAAAGCCCACAGAAATTTAAAATAGCCCTCAAGAAATATCTGATTGAGTATTGTTGTGCAACTGAGCAAGAGCTGTTCTTATATTATTGAGCATATAACATTCCTCTTTTGTCTGTGATAGCAGTGCTAACAGCCGAGTTAATCACTCACAGTGCTATCATGCCTGTAGCACACACACTTGGCCCACCGTATGCTCTGGGCACACTGTTCCTCGAGATACGGGGGTGGTTCGTGGAGAAGCTTAAAGTGACACTCCGGTTCCAGTTCCCTGACGGGTCAGTATGTGATGGCCTGCGGGTTCGCTCCCTTGGTCCACTTGTGTGTGTGACAGATATGACCTTTGGTTTTGTCTTTCCTCTTTGAGCACTCTTCGGTGATAAAAATCTTCCCTTTTATAGAGCTTTCAGTGTTAACCTGTGCAATACTTCATACTTTTCCGTGCCAAAGTCTTGTTCGTACCTGAATGGACCCCATTGGAAATAAGCCATTTAAGCTTTATGGGCTATCCATGGGTATTAAGATCGAATCTTTCGAATCAGTGAAAATGGGTGTGGGTGTTAGTTTTTTACTTCTAGCAGCCTAGCTCATTCCAAAACTCCTTAAGTTCTAGTCAAATTCACTGTGATAATTTTATATTTTTCTTAAATTAAATTCATATAGATATATACATAAATATCATTTAAGTGTGCTCTTAAATACCTCACTTGTTGATTAATTTTTAAATTTTAATTTCAAAAATCGCTTTTAGATAGTATATGTTACTTTGTTAAATGATCTTAATTCCTGAATAAATCTTAATCTTAATCGTAATCTAACTTGCGGACTGCTACCAATATGACTAAGATTAACGGTAAATTCGATTTTTTGTCGCACATGAAATTTTGTAATTTCGATATTTTGTCGTATTGTTTATACGACATTTTCGATCTTTTGACGTTCGATGTTATGTCGTATTCGATATTTTGACGTTTCTTTGTTTAGGCGTATTCGATGTTGTGACTTTTCGATGAAGTGACGTTTCGATATCTTGTCTTTCGATGAAATGTCGGGCACCCAAAAAAATCTTGACTCTCTTTGAACAAATTTCTATAAAAATCATTTCTGTTGGAAGTAAAATACCATAGTTTTAGATTATGAAGCGCATACTATAATGCTCAAATAAGCTTGCGTGTCTGCGCAAACGTATCATAGTCGTTTCAATGCAGTGTGTTTAGGTTTCCAAGGGTACATAAATTCTTTTTGAGAAGAAAGACAAAACCTAAAGGAACCCCCACCAGAAATGCGAAGTTGCGTATGCTGATTTGCGTCTTCAGTGTTTACACACGTCGTAAGTTAGATTTTCACGCAACGATGATCATTATCATAAGCTTAACCCACAGGTGCCCTAAGTTATTTACAGAATTACGGGGTCTCCCAGAACGGTCACTGTCTTCAATATTAAAATTTCCATTTTTGAACTTATGTAACCAGCGTCGAACTGTTATTATTGAAACAGCAGAAGATCCATAAATATCACACAGTTCCTTTTGAATTTGTTTAGCAGGAATGTTCAAGGCCCCGCAGGCTTTAATATAAGCCCGTATTTCTGACTTTTGTGAAGCTTTCATAGCTGTTGAGAAAAATGGCCAGTGGTACCGAGTGGCCCTAATTAAAACGCATATATCTCCAAGACTAAATGTCCGATAGTAACAAAGTATATATGAATGTGTATGTAATGAAACGTACTTTATGCATATGAAAATCTCGTGCAAATATCTTTTAAAATGTGTACGGTGGACCATAAAGATCAGAACTTTCTGAACAGCCCTCGTATGAGCCACGACACGACAAAACCAACAATGTCGTTGTGCGCCCAGCGCAGACTCAGATCAGCCTGGGCATCCGCCCAGTCTGATCAATCAGAGTCTTCGCTGTCCGCATGGAAGTAGCTTAGACCCTTAGCTACCATTTGAGCTCTTAACGAAGCGTCTGATCAAACTGGGCAGATGCCCAGACTGATCTCAGTCTGCGCTGTGCGCACAACCACATTGTTGGTTTTCTCGTGTCGCGGCTCATATCTGTGAAGTATCAGAAATATTAAAGAGTATTCAAATTACAGAGCGGGCACGAACCTGCCAAAATGCACCAAAGGGGAGACAACGCAGAAAGTATAAAATTCAGCATACTAAGACTAGCGACATACTTCACAGGGTTGAGTCCGGCTTTAGCATTGGCATGTGTGGAAGACTGTTCCCTTCAGGGTTGCGGTGGTTCAGAAAGTATTTTACGGCTCAGTTCCATTACCACATCAAGTGTCTGCAAATGTTATTATAAGATATACCAGAGCCTGTTCAAATGATATGCAAAGCATACTAGAACAAACTTTTAGCTCTTTCAAACTTTCCTAAATGATAGACACGGATAGTCATAAAAAAAAACTCCCGAAAGTGACCAAATCGAAATTTCGGTTTGGTCAATTTCGGGAGTTTTCAGATAATTCCACTAGTTCTTTTAATTCAAAGCAAATATTGTCAACAAAAATCTGGGACGCATTTGTTTCACCGTTTTTCTTCGGTTGTAGGAGAAGGACCGCGTAGCGCAGTCGGTAGCGCGTCGGACTCAAGAGCCAGAAGTCCTGGGTTCGGTACCCTGTCCGGCCACATTCTTTCGTTTCTCCTTCCTTTGATTCAAGAAGGGCAGGTGTCAGTTACTGGCGAAAGTATGTGCACTTACTACTGGTTAACCGCTAAGGAGGACTAAGCCTGCCAAGGAATAGTGTGGTTAGGTTAACTGACCGTCCCGACATGACCATAGCTGTTTACCGTGGCCGTAAAACAATAAAACAACAACAATAAATCGGTTGTACCACACGGGTTATCCAGAGACAACGGACGCGTCAGAAGACAACCAAGCGGTTCAACAGGTAAGGCGGGAAACAGGCATGAGCAGCTATATTTCGTTATTTTCTCCTTAATTAGACTAAATCGAAATTTGAAATTTCTGGTTTTCATATTAAGGAAAGAGGGGGGGGGCAGTTTTTTTTACATGTCATGGAGAAATCCAGGGCTCCAACACAAACAACAAAGCGACAAGAATCTTTGAAATGTCAGCGCCTGCTCGACGAAGCAAAGAGAAAATAAATATTTTATTTCAGAGGGCCGTGAACTGTTTACCAAATGTACAAAATTGAGGATTCCGACAGTTTCAATGCTACCGGGAATTGTTGTTGTGTTGTTGCTTTACGTCCACGGCAAACAGCTATGGTCATTTCTAGTCCAGCTCCGGACCGAAATTATTTCAGAAACACTTGTTTCTAGGTATTTTCCGGCCCAGAACTGGGCCATGGTCATTTCGGGACGGTCAGTTAACCTAACCACATTTATTCCTGAACAGGCTTAGACCTCCTCAGCGGTTAACCAGCACTAAGTGCACATACTTTCGCCAGTAATTGATAACTGCCCTCCTTGAATCAGCGAAAGTAAGTGGCCGGACCGGGTATCGAACCCGGGACTTCTGGCTCTTGAGTCAGACGCGCAACCGATTGCACTACGCGGCCCATTTATTGAGACGATGTATATGTTGCGAACAAGAATAACAATTCTTGCTTTTCGATGTAGCTTCCGGCGAGGGCAGCCGTGTCCCATAGACATTTTTACTCGTTTTAGCACTGTTATTCATACTTTTATGAACGTGAGAGAAATGAAATTAGCTGTATACATAATAATCTCATGTTTTCTCTCTCTATGAAAATGTTTTAAAGGAGATTCACCTTACCGAAGTCACCGTAAATGCCGAAGCAGACACATGACTAAGCAAAACAGTGCAGACAGAACATGCAGACTGCTCCTCGAACAGAATGCTCCTGAGTCCCGTGGAGCATTCTGATCTAGTCTGTTATGTTTGTTCCATGCCCAGCAAATACCAATATATCGCCCGAGAAAAAAATCAATGTTTCTAAGTTTAAGAGAATAATAATATAATTTGTTCAGGTATCTCAACGTGTAGGTTTATTACGATAATTAACATAGTTTCATAAATTAAAGCATTTGACATTTGCCTCAGACCGGGTTCAATCCCATTTTACTTGCCAACGCGGTCATATCAGGGTCTCCACTCAAGACAAACGTAAGTATCTGCATTTTCAAAATCTGTTATTAGACAAGCAAATAGCCGCGCCCCCCCCCCCCCCCCCCCCTCCCACTGGGCATACAAGGTTGATTTAAGGTTGTTCAACCTTGCGTGCCTGCTGGGCCGGTAGCTCAGTAGGTCAAGCGCTGTCATGCTGATCTATTAGCCCCGAGTTCGAGACCCGCTGGAGGCGTAAATTTTTCAAACCTTATAAGCGGGATTCCATTGCTCACAGCCTTATTTTCGAGGGCGCCCGTAAACATTGGTGGGAATCATCACGCAGAGTAGGGTAGAATAAAACAGCATTGCTTTGGTCATATAGCCCTTCAATTGTTTAGAGTTTAATCAGTGGCGGACCCAGAGGGGGTTCAGGGGGTTCAAACGACCCCCCCCCCCCCTCTTCAGCCTAAATTATTTCATTGTCATGAGAAAATTCAGGAAAAATTGGTCAAACTGCACAAATCGAACCCCCTTTGAAACTAATTTGAACACACCATCCAAAATTCCTGGATCCGCCCCTGTTAATATTACATTCTTAACGACGAAATACAAGGATTTCTTGACAATATAAATATGCTATTTCCCAGTTCTCTAAGAGGATTCTTTTCCTCTAGAGAAATAAATCCCTGTAGATTGATTACCTTCCCGATAACATTCGAAGATTAGTTATTAATGTACGACCGGGTACCGGTTTTGAGAACTACTTTCCTAAGCGTCTTTCCAATGCGGTTGTAGCTATACAACACAGTTGGAATTGCCTTTTATGGTCTCGAGAAAAACAACAGACGCTAAACAAACCTATAACAAACTTTGATGTGTATTTATGGCGTGTGGACATGAATGATTTTACGAAAATGCCATTTTATGTGCATTGCCTTTTGACACGTTCCGCAATGTGCAATAAAAAACGTATCATCCAACTCATACCAGACTATATCGAGCGAGCCTTGGATCGTCGGGACCAGTAGCCGTACAGGCGATGATTATAAAGGCGTGATGCAGGTTCCATTTGTCAGTAAATTATCCTTATTATAACAAACATTGGCCCGTTGAAAAAAAAAACAAAATGGCGGGCAAAGCAATTCAGTATTCATGTATCCTTTCGCGCTATTGTGTACAGGCTCTCGGAAGGACGCTTGAAAACATAAATACAGATGAGAATATTCTTTAAATCTAAGGCATTCGAATGTAATATACAGTTTATTGAATCGTCCCATTTAAGATATTGGATTTATAAACCGAGGGAGGTTCGAAAGGGCTACTGTACTGTTTTTCAACATGCATTGAAATCACTGGAAATAACTGGTATTGTTTTATCTAAAAGAATGTCGAAAACTGCAAGGAAAAATTCCAAAGGGTTAAAAAGTTATAAGGAATTTAATTTTTTAATTAGCTGAAAAATATGCAAGGACTTTTATGACGTCATTTGAGTAATTCATATTATTAAGATTTAAAATAAAATCTATATTTTATATTTTTTTATACTTTTTTCACCTTATATAGATTAATTGTAATAATTTACTCATTTTATGAAAAAAAATCAAATATTTTGCATCAGAACTTGGTGATAATATCTGGAATCCAAATTTTATTATGAAAATAAAGCTGTAGAAATGAAAAAGGGGGCGGGGCTTAAAATCTAATTTGCATAAACTTTAATTGTCAATAATTACAGTTTGGGTTAGAATTTTTCGATGGGGTTTTCAGCATTCTGTTTCTCTCATTAATGCCTGTTAATTGAGACATTTCTGGACAAAGTGAAGAAAACAGTGTAGTAGCCTTTGAAGATCCGATAAAGAAACGAGTCCGAAGGACGAGTTTCTTAATCGGATCTTCAAACCTCCCGAGATTTATAAATCCCATATCTTAAATGGGACGATTCAATAAACTGTATATTACATTCGTATGTCTTACATTTAAAGGATATTTTCATCTGTATTTTTGTTTTCAAGTGTCATTACTATCTATCTCTTCATACGGCATTCACCCTCATATAAGTATTACGTGCCGGGTTCCCGCGACATGCGATAAAAGTAAAGAATTTAAAAACAGATGACAGTGAGAGTGGATTTAAAAGTGCTAGTATTAGTGTATTATCCAGTAGAATCAAACGTGAGGATAAAAACAGCAGTCTGATAAGTTTAGGGTTTCAAGTGGCACACCTGACTGACAGCCAGCTTGAAGCTGTCAGGGTGGCGATGGATGCTGGAAGGCTGTTCCACTGAACGACTGCGAGAGGATAAAATGAGTACTTGTAGTAGTCAGTGCGGGTAGGTATCTGTATGTAGGCCAGTGAATGGTAGGTCCGGGAAGCACGAGTGACTGGGGTGACATATGATTGGAGAGGTACTGCTACATAACCATAAATGATCTTGTGAAAGAGGACCAGTCGGGAATCAGCACGCCGCTGCTCAAGGGTACGCCATCCGAGTTTTCCTATCATGTCTGTGACGCTTGAGTAGGGTGAATATCCCCAAGGACCCATCGAGCAGCCCGTCTCTGTACGCTCTCATTTTTTTGTATGTCATCCCTAGTATGAAGGTCCCAGACTGGAGCGGCATACTCCAGCTGGGGTCTGACAATTGCCTTATATGCTTTTTCTCTAAGTTCTGGATTTCTTGCCTTTAAGTTCCTTCTCAAGAACCCAAGTGATTTATTGGCGGCATTAGTTATTCTGGTGACATGAGTTTTCCAAGATAAGTCATTGGCATTGTCAACACCCAGGTATCTGGCACAGTCAACCACCTCAAGAGTTACACCATGTAGGGAGGGGGACCTTGACCTGGTAATGTGTAGTACCTCACACTTGGTAGCTTTGAACTCCATGTCCCATACTTTTTCCCAATCTTGGAGGATGTCTAAGTCAGTTTTCAGCTGCTCAGACTCAGCTAGCTTTGTAATGGCTAGGTAAGCTGCCGTATCATCGGCGAAAAGTCTTACCTGTGATTTTACCTTATCCGGCAGGTCATTTATGTAGGCCAAGAAGAGGATTGGACCGAAGACTGATCCCTGTGGGACACCTGATGTTACTGGTACCTCCTCGGAACTATCCCCCTCAAGGACGACAGTCTGTGACCTACCGTTAAGGAAAGCCCTGATCCAGGATAAGGTGGTACCTCTGATTCCGTAGTTGTGGAGTTTTAGAATTAACTTTTCATGATTAACCTTATCGAAGGCTTTATCAATCTTTCCCTTTGATATTGGGGATAGGGTTTGGGATCTGATTCAGTCAGTTCCTGAAGTGTAGTTACTCTTTAAATTTGCTGAAGTCAAGCAGTATGACATCAGTCTGCTTGCCATCCTTCAGGTTTTTATGCAGGTCCTCAATAAGCATGGTCAGTTGGGTCTCACATGACTGTTTGGAGCAAAAACCATGCTGGAGATCATACAAGATCTGGTTTTCGTCAATGTGTTTTACCACATTTCAAGCTACTATGTGTTCACTGTTCAAATATCTTGCATAGTATGCACGTGAGGGATATGGGTCGATAGTTTGAGGGACTAGACTTGTCTCTCTTTTTGAAAATGGGTGAAACATTAGCCTTCCTCCATTCGGATGGCAGGGAACCTTCCGCCAGGGACTTTCAGAAGATGACTTGCAAGATCGGGGCAATTTCAAGGCTGAGCTTTTGTAGGAGCAAGGATCGGAGTCTGTCAGGACCTGGTGCTTTATCAGGCTTCAAGCCTTGCGACAACTTAATAATGCCATTTACTGATATTATAATCTCTGGCATGTTTGGGTATTTATTTACAAACTCATCAGGAAGTGAAGGGTTTGCCTGGCTGTAGAGACCTGCATCATGAAGGTTTTGCACCTTTTGGAGGCAGATATGTTTCAGTTCAAGGGGGGACTTTGGCGTGAATACAGACTGAAACTGCTTGTTCAGCAAATTAGCCTTTTTCTCATTGTCAGTGCATAGCTGTCCATTATCTTTCAGAGGTGCACTACCCTGACTGTCCTGTCTACAGTTTTTGAGGTACGAAAAAATTTTCTTTGTATTTGGGCGAGAATTTTCTGCTGGATCAGTCATCAACTATACCGACAAGACTATCAAGGTAACTATTATGGGAGGCTTTGATCATGCGATCAGCCTCATATTTTACCTTCTTGAATTTCTGTCGGTCCTCATCTTTCCCTGATTTCTTTTGAACCTGATGTAGGTGGTCTCGCTGATTCAGCTTCCTTCGGATCTCCTGAGTGACCCAGGGTAGATTTTTTTCTGCCTCTAATAGTTTTTGTGGGCACATACTTACCAATGAGGAGGTCTATCTCATCCTTAAACTCCTGCCACAATTGCTCGGTGCTTTTATCTTCACAGGCAGATAAATAGGTGGTCTGAAATTCTAGCATGCTTTGCTTCATTCCTTCCCAGTCAGCCTTTGAATAAATATGGACAGTCCTGGGTTTCATCTTTTGTAGATTGGGCCCGAGTTTGACAACTGACAATACTGTTTCATGGTCCGAAATACCTGGTACAACACTGACAGAATCAACCAGTGTAGGGTTATTTGTCAGAAAGAGATCTAGAATGTTACTCTCTCGTGTTGGATCAGATACCATTTGGGCTAAGGATTTTTTTTAATTCCTCAGCACTGGCCTGATCATGTTCAGCTGGGCGATAATATGCTGCAATAAGCAGTGGTTTGATACCGACCACTTGTATTTTAGCCCAGACAATCTCACAGTCTGTAGCTAGCTGGGGTTGTTCTGTTACAACTAATCTTTGACTTACTAATATGAAGACCCCACCACCTTTTGTCCCTGGGGGCCTATCCCTTCTGATTGGAAGGTTAAAACCAAGGGATGGAGGGAATACTTCACTGTCCAGTGCTGGAAACTCACAAAATTAATGTGGTGGCCCAAAAGCTAAACAGGTCTAACTTACAGCGGCCCAAATTATCTACTACCTAAAGTTCCCATTCATTTAGTATTGCCAGAAAGATAAATTTGGGCCATTAAAGTCATATTTTGGAGATTTCTGGTGGCCCGTATCAAAAGTTAGGCACATTTGGCCACCGGGCCACTGGTCGTTTCCAGCACTGCTGTCCAAAATGTCCCTATGAAACCAGGACTCCGTCCCCACCACTATGTCAGGTTTATGACCGTTCCGGGGCGGTGGTTCTGTTGTGGTTCTCTGTTGCCTGTTTTTGGTGTCAGAGTTTCTGTGATGTTTTACCTTATGTATGTTCTTGTTGTTTTTGGTTCGGTTTGGGTTGCTGGGTGGCCGCCTTTTGGGGGCGGGCTGCTCGCTCGGTTGGCCGTGTGTTCTCTGTATCTTGATTATTTGTAATCTTAGTTGTTTCCAACTATGGTTTGAGGGCTGGATTTGGATTTTGATTGTTTCAGTTCCTGGTCTTTGCATACTTTTACTTTTATGTTGTGCTAGTAAAGAATAAAACCGAGCACGTTTCTCTACACTCTGGATGGACTGGCAATCGACGCATAGAACTTTCAGTTTACTGAATTGGTGAATGTCTGGGTTTTGCTTTTTCTTAAGAGAGGTGGATGTAAAGGGCATGACGAGAGCCTGTACACTATAGCGCGAAAGGTCAAAGGACACATTCATACTGAATTGCTTTGACCGCCATTTTGTTTTTTGAACGGATTAATGTTTGTTATGATAAGAATAATTTACTGACCAATGGAACTTGCATCATATGATGCCTTTTCAGTCATCGCATGTACGGCTACTGATCCCAACGATCCAAGGCTCGCTCGATATAGTCTGTTATGAGCTGGCTGATACGTTTCTTATTGCACATTGCGGAACGTGTCTCGTTCAAAAGGCAATGCATTTCCACATAAAATGGCATTTTCGTAAAATCATTCATGTCCACACGCCATAAATACACATCAAAGTTTGTTATAGGTTTGCTTAGCGTCTGTTGTTTTTCTCAAGATCATAAAATGCAATTCCAGCTGTGCTGTATAGCTACAACTGCAGTGGAAAGAAATAGCTTAGGAAAGTAGTTCTAAAAGCCGGTACCCGGTCGTACATTAATAACTTATCTCCGAATGTTATCGGAAAGGTTATCAATGTACAGGGATTTATTTCCCCAGAGGAAATAAATCCTCTTAGAGAGCTGGGAAATAACATATTTTTACTGACAAGAAACCCTTGTATTTCTTCGTTAAGAATGGAATATATAAAGGTAATATCGAGTGCGTTTTGTTAACATAGCTCTATCATAGTGTCATTTCAAAAATGTTCTACAGGCAGACGTCCGTAAAAGTACTGGAAAATGGTCTGGCAGCTGGTTACCAGGAAAATTTTACAGTCCCGCTTGATATGGTATTTGCAGGTCATGCCGATAAGTAAGCTTCGATTTCAGTTCATACATTTTAATCATACATATGAATATGCAAATTAATGAGGCCTGGACAGCAAAATGGACCTTAAGTCATGAGCCAGCTGTCAAGACGAGACATGTCTGGCCTTCGCATAATCTCTCCAGAGTTTTTGCCTTTGTCGCGCACATAATGGTATAGAACCCATGTAGAGCGGGCAGTGAACAATCTGATCAGCCTGTAATGTCCGTAGACTGATCTGAATCATCACTGCGCCTGTTTTGTTCTTTCTTGGTTGACCCGACCAGAAATTATGGAACTTGATTTAAACAGATTCAAACATTTATCTTGTCATGTTCACTATTTTAGGTCTGCTTATATAATAGCAGTGGCACGTGAGTATGCATGCACTCCAGATCAGAGTCAGGTCAACCTGCATATCCAGTTAGTCTGACCATAGTCGTTCCTGTCTGCATAAACTTAAAGATTTAGAACCTCTGCATTGAACTTTAGTGACCATGGTCACACTGTGCGGATGCGCAGACTGTTCTGAATTTTCGCTGTCCAGGCGTTAAAGGCAACTTTTCTCTGAAGATATATCTTAATTAGATTCGAATGATTTCAAATAATGACGTGAACTTTTCCGCATCCGTCAAATTCGCATTGACGTTAACCGCTATATGAGCCGCGATACGACAAAACCAACAATGTGGTTTTGCGCCCCGCGCAGACTCAGATCAGCTTGGGCATCCGCCCAGTTTGATCAGACTCTTCGCTAAGTTCTCAAAGGGTAGCTAAGGGCTAAGCTAGCTCTATGCGGACAGCGAAGACTCTGATCAGACTGGGCGGATGCCCAAGCTGATCTGAGTCTGCGCTGGCCGCACAACCACATTGTTGGTTTTCTTGTGTCGCGACTCATATATGCATTTTTCTTTTGTTTTTTACGTGCAAATGTTATAGACAAAACTGGATTTGAGACAAGATATCAAAACATAATTAAGTATAAAAGAAAGCTTAAAATCAATTCGCTTATAAATCCGAAATAAATGTGAAAGAAAAACTAAAACAAAAAAAAAAGCATTTAAATGGAATGTTTAATCTTAACTGACCTTGTTTTGTTTGCTGTCGGTAAGACTTTTCTTCTTGCAGTTTTGGTTAACTGAAAACTTTTCGCAAATGGTTATTTTCACGGAATAGTGTTTGAATTGAAAAGCGCAAAAAATAAATATAGTTCAATCTGCAAACGGAGTTGATCCAGATGAGACGGCTCGAAATGAACCGCCTCATTTGAATCTACAATGTCTGACATCCAGTCCTTGAAGTCTAGATATGATATAGTGTGGACAAAACAAATGCAAAATTTTGCATAATTTTTGTCGTCTGCTTCCTGTCGCTTTAAAGCTTAAAAAATCTTCTTCTTTTTTTTGATATTATTATTGATTCTTTGAATTAATGAAGCACAAAAACTTTCGGTGGTAGTTTTAACTTTGCGGGAGCTTTTCGTTTTCCTGCAAACTTTATAAAAAGGAAAAGAAACTCTGGCTTCTTGTTTGCTTCCTCAGCTGATGGAGCCCGTCCAAAAATGGGTCTACTCTTGCTCTTCCAAGGGCGATTTCTTTTATTTAAGAGTTGAACCTCGTAGGGAAGGGCGGCAAACATTGAACTAAGGAGTTGCTTCTCCAGAAAGTATATCCGGGTTCGAGGTTATAAAACTGGAGAATAATCTCAAACTCAAAATAAACCACACTGATTGGCTGCTTCCGAGCATGTGCTCGGAAGCAGCCAATCAGTGTGGTTTATTTTTAGTTTGAGAATGTACTCAAGTTTTATAACCTCTGGGCCCTTCATCTTAAGATTTGAGATAGTTTACTTCAAGATGTACGAGTGCCCTGCCATGATTTTCCGTTTTCTCTTAAGGGAAACAACTTTTGTGACTTTCTATTATCTTTCCTGGACGACGAAACCCTTCAAAATAATAATAATAATAATAATAATAACAAAAATAAATAAATAAATAAATAAAACATAAAATAAAAAAAATAAAAAAATGGGAGACATTTGAAGGAAGAATTTACTCTTGAACATTGAAGGAGCAAATTGTTAAAGGGCCAATTGTATGTTTTTGTTTTTAATTTAAGAACTGATCCATATTAGGAAGGAAACCCAGCGGGCACATGACGTTGAAATGACGTCGTACTGACGTCGATGCGACATAATGACATCAAATATACGTCATTTTGACGTCATTTTGACGTCATGTGCCTGCTGGGAAGCGAAACTCAAAGTCGTATTCCCTGAAAGTGTATCCATTCACAGACTCATCTTGAGGAAATTTCATACATGTATTTGCAATATACAACTTTTGACGACTCTTCCCGAATTACAGGAATATTAAGCATGCGGAGGTTGGGGTGGGGTGGGGTGGCTTGAGGCGTGGGGGCAAGGGGGAGTGGAAAGGCGCGGTGGCGGAAGGGGCAAACAAACTGTTATTGCACGCGCAGTGTATACCCAGAGAAGACTGCCCCTTGTTTCGGTTCACCTCCATGTTTTTTTCCCTTTACATAGAGGATCTTACATGAGTGCTGATGTATTATTGAATTTATTAAACGACTTGGGGAAAACGATAAGATGCGAGGCTATGCCGAGCATCTTATCCTTTTCCCCAACGAGTTTAATAAATTCAATAATACATTAGCACGAATGCAAGATTCTATTTATCATATGACACTAAAATCGTATTTTATTAGCAAATTTTACACTAAACCGTCACGATTTCGCCATTAGAAAACGCGACGTTTTTATGGACGTCAAGGCATAACAATACGACGTAATTTGCATATCTTATCCACTAGTTGATTATCGTTTTTAATGCATGTCTTTATTACACTCTCAGATGCGACGTCATATGATAAAGAGGCGTATAACTTTTGTGACACCCTATTAGCTTTCCTGGCGGGAGAAACCCTACACTCTTAAAGGAATGAATTTGCTCTTAAGGAAGGAAATTCTTTCTTTTAACTGCTGATCCCCCACTGGAAGCAAAATGAAAATACGAGATTTGTCGGCTTATGTCGGTATTTCCGATTTCCCACCATCGAATTTTAGAACAACCTTAAATTTCCCTGCGAGAAAACCAACAGTTTTTGCGTGATAGGCCTACTACTGAGTGATGAAAAACGAATCATGTTTTGTTTTTGTAAACTTAGATATACACATGAACTTTTCGACCATAGATTTAAGATCGTCCTTAAGTTTAAGGAATGATTGTGAACCTGGACCTTGGTGTTAACATATGAAAATAGGGCGTTCCTTTATCTTTCCAGTATCAGCTCAGCCGCCGGTTGTGCCTAATTATGTTGGAAGAGCTGATGTTTCAGCTGGGGTAGGCGTCATTGGAGGAACAGGATCAGCTGGCGTCAGAGGTAAGGTATAATTCCATTGCAAGACGGGGAGTGGGGTATGGATTTGAAGTGGCGATGGGGATAAAGAAGAGTGTCACTCTGTCACGGTCCATAGAAATCATTGTCATCGGGGGTAAAGAAGAATTGATTGATTGATTGATTGATTAATCTGTCGACTGACTGACTGATTGAAGTTTGATTCATTGATTGATAGGGTTATTGGTTGAAAGACGTACATGTGTACATGTTATGATATATTGAATGGTTTTAAATTTGAGAAATAGATGGGTGGATGGATGCATGGTTTGGGATGAATAGACTGATTGGTTGATTGATTGATTGATTGATTGATTGATTGATTGATTGATTGAGTGAGTGAGTGAGTGAGTGAGTGAGTGAGTGAATGAGCGGATTGAATGAGGGAGGGAGTGGTGGGGTGGGTTTGTGAATGAGTCGGCGAGTGAGTGAGTGAGTGAGGTCCCTTGCCTGGATACTCCCTGCTTCCGTTAACATGGGAGGGGGATGAACATTGATACGTGCAAATATTGGTAGGAGGCAATGAATTCAAGGGATGTAGATTTTTTTGAAAGGATTGCAGTTTGTCTGCCTTTTCAAATATTTATTACGTTTCGTACTTATTATATATACCGATTAGTGGACAGTAAAAGGAATTCCTCGTCCCTTACAAAAATTACCAATGGGCGCACAAAGTTGAAATAACGTTGACGTCATGATGTTAAATCAATGTTGGTGCCTCTGGGTTGGTAAAGAGGCTGAACCTAATATCCCAGTAGGCATCAACGTTGATTCAACGTCATAAGCTGAGCTTTAAATCAGCATTGTATCCACGTTGAACTGTTTCTTATTACAGATACAGGCTTACTTTGCAGAGACCATAGTCCCTCCCAACACTATTGCAACGTTTACACGGACTGCCCGAATGGCGTGAGACTGTATCGATGTGAGTCCTATCCTGGACTATCAAGTTGGTCAGGGATATGCTGCAGAACAGACTCTGGGCTGAGTATGACAGGGAGTAGATTTACTGGTACTACTGGGGAAATCATTGGAGGCGCTCGGTCTGCTACAGGCGTAATTGACAGAGGTGTCAGCAGTATTGACATGGCAGCACGTGGTATCACTGGAGCACGTGGTATCACTGGAGCACGTAGGATCACTGGAGCACGCCAAGTCACCGGGGTTGCTAGCCTTTGTCTCTCTGGCGAAAGGCTTATGCCGGATACAGTGGGTGGTTTTTTTAGATGCTCCAGACTATACCCGTATTGTCCTGGAGGAGCTGCTCATGTCAACTGCCGATTTCCTCCCGGTGAATCCCGCGGAGTGTGTTGTGAGACGGGTAAGTGCTTCTCAGCGGGTCCATAATGTCGAAATGACGTCGTATTGACGTCGATGCATCGACGTCACTGTGACGTCATTGCGAAGTCATGTGCCTGCTGAGTTGTGTGTCCACATTCGTGGTATTTGACCATTATCACCATCTAAACTATGAAATTAAGGCGCCGCCTTTTAACAAGACACTCTTTGTCGCGTTTAAATAGGCGCGCAATTAGTCGAACATTCTAATTGGAGTAAATTTTAAGTAAAGTTTTTTTTACCTATTCCGACGCACTCGCCAGTTTCGAAGTATGTCGATTTTATCTCCGGCAGGTCAATTATTAAGGTGCTTTTTATTACAGAAATGAAAGCAGTTTTCTCTAAGCAACTGAGTATCGAAAACCGCATCAAATTATCATTAATGGTTTTCGAGATATAAAGAGTTGATGACATCTGACAATCATTTTGAGCTGCCTCATTAATATTCATGAGGCCTTCGATGACCTCATCGATGATCACTGAAATTTTAAATTTATTTAAAATTTTTGAATTGTCAAATGTTTTCTTGTTGAACATTCTAAAATGGTAAAATGGTAAAAAAATGTATTGTATTATTGGTGACACTAATAACAACTGCCCAAATTCAAAATATTGCTTATATTGGCAATTTAAGCAGTTAAATTTTCAAATTTAAATATTTAATTAAAATTTGTTAAATTTCAATTTACATGCTTATCAGTATATATAATTGAACATAGTAGTTTTAGATCTGTTAATTAGGTCTCTGACAATGACTTTTGTGTACTGAAGTAAGAGAAAATGTTTTAAAATCTGTTTTTAATTTTTTTTTAAATCTAATCTAAATTTTGAATAAAATTTAATTTTGTGGATGAACATACCCAATAAATTACCCAGCTAATAAACAAAGATTAAAATAGTCAAAACTGTAAGATAACAATCATTTACTCTTTAGGTAAAAGGTTGTTAATTAGTTTAAAAATTCATTTAAAAAATTAAAATCATCAGTGACATCACAGAATAGTGCATTGTGGTTAGAAATACCTTAAAAAAGTAAGGGAGATAAGTCATGTAGGAAAAAACAGCTATGGGATTTTTAAACTGGCATAACTTTTGAATGGATAGGAATTTTTCTATGCCGTTTGTAGCATTATAATCCTCTCTCTGTCCACTATCAATTTCCTTCAAAATTAAGCATTTATACAATTTCTTCGTAATTGACCTTTAATCAAAGTTTCGACAAAATGTATTCATGGGCATTCTTGTCAACACTTACTGGTCAGAGCCACATATAGTAATTGGTTCGTTTCTGGATTAAAGGTACTGAAAACGGGATTTGGAACTGGAAAACAATGCATATTTAGCAAGATAATTTGAACGTTTTTTAGACCAGTTGTGAAAAACGGCAAGGACGCTACGCGCTCGTGATATGATCTACTTTACAACTGACCTCAAACAGTGAATTATCACTCAACAGTTCACTGCTAGAGCTGATCTATTTCCTATTCTAACATGACGTTAAAGTTTTTCCCATTGAACGCATAGGAAATTGCAAACGTGTGAAAATTTGGAAAATAGAGGATCTTACACGAGTGGTCATTTCATATGAAATGACCACGAGTGTAAGATTCTGTTTATCACATGAACCTTTAAAATGGGATTTTAACGCCTTCAAATTGAACATTATTTCAATAAGAAAACGCATTGTTGACATGGACGTTATCAATGGCGTTACGTGTACGCGCCAAAGTGTTATTATACGTGTGGTCATACAATTTTTATGACACGACATTATCCACTGAATAACAGCGGCGTCAAATGAAGTATTTTTTCTTTATCCGTGAATTATCGCAGATTAACATATGTTGTTGGAGGGCAGATCTCTGAATTTTAATTCACGACGGTCGCATGCCGGAGTGAATATTCGTATCTGCCCGACAACACATGTGTTAATCTGCGATAATTTACCAGAAAGAAAAGATTATTTCCATTCTAACATTATATACGATCAAGTTGCATGGATATTGCGGCGTTTTTTAATGGACGTCGCCAAAAGTTAGGTGTTTACGCCCGACGTCATCAAGGAGCGAAATGTGCACGCCGAGCGTTAACAACGTGATTTATCACAAATTTTCACATGGCGGCGCTTCCTACAGGCTCAATGAGGAAGATATTGACGTCTTGTTAGAATTTGTGATAATTCACGTTGTTAACGTCGAGACATGCCAATTTCGCACCTTGATGACGTCGAATGTAAACATTTGCTACTGTTGACGTCCGCCTCTAAAATCGTCCTTTAGAAGACAAGGTAATATACTTGCATTTCATTCTGTGTAATGTAAGAGTTGAAATGAGCCGCGACGTGACAAAACCAACAAAGTGTTATGCGCCCAGCGCAGACTCAGATCAGCCAGGGCATCCGCCCAGTCTGATCAGAGTCTTCGCTGTCCGCATGAAGGTAGCTTAGACCCTTAGCTACTCTTTAAGCGCTTAGCGAATAGTCTGATCAGACTGAGTGGATGTCCAGGCTGATCTGAGTCTGCGCTGGGTGCACAACCACATTGTTGGTTTTCTCGTGTCGCGGCTCAATTTTTCCTCGTGATTTATCGCTGATTAACACATGTGTTGTCTGGGTGACTCCAATATTAACTCACTCCGGCCTGCGGCCATCGTGAATTTATATTTCGTGATCTGCCCTCAAACAATATGTGTTAATCAGCGATAATTCATGGGTAAGGAAAAATTACCTATTAAATCCTAATAACGTCACGATGGTTGTTGTTGTTGCAATTCTCGTAAACGACATTCCACAAGTGTCTCAGCGGTCCGTGTCACTATGTCGTCATTATAAGATATTTACACTTGCCAATGACTTCCCATGGGTAAACCACAGGCACTCGACGAAAAATTTGTGAAATTCTTATTTATTATGAAATGTTAGTCTGTCTCCCACCTCTCTATCAAATTTCAAGCCGATCGGTTGCGATATAAAGAAATTTACTAAATATCCCATTTCGTTGTTAAATAGAGTCAAGGTGCGACACTACCGCCATTTTGAAAATATGCTCATTGACGGAAGTGATGAAATCGGGGGATTTTCCACGGAATTTCCAGTATAGCGCATGCTTTGATGACGTAGTTTTTCCGAATTGAAAGTTTTCAAATCACGCGGAATTTAAACTTGTTCGTTCGTTGACCAATCAACGAGCTCGCATTTGTGGATTTTCCAATAGGGACTGCAATGCGCAAGCCCGGATTTGTTGACTTCCGTCATTTTACTCTGTTTCTCGTCGGGTTTAGAATTTTGGTGTAAATTTCGCATTATCCGTCAGTGGCAGGAAATGATTTGATTGCAGGTAAGTGTAGATATGTACATTGTTTTCCAATAAGGAAGTATGGAAGTGAAATGCTTATTATATAGGTGAGAATAAGGTGACTGGAAAAGGTAAACATATTTTCAAAATGGCGGTAGTGTCGCACCTTGACTCCATTTAACAACGAAATGGGGTATTTAGTAACTTTCTTATATCCCAACCGATCGACTTGGAATTTGATAGAGAGGTGGAAGACAGACTAACATTTCATAATATATGAGAATTTCACAAATTTTCCGTCGAGTGCCTGTGGGGTAAACCTTTTAGCATGTTTAGAGCAACTAACTTCATACACCGATGAACGACGAATGATCATGTGACGTTGTCGTCAAGCGACGCCTAAGGTAAACAAACGTCTTGATTGGTCCACGTAACATCCGATTGATGCCGCGTTATGGCGACGGCTGTTTAAAGATTGTCTCCCTCGTTTATTTCATGTTTTCAGAAACAAATATTTTAACAAAATTTCGTTGGACAATATCTAATAGTCTCATAATAAGCCGTAAAAATTTTGATAAAATTCATGTTTATTCGATAAATGTGGAATGTAAAATAATCTTCAAATTAAAATGCAAATTACCTATTTCCTCACGGCCTGTAAGAATATCGATTTTGACCACGTGTGTCATGTGATCATGTAGAGGTATTGTTCTTATTCGTGCACGTGATTGTGACGTATGAATAAATTACAGTCATTTGACCTATTCCGACGCACGTTTTAGTCGACCGTGCGCTACAGTCTAAATACACTGTCATTTTTTAATTTATTTGTGTCAGTAAATAAATAAAAGCCTCTTGTTTAAGGCACTTTGTTTGGGTTCACAAACTATTTGAGGAAGATAGGGAAATCTGACGACAACCAGACGTTGTCTTTTATCCTATTTCGACGCACCTTCTTTTATTCCGGTGGATCTGTATTTTTTTTTTACAATACATCGAAAGAACCACAGAGGGGCGCCCCAAAAGTAAACTGTCGGATTACTACCAGCTCAATGAAAGATGATTTTATGCAAACAATTGTTTATTTGACATAATTGATTATTTAAAACATCTGATTATGCACACGGCTTCACTGAAAAATTATTTCGGTGATTCAGTGCCCGTAAGTACAATGTTTGATATTTTTATCCAGGATTCTATGATAAATGACAATTCAAAATAAAGCCTAATGGAGTTTTACTTACATATTCAAATTGCATGACGAGAATGCAGCACTAATATGGATTTTAGAAGTCAGAGACATTCCCCAAATATACAATCCGCCGAAATAGGCTAAATGAGCTAATAAATTAAAATTTCAATAAACCTAAGTAACTGATTTTATTTCATTTTGATATTTATCGGTTTAGATAGCTAATAAACTGAGCAATCGACAGACATATTGGTTTACGACGTATTTGTTCACACAAATATCGTCCGACTCTATTTTCACAGTTGGCCTGAAAACATCTGTCATTTTTCCTGTTAAATATGCATTACCAGCCACTTTTAAACTCAGTTTTGCGTATCTTTGATTGATAAATGAGATCCTTACTATATGTGGGTTTGACAAATAAATATTGAAAGAAATTACCTAAAAATCATTTCGCTTCTAGCTTGTTTCGTTGCAGAGAAAGAAACGGGATACACCGGAATAGGTGAATCCACCGGAATAGGTCAAATGAGTGTATTTTTGTCCAATAATGCGATTTCAACCGCGGTCCGCGACTGTATAAAAATTCATCTTATTTTTTGTTTAAAGTCACTTTTTTCAAATATTATTATCTAAACTCTAATTCAAATGTATAGTTAGACCATGTCGGAGGTATTGCATGAAATATTTCATTAAATCATTTTTGTTATTATTATAAAGAGAGTAAATATTTAAGTAACGTAATGGCCGAATACGTCGTAACTATCTTTTCTTCCACGCATATTTTGCATATTCTACATTAATTTACCACTAAAACAGCACAGGAAGAGTCTAAAATGAAATTAAAATATGAGATCAGAAATTTAATTTCTCAGCGTTCATTATGTGATGAAGCCCGTGGTGACGTGGCTTTTTGTAGAATTTTAGCGACGACCACGTCACCACTGGCTTTACCACACGATGAACGCTGAAAAATGAAATTTCAATTGTTAACCGCAGACAGGACGGTGATTGGAGCAGGAGTTGTCGGCAGGGACTATACGGGACCTGGCGGAACTCAAAGAATAATTGACAGAAGGGTAATAACGAATACTGCACCGGTAATACGTGACGTAGGGGTGATTAGAAGAGGCGGGGTTGTTTCGACTGGTACTGTTGTTGATACGGGACTAACCGGCGGAGTTGTGACGAGACTAGATCCACATGGTGCAGGTAAATATTTCGACAACAGGTGCGTAATTAGAAAAATGTGACCCGCAACACGAGAAAAACCAATAAAGTAGTCGTGTACCCAGCGCTTACTCAGATCAGCCTGGGCATCCGCCCAGTCTGATCTGAGCCTTCGCTGTCCGCATGGAAGTAGCTTAAACCCTTAGCTACTCTTTAAGCGCTTAGGAAAGAGTCTGATCTAGGCGGAAGCCCAGGCTAATCTGAGTCTGCACTTTGCGCATAACCACTTTGTTGGTTTTCTTGTCAATGTGTCGCGGCTCATTTATACAATACGCACAATCATGGCTTTTTTTCTTTCATGGGTAAACCTGTGGGCTTTACCCCTTAAATATTCCATATTTTTATGTGTGCTGATAGTTGCTGTTGAATTTCCGTCTAAGCTTTAACACATAGATGCGTACTGAAAATGTGTCAAGTTGACAAATTTCAATACGCACTTGCGTATTTGCATACATGCAGTTACCTCCCGAATAATGAGGTACACTCTTAGGGCTGATTGCTCAAATCTAATCCTATGGTTAGCAATAGATTTTATATAAGTTATACACAGAGTTATCTTAAACTAAGTTTAACCAGTCTGCCCGACATGATGCATTGTAATTAAAACACATAATGAACCGAGCTCCAACACAGGGGTTGTAATAATCAGATGCCATCATGAAAGCTGTACCAATAAGTAGACGACTGTCTCATGCATAATACAACCTATTTTTGGTATGTTCTTTACTAATTAAACAGGTGCAGCATTATAATTATCGCTTACATTTGCATTGTTATACCGACGTTAAAGCCCCGAGGTTATAAAACTTGAGTACATCCTCAAACTCAAAATAAAGCACAATGATTTGCTGCTTCCGAGCACATGCACATACACGGAAGCAGCCACTCAGTGTGCTTTATTTTGAGTTTGAGATTATCCTTAAGTTTAATAACCTCGAACCCTGGACTCATGGTGCAGAGGTCATTGGTTCGAATCCTTCCCAGGTTTTAGTTCTTCTTTACCGTCAGAAATAGTCCTCAGTGGTTTTGCCGTCGATTCGCAATTATTGGAGTACTCCTGAAAGGGCCATACGACCCCGAATCATGCGAAAGTTGGGTAAACTTTCGCATGACTCGGGGTCGTATGGCCCCGAAAGCAGATGGCCGGATGGCCGAGCGCAAATCGGTAGGGCACCTGACTCGTAAGTCAGAGATCGTGGGTTCGAAACCCGGTCTGGCCACATACTTTCGTTTTTCCTTAGTACACTTAGTACTGGTTAACCACTTAGGATGTCTAAGCCTGCCCAGGAATAGTGTGGTTAGGTTAACTGACCATCCCGACATGACCATAGCTGTTTACCGTGGACGTTAAACAACCAATCAATCAATCAATCAACCGAAAGCAGATGAAAGGTAAAAAAGATGCCGTTCATGTGGAATAAGGAAACGGGTTCTGCGTACTTATTATTCACTCAACGTCGTAACGGTATGACATCATTTTTGATGTTGTTAAGACGTTGCTTCAACGTTGATTACTCACCGGTCAGTCATGTTTTACTTTCAGCCGATCTGCGCTGCGATGATGGATCACGGGCCACCAGCTACTGTGTTCATTTTTCTCAGTGCCCCGCTGACGGAGCCCATTATGTATACAGATGTCAGCCCAATAGGCATCTGGGCCGAATCGGGTCAGTGACTGGTAGATCCGGACTTTGTTGCAGAACAATCAGGGCAGCTGCCGGGACCGCTGGTATTGCTGCAGGAGTCATTGGAGAAAGGGTAATTACTGGGATTGACCCGGGAGTAAGCGGAAGTAGCATAATTACCGGAAGCAGGACGATTGGTGGCGCAAGTGCAATAACCGGAATTGACCCGAGATTCAGCATCACTACTGGGAGCAGGACGATTGCTGGCACTGGCGCTGGTGCGGGAATCTCTGGTCGTGACAGGCGCGTGGATATATGCCATAATTTAGGGATGGTGCCAAAGTTCCACCAAAACGGAGAGGTGGATATTTGTTCAAGGCAGTATGATCACTGCCCCGGGGATAATGTCAACTGCCAGTTTGAAAGTACCCGGCATAACCGGGGAATCTGCTGTGAGGAGCGTTTGACGGGCGGAGGTAAAATATTGTTTTCTCCAGTTCATTTCTATAAATTTAGCAGCGTGAACTAATTGTTTCTCCCATAGACTTACATATATATAGTGACCCCTACTTCCTTTATACACTGTTACTTCACTATCCAGATTTGCTCAAATTTCAAGGTAAAATGTTGATCAATAAGATAAAATAGGGGAAACACCACTTTATCCTGCATTTTCTAGCACTACAGGATGTTAATAGTCAGCAACTACCTATCCACAGAAAAACACAGAAGATTTGCTAAAAATCACCAGTCACCAATTTTGGCCCCACAGACCAAATCAAAAATACTCATTTCTTTACAATATCCATAATATCAAACAAAACTGAATTCTACATTTCACTTAATAATCGTTTTCAGCCTCATCAGCATTATTAACCAATCAAAGAGCACCATGTGACAATAATAGTCCTGAGCTTCTCTGCGCCTTTTTGAATTTCGCGGTTCCCTGAAGGAATTGGTTCCCGGCTCCATATATCTATTCTAATAGAATATTATAATTGGTAACACACTAACTATATGCGGTATCAAAATTCCACGGTTTCATGAAAATGATATATTGGCGCATATTCACCGGACCACAACTTCAGATAAAAAAAATAATGATAATTTGCGGCAGTTTTTCCTACTTTTCTATCAAAATATTTATTGTGGCTTAATCGCAGAGGAGATTCTAATGTGAAGCCATAAGTAAATTTTAGTAGGACGGTACAGAAAATATAACAAATACTCATCACGCACTCCTTGCTTTATGCTGGGTTGACTCCCTATGTCATAGTAGGGGGTGTCCCCCCCTCCCACACTCCCCCCTTGAGTACTGAATACCGCTTAATTTTGAGCTTGAATACTGAATACTCTTTAAGAATGGGCTTGAATACTGAATACTATTTTTACGGAGTGTAACGCAATGTAAATTCCTAGTAAATACATGTATTAAGAAAACATTTAGCAGCATGCTTAAAAGGCTGATTTTATTATAGATTTTGAAGTCAAACGATCAGGAACGTTAAATTTAACTGATTGCTAAGCGATGCAAACACTTAACAGACTATTCAGTTTAACGATTCTGCCTCGTTTGTTTTGAATGTGTATTCACCAACTCCTAGGCTAGTGAGCTGTGACAAATGATTTGTATTTTCGTTAGTAACAGTCATGCCGAAGCTTCTATCTCTCAACTCCTATACAAGGGCCGGGAGGTGAGGTTGGAGGGATGGGGTCCTGGACAGTGCGTGCCGTGGAAATAATATAAAAATCTCTTCAGCTTTCTAAAACATCCCATGCTCAATATAATCATAATTCCCCTATTCTACAAACCCCTTAAAATAATGCTGATGCTCCTATAGCTCCAAAAAATATGAAGGCATGACATGCTTGCTCTCTGATTTAATCGGATCTGCATACTTTAAAATTTGAATCAGGTATTAGGTAAATTAGTTAAAAAGTGTTTAAAAGGACATGACATTCACTGCGCGGACTGCTGAAAGAAGTCAAAAGTCCCGACTTGTCTCCATGGGTTGCATACACAAGTTTAATGACGCCTGCACAAATTGAATGCATATGGTCACATCTAATTTTCACAGTCTTTATTTACAGGAGCCTCAGTATATAATTTATTAAATGCCTTACTATTACATTTTTTGGGGTCTGGGCCCGCGGTTTTGTCATCATATCATTTTTTTTTCACACACTGAAAGCTGGGTAGTTATATCCATCCACAACTGTCCAGGACAAGTCTGAAAACTGTCTAACAGAAGAACAAGATATTCTCAGCAGATGGACAGAATATTGCTAAACAACCATGAGAGTTATGGTGACAATACTGTTCAGGACTGTACTAAGCACCCAGAGAAAAATCTACAACCGATCCTTCAGGAGGAAGTTAAGATTGCTGTAGCTGCACTGGAAAAAGGGAAGGCCGCTGGTGTTGATAATATAGCAGCAACACTTGTTGTAGCAGGTGGGGAGACCATGATTGACGTTTTGACAAAGATCCGTAACAAGATCTGGAAAACAGGAGAATGGTCTTTACAAGCCTAGAGCTTCCGACCAAATCCCCATAATTGATTCTGTACATATGTATGTGCTCGTTTTCTTGGAATAAATATTGTTTTAAACCAATGGCCAACCCCATGGACTCAGTCGCTGATTATTACACTCCCTAAAACGTGCAACCGACAGCTCTGCTAGAACTACAGAACCATTAGCCTCATCAGTCATCCGAGTAAAGTCATGCTGAAAGTCATCTTGAACAGGCTCAAACCCCAAGCTGAAGAGATTATCGCTGAAGAACAGGCTGGATTCGGAGCTGGAAGAATCACCATAGAACAGATCTTCAACCTCAGAATCTTGTGTGAAAAGTACCTTCAACATCAGCAGAATCTGTACTATGTCTTCATAGATTTCAAAAAAGCATTTGACAGGGTATGGCATGCAGCCTTATGGGCCACCATGCGGAAGTACAATATCAATGCAAATCTAGTTCGCGCCATTGAGCACCTCTATGACAAAGCTATAAGTGCAGTTCAGATGAATGGCAACACAGGAGAATAGTTCAGAACAACAGGTGGTGTTAGGCAAGGATACCTTCTCTCACCCACCTTCTTAAACATTTTTCTCGAAAGGATCATGTCTGATGCTCTGGAAGAATATAATGGAAAGGTTAGCATAGATGGCAGAATTATTACCAATCTGCGGTTTGCCGATGACATTGATGCTCTTGCTGAGGAAGAGCAGGAACTTGAAGCCCTAGTCGAAAGTCTTGACAAAACCTGCACAAGGCGCAAAGTGGAGAAAATTGCAGAGAAGACCAAGCTAATGACAAACAGCGCCAGAGATCAAAGTTAAAGGACATAAACTTGGAACAGTTACACGCTTCAAGTACCTTTGAACAATTGTCTCAGATGAAGGCTCAAGGTTCTCTCAACGATTGCGCTCTCACAAAGCTGAAGCCAATATAGAGAGATAGCAACACATCTCTTGGATCAAAGATGAAACTATTGCGGTCCCTTGTCATATCCGTTTTTCTGTATGCCTGTGAGTAGTAAACCTTTACTACTCCTGTGAGTCATGGACCTTGGGCCGTATTTATATAACGACTTAAGTGGTTGCTATGCTGTTGCTAAGGCTAAATTTCTTTGAAGGAGATTCTCTACAAGTATGAACTTTGCTCTGGAGGAACAGTCTTTGTAAGACTGTTCCTCCAGACCAAATTTCATAGTTGTAGGGAATCTCCTTTATAGATATTTAGCCTTAGCAACCGCATAGCAACGGCTTAAGTGGCTTTATGAATACGGCCCCTTGACAGCAGAGTTAGAGAAAAGAACGCAGGCCTTTAAGATGAAGTGCTACCGAAGGCTACTGAACATTTCGTACAAGGACAATATAACCAATTACATGTAGCAGGTTCGAAGGAAGATCCAAGCAGATTTTGGAGATTATGACGAACTCCTGACCTTGGTCATGAAAAGGAAACTGAGAAGGTTTGGCCACGTCTGAAGGTCTTCTGGTTTAGCAAAGACAATTATTCTGCAGGGCACATTGAAAGGAAAGAGAAAGAGAGGTAGATAGAAGAAGAGGTTGGAAGACAATATTAAGGAATGGACAGGAATGAACTTTGCTAGCTCAACAAAGGCAGCTGAGGAAAGGACTAGGTGGAAAGGCAACGACCTCACAAGGTAATGGGATAGACTAGACTAGACTAGTTATATCCGCAATGTACCAAGAACTGTCGTGTTTGTGTCATTCAGTCAGTCAGCCAGTCTATTCTTAAGTCTCAATTGCCACACCTAACCATGGGAACATGAAACTTTATTGTGGTTGGTATGGTTAGGTATCATGTATAGATGCGCACAAACATTTCAGACTTAGGCCGTAGCCTCGGGGTCCAAGTGGTGGGGGAGAGTTTACAAGTCGATATCTTTCTTACTGGTGAACCGATTCAAATGAAACTTTCTGTGGGCATTAAGGGATGTTAACTGCATCACAATGCCAACGGGTCCCTGGGCAGGGTGGGAACTTAGCAGACGATGTCATGGCAAACGTTGCGTTGGAGAAACTTTACATCTATCTAAATTTCTAGACGCCTAAAGCTCCCTTGTACTTATGTGCACGTACATAATGTAAAGATAAGCACAAAGGCCTCAACACCCAAGGAAGTGGGGTCTCAAATATTATAAAGAAAATCCATTTCCTTCTAACGACTAAGGAGCCAATTCAAATGAAACTTTCTGTGGTCATTAAACGATGTAAACATGTACGTTTTGTTTTGGCATAGTAGGAATATGTGTAGGCCTCTCTGGGAAGGGATGGAATTTTATGGACTTTGACAATTTTATTTTGGCAAACTATTGCGTTTAATGAATGCACACTTTGTCTTTTTCACTCCTTGCAAATTATTAGACACTGACTTTCCCTGTGCTTGTGCTCGTATATAATGGAAGGATATGTACAAACATTTCGGCATCAGGGGCCGTATTTATATAACGACTTAAGTGGTTGCTATGCTGTTGCTAAGTCTAAATTTCTTTGAAGGAGATTCCCTTCAACTATGAAATTTGCTCTGGAGGAACAGTCTTTGTAAGACTACAACTATGAAATTTGCTCTGGAGGAACAGTCTTTGTAAGACTGTTCCTCCAGACAAAATTTCATAGTTGTAGGGAATCTCCTTTATAGATATTTAGCCTTAGCAACCGCATAGCAACGACTTAAGTGGCTTTATGAATACGGCCCCAGGCCCCGCACACTATAGCAAAGCGCTTTTTGGATACCTTGAAAGTATTCAAGAGGCGCTTTGGCTACAGTTCTCTAGAATTGTCAGGTCATGCAACATGGAATCACTGCGGCTTCGCACAGTTTTTTATTGAATGACTGTCGGTTTATTTATTTCTATCTTTTTTGCGAGTACGCGTACGATTTGCTGTTTTTCTTGAATACTACGTACCATGACTCTGCGTACTGAATACTCTCTAATTTGGCCTGAATACTGCATACGATTTGGGGGTGGGGGGGGGGGGGAGACACCCTCATGATAATAATGAGCCGCGACGTGATAAAACCAACAAAGTGGTTGTGCGCCCAGCGCAAACTAAGATCAGCTGATCAACTGATCAGAGTCTTTGTTAAAAGCTCAAAGGGTAGCTAAGGGTCTAAGCTACCTTCATGCGGATAGCGAAGACTCTGATCAGACTGGGCGGATGCCCAGGCTGATCTGAGTCTGCGCTAGGCGCACAACCACTTTGTTGGTTTTTCTCATGTCGCGGTTCATATGCATATTATTTGCCTAAACCACCAACATCGCGAAAAGTAAGTCACCGCCAGATATGTGCTTTCCGAAGGGCCTAATTTATTAAGGTGGTGATAATCACTGATTTGGGGCAAAGTTAAAAATCTGCATAAAATGCTGAAAATATAACAGATCTTCCCCAAAATTAGCAGATGCCTTCTTTATGTTGTTTCTCACGATTCAGAATCCAAAATTGCAGGTCTTGTTGAAGTTAAAAGGGTTCATATAAGAAAATTTCAAAGGTTAATTTTGTGCGCAAAAATCTGAAAAATAACCATCGTTATTAAAATGTAATAGGGTCTGAAGGTTCTTTAATGCATTATGGAGAGCGTCCTGGCAATTATTTTTTCCATTTTTCACACATTTTCAGACTGTGCAGATAAAATAAATGATCTCCTCTGTGTCCAAATATTTGCCAAAATTCACTGTAGAGTCCAATTTCAAGGTTGAACGATTTGTGTCATGGTGGTAAAAGCTCTAAATATTGGGCTAATAAAAGTAATTACCATAACTGTCCTAAAATCGGAACAGTTTGGTTTTTCAGTGCAGCAATGTGCCCAAAAAAATGCAAATGGGATTGCAAATAGTGAAGACCCTGATCAGACTGCTCCTGTCTGATCTGGGATTTGCTCAGACCTAACTGTCCCAATATATAGTATTTTTATGGTATACTGTGTGTATGATAAAGGTATAACTGCATAAATACATGCAGTGTACATGCACCCTACATGGTCAGACATTTGAGAAAAAATGACTGTTTTCATATGGTCTACCTACAAATTTGAGAAAGAGTTGGAACAAATAATTGCTAGGACGCTCTTTTTAATGCATTAAAGAAACTTCAGAGCTAAGTATATTTTCAAGAATGAAGTTAATTTTCTAGATTTCTGCGCACAAAATTTCCCTTTGGTATTTTTCCATATAAACACTTTTTTAACAGCAGTCCCTCTTTTCTGTATTCTAAACTGTAGAGAACAACAAAAATAAGAAGTCAGCAAACTTTCAGGGAGGTTCATTAATTTTTCATGGTTTTATGCAGATTTTTGTATTTACCACAAATCACCACCTTAAAAGGTGCTAATTTTCTCGATTACGAGGTTAAGCTGTATGCTTTCAGCAGGCACAGGTCTTCAAAAGGACGTCGTTTTGACAACGATGGGACGTCCCAACGTCGCATCGTAGTCAATACTACGTCATTTCTACGTCATGTGCCTGCTGGACTAGCCTAACTAATGTAGCATTTATTTGTCAAGCTATTTATTAACAAGAGTTCGTCTATACAGAAAACGTAGTTGGTCTGTGAGAGAATATTGTACTTGATAAAAAAGTTGATTTTTTTTAATTTACACCAACATTAAATCGAACTTGTATGTTATTAAACAATTTTGGGCTCGCCAACTTCTCCCTCTTTCCCTCTCTCTGTCTCTCTCTGTTCCTTTATCCCTGTCTCTTTGTCTGTCTATCTGTCTGTCTGCCTCTTTGTCTCTCCCTCTGTCTGTCGCTTTGTCTGTCCCTCTGTCTGTCTGTCTCTCTCCCACACTGAACCCCCTGCACACATTGTCTACCTGTTACTATTTGATAAATGATAATTTCAGCATTTTTACTTTATAGGAGGTCCGACCGTCCCCGGTGACAACCCGAGGATGCACGGGGAAACAGTCTGTTATGCATATTATGAAGTTCCAAAGTTTCTAGATCACGACCGCACTCAGCTAGTAAGATGTTCTAGGGACGCCCCTTCCTGCGCGGGTCATGATACAGTGTGCAGAAGGGATGCTGCCTCATACTGGGGTACTTGTTGTATACATAATCCAAGTCGAGGTGAGAATTTAAACTGAATGATATAAATTCAGGGGGGGGGGGGGTAACTCTGCCATTTGCATTTTGCCCACTTCTCAATGGTCAACTTTTAAAGGAAACGATTTACTCCCCTGCCGGCTCCATTTTAGGAAGGGCTGCGTCGTCCAGGGAGCCATTTTAAGTGGTGGCGCTCATTATCTTTCAAAGGAAAAGTACGTCATGATGTGGGAACCTTTTAACTCATCAGGATCGAGTCGAGTAACTTTGGACAGCGGGTAAATTCATAATGAGCCGTCTCATCAGGATTTTCACTGTTTGCCAAGTCATTTTTGTTTTAATTCCAAACAACTGACATATAAAGGAAACAATGTCACTATCCGAATTTACCTGCTGTCCGAATTTACCTGACTTGACCCAAATGACTCCTCTGTCATACAGTTCGCACAGGCCCACTGTCAGAGGTGACCTGATTTCTTTTCATTTAGATTATAGTTTTGCCTCTGACGTTCGTGTATTTAATGCAAAGACTGAAGGAGTATAGGCTCTAAACAGACGTCAAGTTCTGCGTTCTGTAGAACTTGGCCTTTGTCTTTATATTTTCTTGATCCTTTCTTAGATCACTCAGGTATTACTGGGTTAAAATCTACTTATATTATAGGTCGTTTTCTTTAATTTCCAACAATTTTGTGGTGAATTGTAGATATTGGGCGTTTACTGACGTCATACACAGCCTTTGTTTAAAGAAGTTGTCTTTGTAAGTGTGTGGGTGGGGGATTTTTGAGTAACGCATGGCTTATCTTTAACCCATTGAATGACATTTTCACCTTCAGTCATGTTTGCACAAGGTCTTTTGAATAAATTATGGTAAACGGGACCACGTTCAAGGGTAAAAACTCCGCCACTTTCAGTTTTGCCTCTTTTCTCGAAGAAGGGTAACTCTTAAAGGAAAGAATTTGCTCCTAGCTAGGAGCAAATTCTTTCCTTTAAGAGTTAACCTTCTTTTGCAGGCTTTCGTTGTCCAGGAAAGCAAACAGGACGTCACAAAAGTTGTCTCCCCTATCAATAATGGCGGGAAATTATTGAAGTTTACCCAAACACCCAAGGATCTTGGGACCACAATTGTAACTACAAGAAAATCAGGAAATGCTATCTAACATCATGCATTTTCACTAACACTGTATTCAGCGGTTGTCAACTTCGAGCAACACCGGTATGTAACCGCATTGTCGCCAACAGTCGACACTTTCCGTACCGTCCACACAGATCATAACAACGTCTCGTTTACCTCTCGCGAGAATGCGGCAAATCGGGGTTGATTAAAGGGACAGCGCGAACTAATTGTTTCTCCCGTAGACTTATATAGTGACTCCTATACTCCCTGTGACAGTGTGCCTCCCTTTATACCCTGTTACTTCACTATGCAGATTTGCTCTATTAATTGCAAGCTAAAATGTTGATCAATAAGATGAAATAGCAGAAACACCACCTTACCCTGCATTTTCTAGCACAACAGGATGTTGATAGCCAGCAAAATTGGCAGCAAATACATATTCCGCAGAAGATTTGCTAAATATCACCAGTCATCAATTTTGGCTCCACAGATCAAATCAAAAACACTTGTTTATTTACACTATCTATAATATTAATCAAAAGTGATCTCTACATTTCTCTAAAACATCACTTTCAGCCTCATTTATTTAGCATTATTAACCAATCAAAGAGCACCATGTGACAATAATAGTCCCGAGCTACCCTGCACCTTTTTGATTTGCGCGGTTCCCTGAAGGAATTGGTTCCCGATGTCCATGACCGACTTCACTTGGATCTATAGCTTCCATGGTAGCTGATACGTTTACTGGCAATTCTCCCACTAAAGAACTGACCAATCAGAGTCAAGTCTGGTTGTCGGCGGCTCAGTGCTGCTGATGTTCATTTGCGATTGCACGTACTAAAGGACGGGCAATAGTTCGAAGTGAAGTCGGCCTGTAATGTTTGTCGGTATTAAGCAATGTCGGCAACAGCAGAATACGGTGTTTGCCGATGGCTGGCGGAATTTACCGATTGGCCATTATCAGCCATTATAGGTTGAAAGTTTAATTTTCTTTTCAGTTGGATCAAGTGGAACGTATGTTGGGTCGCGGACAGGAACAGTAGTTTCTTGATGGTCTTCGATGGGAAGTAGCGATGTGAAATAGGGTCAAGTCAGCTAAATTCGGACAGCAGGTAAATTCGGACAATGACATTGTTTCCTTTCATTTGTTTGGAATTAAAACAAAAATAACTGGGCAAATAGTGGACATCTTGATAAGCCATCTCATCTGAATTTTCACTGTTTGCAATGGTATGTCCGAATTTATCCTCTGTCTGAAGTTATCAGACTCGACCCTATCGACTTTGAACAGGTTTTACATTGTATCGAACGTCCAATACACCCCATGGCACCAAAAAATGTGTTCCAGAACCTACAGAAAAGATTGGCGATAATTGTTTGTCCATATGCACCTACATGTGTATTTGCTGTCTAATGTCTGGTTCAGCCTGACCCATAAGGGCCGGGAAAGCATTTTGGATTACTTTTGTCTTCAGTTACCATCGTGTCACTCATTGTAATGGCGAGTATTGGCGACATCCTTGAGAAACCTATGCGGCTCATGCAGCATCCATGCTGCGTGTGCCTTACCTGATTGATAGGTGAACTCAACTCCGGTAAGACGATTTTAGCTGCCTGTGCAAGACGTTGTCAGCCGCCATTACCCATAAACGCCGTTTAGTCGTAGGAAATGGTCAATCGGAATACCGCTCGGCCAATTCCGTGAATCAGATTCACGGAATTGGCCGAGCGTTTTTTTTCGATTGAGGAAATGGCGTGACGTGTTAGCAATGGAGTCATGCACTGGAGCCATGTGTTGAAGACTAAACATGGAAGGAAGATTCCTTGCTAGAATTGTCCGTCAAGGCATTGTGGGGGTCAGGCTAATTCCTCGGGATCCACGTTTGTTTTCGTACACAGAAAGCATGGAAAAGTCACCTCTTATCTCTCTTTTTCTCTTCAGATATTGCATTTAATTGAGGGGTTTTGGTTGTTGGTTGGTTGGTTGATTTGATGCTTAACGTCCACGGTAAACAACTAAGGTCATGTCGGGACGGTCAGTTAACCTAACCACACTATTCCTGGGCAGGCTTAGACCTCCTAAGCGGTTAACCAGTACTAAGTGCACATACTTTCGCCAGTAACTGACAACTGCCCTTCTTGAATCAGCGGAAGGAGAAACGAAAGTATGTGGCCAGACCGGGATTCGAACCCAGGACCTCTGACTTACGAGTCAGGTGCCCTACCGATTGCGCCACCCGGCCCGGCGAGGGGTTTTGGTACACCTCCGTGTTTTTCCGCCATTTTTTCAAAGGGAAATAACATTTGAACTTACTATTAGCTTTCCTGGAGGACGAAGTCTTTTCAAAAGGAGGTCAGCTCTTAAAGGAAAGAGTTTGCTCCTACTGGAGCAAATTATTTTCTTTAGGAGTTGAACTTATAGAGAACGGAAGAAGAAAAAATGAAAGTGGCAGAATTGTTTCCCCTGAAAGTGTACCCATTCACCTTAAGATAATTCCAATGCATGATGTTATTTACTGTCCAGTTGTATATTGTTATGTCTTGATGCTTGAGCAAAATAAATTATTTAAATGTATGAGTGTTTTCTAAATATTACAAGCTTCGAAAGAGTTGTGTTATGTGTGTTCTTACGACTTGTTTTCCTGTCTGTTTTATAGACTTGTACTCCTTTGTGTTCCAAAGACTTGTATTCCTGTGTGTTTTCTGTCTGTTCTTAAGAATTGTATGCCTAAATGTTTTAAAGAGTTATGTTTATGTATGTTCTGAACCGCTGTATTTCTGTATGTCTAAAGAATAAAATCTATATGAGCCGCGCCACGACAAAACCAACAAAGTAGTTGTGCGCCCAGCGCAGACTCAGATCAGCCTTGACATCCGCCCAGTCTGATCAGAGCCTTGGCTGTCCGCATGAAGGTAGCTTAGACCCTAAGTTACCCTTTAGGTGCATAGCAAAGAGTCTGATGAGACTTGGCAAAAGACCAGGCTGATCTGAGTCTGCACTAGGCGCATAATCACGTGCGCCCAGCGCAGACTCAGATCAGCCTTGACATCCGCCCAGTCTGATCAGATCCTTTGCTGTCCGCATGAAGGTAGCTTAGACCTTAGTTACCCTTTAGGTGCATAGCAAAGAGTGTGATGAGACTTGGCAAAAAAACAGGCTGATCTGAGTCTGCACTAGGCGCATAATCACTTTGTTTACTGTATGTGTAATTTTTCTTTGTTCTGAAGAGTTGCATTCCCTGGGTTTCAAAAGAAGCAGTGGCACTGGCAGTGTATTGCACTGTAAAAAAATTGTAGATTTTACGGTAAAATACCTGGAAGCTGGCTGCCAGTTAATTTACCGTTATTTTTACGGGCGTTTGCCTGTAGAACATTTTTAGAAATCACGATTTGGAAGTGTTTTGTTAACTGTCAGCACTCAAAAATACCTTTATAGAATTGGAGGGCTTTATGATCAAAACAACATTTGTTCTATTCTATCCTACTCTGCTTGATGATTCCTGCAATTTTTACGGGCGACCATAAAAATAACGGGAAATTGACTGGCAGCTGGTTGCCAGTTATTCTACCGTAAAAACTACGGATTTTTTTTACAGTGTGGTTTACGCGCTAGACTACCAATCCGGAAATTTTCAGGTTCGATTCCCCGCTTGTACGGTCTTTCGTACAAGACTTTAAAGCCAGGGCATCATCTACGTATGACAACCGTATGTTAGTGAAACGTTAAACCCGAGTTCTCTTATTCTCTCTCTCAATCTACGTGCGTATGTTGGTGAGACGTTAAACCCGAGTTCACGTGCTCTCTCTCTCTCTCTCTCTCTCTCTCTCTCTCTCTCACATATAAATGTAATGGTTCTATCACGGCGTAAGAGCCTTTTGAGAGTTCATCATTTCAGGCAGGGAAGATTTACATGTATGAATAATTTACAGAGCTACCAACAGTATGTGAGGCACATCATGTGACTTCCAACAATGTGGCAGTCTTGTTATGTGATATTCATTGCATCCTTCTTGTTTTCACCTGGCCCCGAGGTTATAAAACTTTTTTCGTGCTCAACTCAGCTGAGCATGAAATTTTCTCTGCTGATAAATATGAAAATGCCAACTAAAGTTGGCATTTTCATATTCATAAGCAGAGAAAATTTAATACTTATCAGTAATTTGCTATCTATTAATAGGTAAAATTTCATGCTCAGCTGAGTTGAGCATGAAAAAAAGTTTTATAACCTCGGGGCCAGGTCTATAGATTCTTCACTACTGGCTGCATGGCTTGGGCCAATTTCTTAGATTTCTGATGTGACGAGAGACTGCAGTCAAGTGCAGTATGATCAGAGTGCACTCAAGCGCAGTCTGATCAGAGCCTTTGCTTGTCACCAATGCCACATTGTTTGAAATCACATATTATTTCACATTGATGTAAGTACTAGTAAATCAATAAACATCGGAAGTCATCGACAAAAAACATTTATTTTCCGTAAGTTGAAGTCGCGCACACGTTCGCAGTGTCTGGGTGCAGTGGACAGAAAACGGGAGAGAATAATGTTCCCCTCTAAAATGAAAACCTGCCAGGTTTTTAGCTGACCTCACCGAAGTTCAGGAAGAGCTTTTGTACTACCCCCGGCGACGGCGTTGGAGGCGGCTGCGGCATCGGCGTTAGCAAAATGTTAAAGTTTTATGTTAAAGTATTCAAGATCGCATAGTTTCTAAGCCATTTGATCGTTTTGAATTATATTTAGTATGATAATAGATATTGTTCCCAAATTTTTGTTCTGCACCATCCCCGCCCCTGGTCATGAGGCATAGGTCAAGATCACGGACTCAGAAATTTTATGTTAAAGTTTTACATTAAAGTTTTTAAGATCTCTCAGTTTCTAACCTTTTAGTCAATTTTAATTTTACTTACTACTAATAGTATGATGATAGATATTGGTCCAACATTTTATTCAGCCCCATCCCAACCCCTAGTCATGACCAGTAGGTCGAGGTACGGATTTCAAAATTTTACGTTAAAGTTATACATGAAAGTCTTTAAGATCTCATAGTCTATAAACCCTTTGGTCGATTAGAATTATACTATTTGGTATGATGATAGATGTTGGTCTAGAATTTTATTTAGCACTATCCCCATCCCTGAACATGACTTATAGGTCAAGGTAACATACTTAGAATTTTTATATTGAAACTTTAGTTGTTCTTGGCTAAATTTCCTTAACCTCCTTTTGACAGACTTCCTTTAAACTTTACAGATGTTAGGTAATGGTCTTAATTTCATGTATGTTCACCCCAACCTCTTGATGACTGAGGGACCGGTGAAGGTCATGGTCTTACAAATGAAATATACGGGTGCTTTATATTTTAAGGTGCCCAACTTCGATGTGCGCTCTATTTCTGAATTACAGAAATAATCATAAGATATGCATAATTTAGTTTAAATCAGTTTGTTGTTGAATGAAAAATAAACATTTATGACATTAGTCAAATATAACCTCGAACTTGGCCAAATTTTGGAAACGTAGAACTCCATTTTCCTCCATCAGAAATATATATTTTTTGCACCAATATATAGCATAATCCATCAACTAATGCAGTCGGAATTAATTTTTTCAACAAAAGGTCATTAAAAACTAATTTTTATGGTTTAAAGAGCCAACCTAAGCTGTTCAGGCCTTGGGAAACTGATTTCACTCCTGGAGGATGTTGGAAATTCTCTTCAGTAGCCATATTGTTCATTTTGAAAATTTCATTTCTTTCTAAAATCTTTATTATACCAGACTCTGGACCTCAACATCTTCATGATGCTGGCATCAGGTATAAAAGTATGAGAGAGGCAATTGGGATTTTTAGAATAATGCGAATTTCTCAGTAGCGTTTTGGACTGTGACAGGCAAAAGTCAAGGAGAAACGTTTCTATTATGGGCCCAAGTACTCCAGATATATACAGCTATCCCGATGACGATAAAAGAATAAACAAAGTCAAGTGTAACACTTTTTTGTCATAGTTTTATATCAAAAAGGGGGAAAAAGAAGAAAATAGCAGTTTTCCTTTCATCATTATAAACATCCAAAATCGATATGGGTGGGATACGAATAGAGATATTAGCTGCAATCATCATTCTGTTTGTCCATATGGAGACTGTCATCAGTATGACGCTGAAATAAAAAATGAATAAATATAAATAAATAGATAAATAAAAATAATAATAAATAAATAAATAAAATAGAAATACCGTAAGATATCTAAAAATACTGTGATTGTCTTGCAAAGGGGAAGTACGGCTTTACAGTGAATAAATGCGTTATAACGATTCGGATGGAATTGCAAGCGGTGTAGACCCTGAACATACTACTCCTTTAGGAGCAGTTTGATCTGGGTCTGCACCGTTTGCGGAGACCTGTCTGTTGCAATACCTACATTTTTGCGGCAATAGTATAAGCGAGTTCGGAGTTCCGAGTTTTCGGTTGGACTGGAGCGAAAGGTCAGAGAATCCGCTAGATCATCATCACACTTTCCTGGGCAGTCGATATAAAACACCTTTTTCATAATAAAAAATCAATATGATAAAAATTTGTTTTCAGTTCAGAGAAAAGGGAGAGTAACATTATTTTAGCACGGTAGAATAAACAGGGAATATTGGAAAATTGAAATATTAATCGATATGTTGGTGTGTTACGCTTTGCGTATATCAGGTATACGGCTTTGGCACACTTGTCCTATGACCCGGAAATGAATTATCCACCTTTGCGCATGCGCACTGCAGAATTCCCAACTTGCTTAAAATACAGCAGCCGAGTGCAATCGGAACTCCTCGGCCAATTCCGTGAATCAGACGTTGATTCACGGAATTGGCCGATCGGTGTTCCGAATGGAGCTTATCTTTCCTGGCATACTATACATTAGTGGATGGACTCGGCGGAAATTTTATAATCGAGCATCGGTTTATGAAAAACGATCGATGATCGAGTAAGCTGGATCACGGTTAATGGAGCTGTTAGAAGCTTGTCTAAAATTCACACCAGATGTCCTCTTGCTAGTATGTTTTATTGCACCGCGATTAAGAATATCATTTTATCATATGACGTCGCCTCTGAGAGTGTAATAAATTAAATGCGATAATCCACTAGTGGATTAAATATGCAAATTACGTCGTAACGTTATACGTTGACGTCCATAAAAACGTCGCGTTTTCTAATGGCGAAATCGTGACGTTTTAGTGTAAATTTTGTTGATAAAATGCGATTTTAGTGTCATATGATAAATAGAATCTTGCGTTCGTGCTCCTGTATTATTGAATTTATTAAACTCGTCGGGGAAAACCGATAAGATGCTCGGCACAGCCTCGCATCTTATCTTTTTCCCCAACTCGTTTAATAATTTCAATAATACATGAGCACTCATGTAAGATCCTCTATGTCTTCAGATTTCTTCATCGAGATGCAAAACAGGTTATTCTGTCTGCGCGAAGTCAAAACTTCAAAGGAGCATTAAATATACGGTATATTTCAGAAGTTTGACATAATAGTATATGCATATAAAAGTCTGATACATCGATTACTGCAAATTTGATCGATTAATCATTCATTTTCTCGATTAAGCGGCAAACTCCCACTGTTAAACATCTACTTCTATGTAGTCAACTTGTTTGGTGCAATAAAAGCTCTACAGAGCGTATGGTATCAGTTTCAAATGTGCGACGTTAAATAAAGCTTCCTTTACTTTTTATGTTTATTTTGACTGGCACCGTCGACAGCATAGGTATATAGGGAAATTGGTCTACCCCGTATATATGACTTGTTTCTTTCTTAATTCAAATGCAGAAACTTAGCCATCTAAAGGACCCTTTCCCTGTTTTTGGAACCTTGCTTATGTACTTCGTTGTCCACGCATACAACCCAGCTGCAAATCATTGAATAGCAGGGTCCGAGATTTTAAAACTTGAGTATAGTCTCAAACCCAAAATAAAGCACACTGATTGGCTGCTTCCGAGCATGTGCTCGGAAGCAGCCAATCAGTGTGCTTTATTTTGACTTTGAGAAAGTACTCAAGTTTTAAACCTCGGGATCAGGACTGACGAACGAAGAGAAAACCTAACGGACAATTGACGACGAACAGACTTCGGACGCCGGGTGGTGCGGCCATGGATTCGTCCCGCTGATCCAGATACTCCGTTGTGACAAAACAAAAATCAACAATTTTCGCGGCATATGACTCAGTTGGCACTTGACGTCAAAACGATGCCGTACTGTACGTCAACGCAACGCTATCTCATGACACTGACGTCAGAACAACGTCGTAATGACATGAAATAACGATGTTATCCTGACATTAACGCGACGTCATTACGTCATACTGACGGCATGTGCCTGCTTGGGTACTTACGGTAATATGGTACACAACATATACGATAAAAATAACCACGGCAAGTAGCGTAGTAGGGGCAAGGACGATGATAGCTACAACGTACTGGGTATCCACCCGGTCTCAAAGGGCGCTCCCCATGATACCGGCAAGGATTTCTGCCATGTCGTTGAACTTGTGCTGAAACTAAAGAGAAACAGTTTTGTGTGTTACAATGAAAATTCTAAGTATCGGGAAAGATAGGTCTGAGCAAGCAGTGCAAACCCAGATCAGATTTTTTTTCTTATTTACAATCCAGGATAAGGGAAGGCGACAAAGCTAAAAAAAAGTTCTTTGGTCAGGGTTTGAGGTTATAAAACTTGAGAATTATCTCAAACTCAAAATAAAGCTCACTGATTGGCTGCTTCCGAGCACATGCTCGGAAACAGCCAATCAGTGAGCTTTTTTTTTAGTTTGAGATTATACTCAAGTTCTATAACCGCGGACCCTGCGTCTGATCTGGTACAATGGCTTGATGGTGGGGTGGAGTTTTATGTGTAGTAATTGAACTTCTAGCAGAATGTCTTAGCATACAAAATTTCGATCTGGCCCTTGCTGAACACATTAGTTTAATTTCATTTAACAGTTTTATTATCTTAGTTAAACGTTAGCTTTTAATGCATGTGCTTTGTAACTTTTCAGTGCTTTCTACCTTCTTAGGTTTAATATATAGTCATTTTCTGTATTAATTAGCTATTTCTATTTTTACCCAGAGAATATATATTTAGTCGTTTAATTACGGTGATTCATCTTATTAAAGAGGTCAAAAGCCTTTCAGGGGTTTAGTTTTTTTGTTGTTTTTGTCATGTCATCTTTAAATAAAATTTATCTTATTATATGTAACTTTCCTTTTTAATTAATCTTTAATGTAATTAACTTGCTAAACTAATTTGCATGTTCGTAGCCGCTTTACTCTTGTTTGACATTTTTTGTTTTTCTATTCTATTCTATTCTATCCCATAACTATACCAGGTCGTTGGGGCACCAGCACCATAGATGACTTCGAAACAATCCCTTTCCATCTTGTCCTGTCTTAGTTGAGCTGGCAAAATCGATCCCTGTCCACTCTTTAATATTGTCTTCCCACCTCTTCTGTCTGCCTCTTCTTCTTTTTCCTTTCACTGTGCCCTATAGAATCGTCTTTGCTAAACCAGAAGACCTTGTGACGTGGCCAAACCATCTTAGTTTCCGTTTCTTGACCAGCGTTAGGAGATCATCATATTCCCGAATGGCTGCTTGGATCTTCCTGCGAACCTCCTCACTGGTTATATAATCCTTGTATTATCAACTCCGGCAGATTTCCCCTTCTGCAGTGCTGCTACTGCAATCTCAACTTCCTCACGAAGGATCGGTTGTTGAACTTCTTCTGGGGGCTGACTGCAGTCCAGAACCAACCGCATTGTAACCATAAGTCTCATGGTTGTATAGTTCTGAGCAATATTCTGTCCATCTGCTGAGAATCTCTTGTTCCTCTGTAAGGCATTTCCCAGACATGTCCTGGATAGTTGTTGAATCTACCCTGTTTCTCTGAAGTTAGATCCTTCACCAGCTGGTATGCTTTCTTGCTGTTGTTTTTGTTCAGTCAAGTTTCAATCTCCTCGCACTGACTAACTATCCAGTCCTCCTTCGCTTTCTTCACTGCCTTCTGAATCCTCTTGTTTGCCTCCCTGTATTCTTCTGCTCCTCCTGCTTCATACCTCTTCTTCTTCAAATTTCTCCTCTCATCACAGAGGTCGAGAACATCTCTAGTGACCCAAGGCCTTTTTCCTGCGACGTTCCTTCCCAAGTATCTCACTGGATGCATCAGTCACTACTGTATTGTAGGTGGTAATCATGGTATCTATGTCCATGTCATCATCCCTCAGACCAATGAGTTGTGCAAATTTTTCACCTATTGTTTCTTGAAAAGTTCAACCATGGTGTTTCAAGGGCAGGATTCAGACTGACGGAGCCCATCCCTCTCCAGGCTATATATATGTTGACCATAGCCGAAATACACAATTATTGTATGGCTCGCCTGGGTCATGAACACATGGCCGTTGACTCCAAGACTTCTTCTAGGAAAACTGCTTTGTTTGTCGGAAAATAGCTCTATGAGCTATTTAAAGGTTATTACATATCTAGTTTCGTGTTGCCAGGCATATCTGCCCGGATAGCTCTTTATTGGCCCAAGGGCCTTTAGGCCCGAGCGCCAGTATGGAGCTGCCGGGTCGATATGCCTGGCAATGCGACACTAGACATGTCGTAACCTTTTTATTACATATATTCTGCATTTCCCCTAAATCATTATACTGATTGAAACAAATGAAAATATTTTGGACGATACGTCAACTCGATTTATGTTACGTTGAAAAAATGTACGCACCCTCACATCGCCGCCGTGCTGACGTCCTTCAATAAACATGACGTCATTATGCAATCATTTTCAAACAGAGTTATAAACATAAAGATCTAAAGAGGATTTCACAGATTTCACAGAGACCAAATTCTTAGAAAGCGAGACAGAGAAAGAAAACTTACAATATGCATCAAGGAGGATTTGCCCGCTCAGTCTGAGTCTCTGGAGACTAGGACATTGCAAGGGCGTAGCTACGTATACGGCAAATACGCAAGTGCGTATTGAAATTTTGTCAAAATTGACAAAATTTCAACACGCACTTGCATATTTGCATGCTGAAAATTTATAAATTAGACAAGATTTCAATACCAATTACCAAAGTGGCTGAAATACTAGCTTTCCCTTCAAGAAGTAGAGAATAAAACATGGTTGTGCGTATTATGAAATTGCCTCTAGTTACGCCCCTGCATTGTGTTTACGATTCTGTTTGGGATTTTAGATTTCTCAAAAAACTTTCTCAACCGTATAGCAGTTGCCTGCCGGTCTTTTCTCCCCATATCAAAAAATCCAGTCGCTCAAACCATGCATTTACAGCTGTTCCTGTTTGTGTTCCGCCATCTTGTTTTCGAATAAGCGAGCATGGCTCTGCACGAGCGGGCTGATATGGGAAAAGGAATTACGATTCACGAGCCATACTGAACTGCGTATCAAAGATATTTGTAACTATATTTAGTAATACATGTAATAATTTTATTTATATTGAATCCAACGTGAATTAAAGTTTCTTGTATCTTGTATCTTTATGGACTGCTTCTAAAGCAGTTTGATCAGGGTTGGCACTGTTTTGCCGTTCAATCCGCATCTTTTGTACACATTGCTTTATTGTAAAACCAAACTGTTCCATTGTTTAGAGCAGTTACGGTAATTGAGCCGCGACACGACAAAACCAACAATGTGGTTGTGCGCCCTGCGCAGATTCAGATCAGTCTAGACATCCGTCCAATCCGATCAGACTCTTCGCTAAGCAGTTAAAGGGTAGCTAAGGGTCTAGGCTACCTCCATGCGGTCAGCGAAGACTCTGATCAGACTGGGCGGATGCCCAGGCTGATCTGAGTCTGCGCTGGACGCACAACCACATTATTTGTTCTGTCGTGTCGCGGCTCAATTGTTTAAGATATCCCAATTTTTTTTAATTTTTATGGTAGTCTAACTTGCTGTTCAAGGGTACTAGGCAGAAGCAAACAGTGTGCTATACCACCCATGTTACCCCTGGCCTGGGGCTAAAAAAGTAAGAAGAATGAGAAGAAAAAAAAAACTACAAAAATAAAAAAAAACAGGCTAAATGGTTTGCAGTGGCAATGTACTGACATTATTTGTGCCTTATGTGCTTAAATTTAGGGACACATAGAATTTGGACAAATGAAAATAAATTTTGGAGTCCCAATACTTAAACATACCACGGTAACGATTATAGACAACAAGTGGCGCGTCAGCCTAGCGTGTTATGCAGGATTGTTAAGCAGAGCTGACCTTGGGATTTTTAGGGTGAATTGGTATGCGTTTATGTTTATTTTGCCACTTTTTTAATACAAAGGGGAACACCTTTGTGACTCCCTCTTTGTTTCCCTGGAGGATATATATGTCTTCCAAAGCGGGGTCCATCCGTGAATAATTCGATTTTGAAGGAGGGGCCGGGCCGGGTAGCGCAATCGGTAGGGCACCTGACTCGTAAGTCAGAGGTCCTGGGTTCGAATCCCGGTCTGGCCATATACTTTCGTTTCTCCTTCCGCTGATTCAAGAAGGGCAGTTGTCAGTTACTGGCGAAAGTATGTGCACTGAGTACTGGTTAACCGCTTAGGAGGTCTAAGCCTGCCCAGGAATAGTGTGGTTAGGTTAACTGACCGTCCCGACATGACCTTAGTTGTTTACCGTGGACGTTAAGCATCAAATCAACCAACCAACAACCGAAGGAGGGAGAAAAACTGCTTCAAGTAGGGAATTTATACAGTCCCAGCAGGCACATGACGTCTTAATTACGTCGCATAGGCGTCGACATGACGTCATTTCGACGCCATGTGCAAGCTGGGGTGTTAATGCATGAAAAAATGTTATTCTTTTTACACCGCCTGATTCAATCAAAGAAAATGCATTTTCATCTTATAAGCCAAATATACAGTACAGATATATAAAATATAAAACATATGATAACATAACAATACATGTACATCGTTTTTAAAGTATTTCATTTATTGATTTAAGTTTATTTTATTATTATAATTATTTTCTTTTTACGTTTAGGGGAAAAATGCGCAAAAAGATATGATTTGCCACCAGAAACAGAATCGAACATCGACCCCATAAGGAAAGTATCTAGATAGTTAGCTTTGTGCAATATTTATTCATATACCGTTCGAGGACTTATGGTTTACTCATCATGCTCTTTTTATGGTGAACCATGCTGCTCGAATGAACTGAAAAAATAGTTTACCACAGTATATCACAAAATGTCCAAAACATGAGGCTTGATTGGAAGCCATCTTTGGTGTTAAGGCTGACCATAATAATGGCAAAAAATATCCAGTATTTTCTTCTGAGAAACTAATAGAATGCATTGAATAATTCATAAAACTTAGTATCCGTTTGTAACAGCAAGCATGGTCGACACTGTTTATGACAAATAGAAAACAAACATGTATTTTTCTTGGAAATAAAACGAGTCCAATACACATCAATATTTACCATACCTTATTTTTGCCATACCCAAAATATAGACGTTTTATACTGTGACAAGTATGGATACGGACTTGTCAAAAAATCAATCTTAAACAGAGGATTTTATTTTAATTTTAGGTAGTTAGATCGTAAAATGTAAGGGTTGTGGCCGACCATCACAAATGTGTGTGATGGATAGCCATAAGTCCACGACTATTATAGGTTTCATTCATATGACCACTAATCAATAGAGGAACTGAACGAAAGCATATTGCTCATACAGCTCATTTCTTCTGCTACCCTCGATATATCAAACACTGATATCTCTAAAAACCTCTGATATCAAAGAAATATAGTTTGAAATAATTTCCTGTTTTTTATGCCCCCAACTTCGAAGAAGTTGAGGGGGCATACTGCTTCTGGGTTGTCCGTCCGTGCGTGCGTCCGTCCGTTAGTCACGCATATCATATCTTAGAAACCGTGCATGCTAGAATTTTGAAATTTCACATATGGATTTGTCATGAAAAATTAGCCGAAACGTGTTTTTTCGTGTCCGAGTTGTCTACCTTTTTCGAGTTATGCCCCCTGGCAAAATTCATAATAAAATCTTGTCAGCAAGGTATATGAAAAAGCATTTAAGCTAGGGGCTTGAAACTTTGTCAACTTATTAGAAATGATGAGTAGATGAGCTGATTACCTTATGAATAAATTCCGTCAATTTTTGAGGGGGTTATGGCCCTTTGAAAATTTCCGCATTTTGACATTGTCAGCAAGATATCTTGAAATGTATTAAAGCTAGGGGCATGAGCTTTTGATAGCTTATCAGGAATGATAAAAAAATGAAGTGATAAAGTTTTGAACAAATTCTGTTAATTTTTGTAGGGGTTATGACCCTTTGAAAATGTTGGCATTTTGACTTTGTCAGCAAGATATCTTAAAAAGTATAAGAGCTAGGAACTTTAAGCTTTGTCAGCTTATTAAAGATGATATGTAGATGAAACGATAAACTTTTGAACAAATTCCGTCAATTGTTGGGGGAATTACGGCCCTTTGAAAATTTCTGCATTTTGACTTTGTCAGCAAGATATCTTAAAAGTATTTGAACTAGGGACTTGAAACTTTTACAGCTTATTAGGAATGATAAGTAGATAAACTGATAAACATTTGAACAAATTCTGTCAATTTTTGTAGGAGTTATGAACCTTTGAAAATTTTGGCATTTTGACTTTGTCAGCAAGATATCTTGAAAAGCATAAGAGCTAGGGACTTAAAACTTTATTGCCCAAGGTGTAGATGACCTGATTAACTTTTAGAAGATGACTATTATACAAGCATTGCGCTTACCGTCAGATCCTACATTGAAATGATTTGTATTTGTATATGTGTATATAGCTTAACTGAATAGAATACTGTTTAAACCAACTTTTGAAAACAAAAAATGTGAATTTTAGACAGAGTTATGCCCCTTTTTCAACTTAGTGCATTGTAAGCTTATGGAACATTGTGAACAAAATATCTTGATGACCCCTGATACTAGGATCATGATTTTTGTAGGAAGATACTGCCCAAAGTGAAAATGACCTGGATAACATTTGAAAAAGAAATCGTAAATTTTTGACCGAGTTAAGCCCCTTTTTCGACTTAGTTCATTGAAGCCTATGGTATAAAGGTACAAACATTATGGGACGAGCCTTGCATATGGTTGGGGGCATAGTGTTTCATAAACACATTTTCTAGTTATTTTTGCCTATCTCAAACTATCGATATTTCTGGTCTCAGAAAATTTACTTCGAGATATCAGTAGTTTGGGATGAACTTTGACTTTGAAATAGCAACTAATATTGACTAAATAGATATTTGGTGAGCATTTTCTGAGGCAGTATAAAGAAGTATTACCTGTAGCCAAGAGAAATAGGCAGATAAGTATAACTCCTTTCATTTTTGATACCTTGATAACTTTTCTTCTCTAAAAAAGTCTGTTTCGTAAATCTGCTATCTCCTTGATTAAAGATTTGCAAATTAAGATCCTTTTTATATACAGGAATTTGCATAATAAACAAGGAACTGCATAAAAGATCCTGATATATTGTTTTGCATCTTTATTTATTATTATTTATTACTGGTTTACCAAAAGCCTTGGAAAAAATAACATTGAGAAAAGAGGGCTAATGAAAACAGGGAAGACCCTGAATAGCCTTCTCGTCCGCGGAGTCTGAGATCAGACCTTTCTTTGTACTGTGGCTTCAATAATTTGTGGATCCTGATGAGTGTAAAAAGTGGCATATGAAGATTCTTATCATACGGCGTGGATCCATATGCAAACTGATCTGGGTCTTGGCTTTTCGCATTGATCCTGGGGTACCATTTTTCTTGATTTGGTCCACAAATTAGTCATTCATGTAAACAAGTTTGAAGATTAGGTTGGAAGCAGACTCCTCTTCAACTTTTTTCTCGAGTAGTAAATGAATCAAATTGACGCATTTCGGTGTGCATAATTTAGAGACCGTAATTACTGGGACAGGTAGTAGTCGAAACTCTAAATAATCACCGTTAAGGTTTTAAAAGAAAGAAAGAAACGAAGAAACAACCAAAGAGAAAATAATTAAATGATATAGATAGACAGACAGACAGACAGACAGACAGACAGATAGATAGATAGATAGATAGATAGATAGATAGATAGATAGATAGATAGATAGATAGATAGATAGATAGATAGATAGATAGATAGATAGATAGATAGATGATCCAGAAGAAAGAAAACAAAAAAGAATCAAATGAAAAGGTAGAAAAAACAAGAAAGGACTGTGACTATTTGTCATTATGGAGTCATAACTTTGCGCACAGCAGACACTATCAGCTGAAGTAATCCAGTCATTTTTGTCTCTATTATTGATTAGGGTCAAATTTTAAAAGAAAAAACTACTTGTTCTTTTGGAAAGGTTTCATTCTCCAGAAGCAGGAATCACGAAATTTGTTCCCCGTATTGAAAATGGACGTGAATCCATTTGCCTATAGGTTTTTACCTTCACTCTTCGGGACAAATGGAACACGGAATTAAATGACTTGAGAGAATTATTTGTACGAGAAAATCTGGAGTCTGTAATTGAAAAATTGGTGGAGCAAGGCATACACTGTATGCCATGTTCCGATGCCAATGACATCATAGATCAGTTACCATAGCAACCAACGGTTCACATTGATGTCAAAGTGACGCCATCGAGAAGCCTTTCCCCCCACATGCTGTGCACAATAGTTGGTAATTCCATATTTGCTAGGGTAACAAATTTATGATGACATCTAACTTATAAAGGAGCCCCGGTAGCTCAAGTGGTTAAGCGCTGGCCTACTGATCTAGCGGACCGGGTTCGAATCCCGCTTGAGGCGAGAATCTTTCCCACCGTAAACGTGGTTCCATTGCACACAGCCTTTCATTATCACATTCCCATCGTCCTGATATGACTGAAATACTGTTGAAAAGGACGTAAAATCGCAAGTCATCCATCCATCCATCTAATTTATCATTCGAAAGGAACATGGCTTACAGTGTATGCCATGCTCCTCTCCAATATGAAGTGAGATGCTACATATTATAATATTTATATGGAAAATTGTGATTTTCTTAAATCTATTTTTCTCAAATTCCCTGTCAGGATCATTCATCCAGTACTTCCTGTTAACTAAGATGAATGCATACCTTGCGACCTTGTCGAGACGTGCATTATATGCCGATTAGCTGTGGTTGAATATGCCATTCATACGGCTGTTTCTTCCTTGTTTACTCTTGATAATGATTAATTGATTTGTTCTATAAGTGACTATCTAAATAGTTCTACAAAAAATGCGATATGACAAAGCGAAGAAAGTGACATATGTTCTCAGCGAAGACTCAGATCAGCCTGGGCATCCGACCAGTTTGATCAGACTCTTTGCTGTCCGCTTAAAGGGTAGCTTAGGGTCTAAGCTAGCTCCATGTGGACAGCAAACACTCTGATCAGACTTAGCGGATAGCCCGCTGGAATTGCCAGTCAAATCGATCGATCATCGATGCATGGTACGAGTAAAATAGGATCAAATAGAATAGATCAATAAATAATGTCAGAAAAAAAATATCGATATTTCCCTCTCATTGAATTCTCTCTATAAACGCTGAATATTTATTATTTTAGCTTGTTTACAAACTTTTGAATGAACATAGTTAAGAATCTGATAATTGCTAAAAAAAAAAAAAAAAAGCAAAACAGCAACAACAACAATACCAACAAAAATGCACATGATCCTCCAGGGGCCGTATTCATAAAGCCACTTAAGTCGTTGCTATGCCGTTGCGAAGGCTAAATATCTATAAAGGAGATTCCCTACATCTATGATATTTGGTCTGGAGGAACAGTCTTTGTAAGACTGTTCCTCCAGTAGTTCTGTTGTGGTTCTCTGTTGCCTGTTTTTGGTGTCAGAGTTTCTGTGATGTTTTACCTTATGTATGTTCTTATTATTTTTGGTTCGGTTTGGGTTGCTGAGTGGCCACCTTTTGGGAACAAGCTGCTCACTCGGTTGGCCATATGTTCTCTGTATCTTGATTATTTGTAATCTTAGTTGTTTCCAACTATGGTTTGAGGGCTGGATTTGGATTTTGATTGTTTCAGTTCCTGGTCTTTGCATACTTTTTACTTTCATAGTTGTAGGGAATCTCCTTCAAAGAAATTTAGCTTTAGCAACAGCATAGCAACCACTTAAGTCGTTTTATGAATACGGCCCCAGGGGTGCCGTGGATAACTTGTCGCATTAACGTCACCGTTCCGATAAACCACGCCTACTTTAGTCAGATATACATACAGCCCTCCATCCGTCTATTAACAGTAGATGTTGATGTAACTGTCCATGTATTTCAAAATAAACCTTGTTTTGTCATTTTCCAATAGTACGTACGGAAAACAAACAGTTTCTAATGAATACGGTTTATTATGCATTGTTTGTCCGTGCGTGTGCTTGTTAACTACTGTTTATTACTAAAGGTAGATATTGTTCGGAAAAATAGTCGCGGCTATTTCAAGTCTTATGCAGGAACTACCGGTATTTAACGAGGAGTATTCAGAACGTTCTGCAAATGACGTAATATCTTGGTAACCACCATAAAGGCCGGCAGCGAAATGCCATAAAGTTATGACTGGAAATATTTTTTGACAAAAGCAGATGTCCCCCCTCCCACCTGCGCTTTCCCAGTAGTATCATTTCCCCTAAATGCTGCCAAGTTAAGACGTCCTGTGACCTTGAAATAGGTGACCTTGTAAAAGAGGTGAAGGTCACCAAAAATTAAACACTTTTTTCCATCTCCCAGTGATGTATCTGTCCTGATACTTGCAATTTTTGCAGTAAGAAACTTAGTATCGGTTTGATGTGTGTGTTCTTGAAATATGACATGCTGCATGTTTTTTTTTTTTTTTTTTTTTTTTCTTTCTTTTTTTTTTTTTTTTTTTTTTGTTTCTCTGTCACATTGCGACTGCATTTAAGAGAGGGCCACATGGAAGATTAGTGTTTAACTAAATGTGTATTGTGTATTACCCTCTGTAAATAAAGTCTAATATTATTTTTATTTTTATTATCATTATGTATCTGTAACAGTTTAGTTAAAATCCATCCATCCATTCAAGAGATATGGTGCAGACAAGCCATTTTTAAACATTCTTTGACCTCCCGTGACCTGGAAAATAGTGCCAAGGTCACCAAAACATAATCAGCTCCTGCGCATTTCCCAAGTTTACATCTATGCAAGTTTGGTTCAAATCCGTCTAGCCATTTTTCAACATTCTTTGACCTCCTGTGACCTGGAAAATGGGGTCAAGGTTACCAAAAGCTAGTCAGTTCTTTGCCATCTCCCAGTGATATATCTGTGCAAGTTTGGTTCAAATCCATCCATCCATTCAGGACAGGAAATACGGTGCAGACAAGGCATTTTTCAACACTCTTTGACCTCCTGTGACCTTAAAAATGGGGTCAAGGTTACCAAAACCTAATCAGTTATTTCTCATCTCCCAGTGATATATCTGCAAGTTTGGTTAAAATCCATCCATCCATTCAGGAGATATGGTACAGACAAGGCATTTTTCAACACTCCTGGACCTCCTGTGTCCTTGAAAATGGGGTCAAGGTCACCAAAACCTAATCAGTTCTTTCTCATCTCCCAGTGATATATCTGTGCAGGTTTGGTCAAAATCCATCCATTCATTCTGGAGATATGGTGAAGACAAAATGCATTTTTCAACACTCTTTGACCACTTGTGACCTTGAAAATGGGGTCGAGGTCACCAAATTCTAATCATTTTTTTGCCACCTCCCAATGATACACCTGTGCCAGTTTGGTAAAAATCCATCATCTCCTTCAGCAGATATGGTGCAGACAAGCTATTTTTCATTATTCTTTGACCTCCGGTGACCTTGAAATAAGGACAAGGTCACCAAAATCTTATAGGTTTTTCCCCTACTCAGTGATGTATCTGTGCAAGTATGGTCAAAATCCATGCATCCCTTCAGGAGATAGAGTGCAGACAAGAAGCTATGCTGACGCCGACGCCGACGGGATCCTCACCAGAAACAATATGTTCCCCATGGTGGGGGACATAATTATGGTATACCTAGACAAATCTGCAATTGTGGTGTTTTTATTACAGGGCAATGACATTTTTGCACGTGTTTGAAACAGCTATACCCTGAAATGCAGATTTTTACTTAGAAGACCATAAAGTCCAGAAATTAGACAAAACACAGTAGGTTAACGTTTCGACTTTCGTCTTCTTCAGAAACTAGACCGTATTTGAAAAAACAAGTAGCGTCACGCCCGTTAGTGAAAACGTAACGCGACGTAGAGCGGCAAATAACATGCGCAACGTCCATATAACTTGAAATGTAAACTCGAGTGTTGGACAGCAAAATGGATCAATACTTACATGTACATGAACCAACGCATACCCGTGACAACGAAGACCAAGATCAGCCTGGACATCTGTGCAGTCTGATCAGGGTTTTCGCTGTACGCTGGAAGATAACTCTTATTGCTGCATATAAAGCGCACCGACTAGGCTGATGTCCAGGCCGATCCCCGTCTTTGCCGTGCACAAAAACCTACTTAGAAGACCTTAATTTATATATGCATTGGCCCGTGAAGTTGGATTAGTCGCATTTAATGTAGTAGCAAAGTCACTATTTCTACCAAAATTATTATAATTTCGTACTGAAAGCAGGTGAAGTGTCTTCGCATTCGAACTTTTGTCAGCAAGAGCCTTTGCATGGGCCAATTTAAACCTGTCTAAAGATTGAAATTAATGCAAAAAAATCTTTCCTAAGTGACGTTGACATAGATTTCCATAACGTTATATGAAGTGCACATTGCTTTGCAAGGAATGAATCGGTATCGACTCTTCTAACTGTAAATGGATACTATAAGCAGCGATGCACAAACAGTTGACAAAGTTTTATTTTTGTATTTTGAACGCTCTTTTACTTGAATGACTTGCACTCGGCTAGTCCAGTGGTATGACTGAGGCCTAATAAAATACGCTGTAACTCAATAAGACATAAGAGCCGCGACGCGAGAAAACCAACAATGTGGTTGTGCACCCAGCGCAGACTCAGATCAGCCTGGGTATCCGCCCAGTCTGATCAGAGTCTTCACTGTCCGCATGAAGGTAGCTTAGACCCTTAGCTACCCTTTGAGCACTTAACAATGAGTCTGACCAAACTTGGCAAATGCCCAGGCTGATCTGAGTCTGCGCTGGGCGCACAACCACATTGTTGGTTTTGTCGAGTCGCGGCTCATAATGTCTCTGTACTGTGTTTGGGTCTTATCGCGCAAAATGTAGTCCTTTCAAAATATGCAAATCACTTGTCCCTAACATGCCGCTTAACAAAGTTATGAGACCATTTGCAATGCCTTCTGAACACCCGTGTTCAGGGCATGTCATTGTTTCTTGGAAAAAAAAACAAAAAAAAAAAACAAGAACTGGAAAACTGTGTCTGTAAGTCACTAATGAATCCTCCGTGCAGCCCTTGTTCCAGGACATGTGAACATCCCTAAAGCACCTTTTAAGCACGAACCCTATCTAATATGAATCAAGAGAACTCATTACACAAACTTCATACCCTATAGTACAAACATGCAGCCCAAATGACGTTTAAAAGTTCATAATTCCTATATAATTATTTTTAATCAAAAACCAACATGCACAACTTCATTATAAACAGTCGCTGCAAGTTGTGGGAGTTGACTACTTACTCTACAATGTAAACATATGCCTAAAACGACTAAGTTCAAAAGGCCCATATCCTGTCAAAATTAATTCCAGCTCCAAAAAAGCAAAAACAAACAACAACAAAAAAACACACATACCATCTTCAATTTGTCCACATCGTGTATGCAAAGTTTGAAAAAGATCCAGTGAAAACTGTGGGTTGAGTTGTTTAAAAAAACTCCATACATTGCAATACAAATATATCGTATAATGACTAAGTTCAAAAGGCCTTGAAAATTCAAAATTTAAAAATATGTACCCTTAATACCCGGCTTCTCATCCGTTAGTACGTCTGTACACCGTGTGTTAACCATTGTATTTGCAGTGATTATTATTATTCGAGAGACCAACTGAAGAAAGGTTCTAAATTAGATTCTTTTCTTCAGCTCAGAAAATTTCCATAACTTATTGACTCACACATGCTAGGGTAATAATTAAAAATAGTGTCAATATCTCCAGTCAACCAATGAAAGTATTATAACTGGTAATTCTGGTCCGCTGACAGGCTGAATATTTTCACTCCATTACCTGTAAACGGGTCAGTGGACCAGAATGACGCTGTAGAGGTTAAACCTCCTTATAAAGTACCACTCAGGAAGTTAATTCTCCTTATAAAGTACCACTCAGGAACTTAATCCTCCTTATTATGTACCACTCAGGAAGTTAATATTCCCTTTAACTGGAAGTTAAACCTCCTTATATAGTACAACTCCTGTATTTAATCCCTCTGGTAAGTGATTGCTGAACGTTCCAAGATAGTACTTCTGTGATGGCTTACTGTTATTGGAAATAGTCGTCGTTTTTTTTTTTTTTTTTTTATCAATCTTTGACTTTTTGTACATTATTTGAGTAGCCACGTGATCATCTGTTGGAAAAGAGCTGACCTCTTGGCATTTCGCTTGTCTTGTTTATCTTTGTGTGCTGTCTTTATTTATTTTTCCCCATTTGGTGTTTAGGGCAGGATATAGTAAACACCTTTATCATATGACGTCGCATCTGAGAGTGTAGTAAAGCCATTCATTAAAAACAATAATCCACTAGTGGATTAAATATTCAAATTACGTCGTTACGTTATGCGTTGACGTCCATACAACGTCGCGTTTTCTAATGGCGAAATCGTGACGTTTTAGTGCAAACATTTGCTAATAAAATGCGATTTTAGTGTCATATGATAAATAGAATCTTGCATTTGTGCTCCTATATTATTGAATTTATTAAACTCGTTGGGGAAAACCGATAAGATGCTCGACAGAGCCTCGCATCTTATCTTTTTATCCAACTCGTTTAATAAATTCAATAATACATGAGCACTCATGTAAGATGCTCTATGTGTCGTTTCGATATTATTGCCTTCTCATCTACAGTCAACTCTCGATATCTCGAAGTAGAACTTCAGCCCAACTACCGATATCTCAAAGTAAATTTTCTTTGAGATACCAGTAGTTTGAGATAACAGGAGTTGAAATGCAAATGAAAATAGGAAATACATTATTTGATATAAGAATACAGATTGAGATATCAGTGTTCGAGATATCAGGAGTTGACTCTACTTTTAAAATTTCAGGCCTTGCTTTGAACATTTTTAAAACCTACTGCTTTCTAGTATATTTGAGCCGCGACGCGACAAAACCAACAATGTGGTTGTGCGCCCAGCTAAGACTCAGATCAGCCTGGGCATCCGCCCAGTCTGATCAGTCTTCGCTGTCCGCATGGAGGTAGCTTAGACCCTTAGCTACCATTTAAGCGCTTAATAAAGATTCTGATCAGACTGGATGGATGCCCAGGCTGATCTGAGCCTGCGCAGGGTGAACAACCACATTGTTGGTTTTCTCGTGTCGCGGCTCATTTCTTGTAAAACATATGTCTGTAAATGACTTGAAAAATATAATATTGTTTACACCAACTTTTCAAAACCTAAGTTCGAAATATTTGATTTGAGCCGTGACATGACAAAACCAACAATCTGACATGTGCGCCGCGCGAAGACTGAGATCAGCCTGGGAATCCGCCCAATCTGATCAGAGCCTTCGCTGCACGCTGAAAAAAGTAGCGACGAATCTAAGCCAGCAGAGACTCTGATCGGACTGGGTGGATGTCCAGGCTGACCCTAGTCTTCCTTGGGCGCACACGCCTTATTGTCGCGGCTCAGATGACATACTTTATACAGAAAAGTAAAGTCAAGAATGTTTTAATTTTTTATCACATTTATTATTATTTTTTTTCTTGCTTACTATCTTTTTTTTAAAGAACATGTACATAAAAGGAATAAAATATGTAAAATATATGGCACAATACTGAGATTCAGAGAAAATCATATCAGAACATTCGAACACAGCTGCTTAACCCCAAAGTCGCCACACCTTCAAACTGCGAAAATGCATGAATGTGTTTTATTTTTCAAAACTGAAGATTGTAATGCAACCTTAATTTACAATAGTTAATTTACTCTCAGTGTAGTTTAGAATCACTATTTTCGAGAAATCACCCCCACCCCCAAAGTTGATATAATCATCACATTCACGAAGACCGGTATAACTAGACAAATAATACATAGAACAGTTGAAGTTTTAAAGTGTACAGCCAAACCTGTCTTAAGCGAACACCCGATGGGAAGGCAACACCGCTCGACATGAGGAGATGCTTGCTTTATACAGGTTAGTTTATACTGAAAATATATTCACAATCATGCTACTTTAGAAAACCACAGTTTTGCATCTTGAGACAGGTTTTGCTTAATGGAAGATAGGTTTGACTTGCATTAATGTCAAATGAGTTGAATTACATTACCATTTCAGGACACAAATAGTTACCTAGTTCATTCATTGTGTAGATAAATGTTGTTGTGGAGATAAGTAGCTGTGTTGGAAACAATTTTTATATTTTAATTGAGACATGAGCCGTGACGCGTTTTAATACATGCTTAATGAGCACGTAACGTTGAGCACTGATACAATGTTGTTTCACCGCTGCATGCCACCAGTGTTATAAGGTAAGCTGGTACAATTTCAGGGGAAAAACTCTTTTATTTTGACTTTTGTTTTCCTTCACAATAAGGGTCAACATTTACTACCTCTAATTAGATCCTTCTTTGGAAGCACAGGGAAGCCAGCATGAGGCAACAAAGTTGTTTCCCTTTGTAGAAGTTGCAAAAAAAAAAAAAAAAAAAAAAAAAAAAAAGAGGTCCACTCATTCCCTTATAAAATGTTCAATTATCAATCTGAGCATCCATGTGAATAATTTGAATTTTCCCAGTTCGCTTTTACAAAATAAATTTAATAAGAAGATTAGAAACTGACCAGCTCAAATGTTATTAATATAACAAATGGCCAAAAGTCAAATGTCCCCGTACGTATATGGAAATGTCAGTAATCGGGATATTTGATTTTGAAAGGAGTCATGGCTACAATTTCAGCGATGATCTCAGGCTACATTTCTGACAACAATTGTTGAATTCGATTTCTGGTGAGTTTCATGCATGTTGCCCAGCCCCTTAAAACATGATGAATATGGTCACCGTCAAATTGTGGTAACAATATCCTGAAAGTTTAATGATGAAAATCAGTTGAAAACTTAAGGGAGAGTGGCGCCCCAAGATTTTACCATTCTTACAAAGGGTAATGATAATGGCTGAAAGGACCCAGTAATGATCCAAACAAAATATGATCGATGCCAAATGGTGATAACAATATCCTGAAAGTATGATGAAGATCAGTTGAAAGTAAAAGAGCCATTTGTCACAAGATTTGACCAGACTTACAAATTAACATAACTCTGGTAGAAAGCAGCCAATGATGGCCCCAACAGAATTTGATCAATGTCAAATGGTGGTAACAATATCGGCCTGAAAGTTTGATGAAAATCATGTGATAACTGAAGGAGGAGTTGCGGTCACAAGCTTTGAAAGGACTTTTACAAAGGACCGTTATTCTGGCAGAAAGGTTAAAAAAATGTGATCAACGTCGAATGATGATAACAAAGTCCTGAAAGTTTAACGAAAATCGGTTGAAGACTGAAAGAGTTGCGGCCACAAAACTCGGCAAAATTTACAGAAAACCGACGTCACTGTGGCGGAAGGGGCTAGAGCACGACCCCCATGATCCTCGTCTTGTTGTGACAACAATACTCTGAAAGTTTCGTGATCATCCGATGAAAAGCGGACGTACGGAACCCATTTGACTACGTCGGAGGACAACTGAGCATAGGATTTGAGCCGCGACACGAGAAAACCAACACTGTGGTCGTGCGCCCAGCGCAGACTCAGATCAGCCTGGACATCCACCCAGTCTGATCAGACTCTTCACTAAGCGCTTAAAGGGTAGCTAAGGGTCTAGGCTACTTCCATGCGGACAGTGAAGGCTCTGATCAGACTGGGCGGATGTCCAGGCTGATCTGAGTCTGCGCTGGTCGCACAACCACATTGTTGGTTTTGTCGTGTCGCGGCTCATTTGTCGTTTAACACTTCAAGTGCCAAAAATATGCAAACAGCAGAGATCCACCTGAGGCGGCAAGGACATCCGTGAAGTAGGTAACCACTTTATAGTAGGGGAGAGTCGGGTAACATCGGACAGCGGATAAATTCGGACACTGACATTGTTTCCTTTATATGTCAGCTGTTTGGAACTAAAACAAAAATTAACTGGCCAAACAGAGAAAATCCCGATGAGACGGCTCATTATGAGCCGTCTCATCTGGATTTTCACTGTTTGCAATAGTATGTCCGAATTTACCCGCCTGTCCGAAGTTACCCGACTCTCCCCTATGTTCAACTATAGTTGTCCTATTTTAAGCTAACATATTAGTGTATCTTAGCTCGTGCTTTTGTATATTTCTAAAAGCTAAAATTACAAGAAAAATATATTGGTAGACTATCACAATTTGAATATCACAGATTCTAAAGAGATATATCACGCAGACGCGCACGCACACACACACACACACACACACACACACACTTACTTATGTGCTAACATCTATTGATTACTGTTTTGCAACAAATTTTACACCAAACATCGATCCCATTAAACTGTCGTAACGAAACTTAGGTCAGTGTAGAAAGGACTTACCATGGACTCTCGATATGATTTCTATAAATTCTCGATATGGTCATTATAGTACATCTAACATGTTTCAACATTTGGTATTTCATTCTTGTCGAGACACCCTAAAAACAATCAGAATACTGATTTATTCTAGCTAATAAAAACTGTTTTATATAACGTCACCGAAGACTCTTGAAAAGCAGTCTATGAGTCCATGAAATCTAGCTGAAAACGTCATTTTGCGCCTTCAGATTGAGTTGCGTCCATTTGTATTTATGTGATCTGAGCCGTTGCTGCTCGCATACTGCGAGTTAAGCACTCTTATTACGTGTCATAACTCTAATGTAACATTAGATGCGGGAAATTGAAATTAAATTAATATTATAGCTCTGGCAGTGAATTGTTGAGTAATAATTCACTGTTTGGAAGTCTGTTGTAAAGAAGGTCATATCACGAGCGCGGAGCGCGAGTGAGATATCTATTCAAAACCGACCGACAAACAGTGAATAATTACTCCACAATTCAATGCTAGAGCTGAACTATTTCGATTCTAACGCTCAAAAACAATGAAAAAGTATTCTTTTCATTCAAATTCTCCCAACCTTCCTGCCAGCGCGTTCATGCTCCTGCCAATATTCTTAACTGTATCTAAAGTAAATGTACGTTTTATGGCAATTTCAGAACGAAAAAGAGACGTTACACCGTCAAACGTCTCAAAACGTCACAAAATTACGTCAGTAATGCAAGTGACGTCGGCAATTAGACTTTCGCGCTCCCAGACAGTGAATTGTTGCAGAATTTCTATTGCTTCTATAGGCGCAACGTGTTAGAATTTTAAATAACGTAATCCCTGGTGCATGATTCTGGATTTGAACACGTGATCCTGCGATCCCGCCGAACTGTTAGGGCGCCTTTGAACCTGAAATTAGAAAAATAAAAAAGTGGTGAGTATTTGAATAGGTCCGTATGCACCTTTCAAAAATGTAAAATAGCTCAAAAAATCAGATTATGGTAATGATTTATTTGCAGGCTGTTTATACAAGCCATCACCTCCCCCATATCAGCAACTGTTGTTGTCGTTCCGCCTGGATTATCAAACTAGTAATATTGATTAGGAAGAACCTGGTGACAGTTGTCTGTCACTAGCCAATATTCGTAATATTTGCTAGTGCCAGTCGACTGTCACTAGCCAGTTTTCATTAAATTTGCTACTGACAGACGTATGTCGCTAGCCAGTGGTCGTTTAATTTGCTTATGACAGACATTTATAAATAATTAATATGCCTAAAACTTGTTGGGGACACGTGTCTGTAATAAGAGAATTCACGATTAATGTGCTGCTTAGCTTGAGGTTGCTTTGGACACTTTGCTGAAACTCATGAGGTCCTGGCGTTCTGATGCGATGCGAATTTTTATATTTATTTTAGGCCGTATATCTGATTTTATTTTGCTCTTTCTTTCTGTATTTCCAAAACAACTAAGTTTAGTCAAATTTAAACTAAATCACAAATCATCTATTCCAGGTTTTACAGCAAAAAATATGTGCACTTCTCCGATCCCGGGAAACAAGCAAAAGTATATTACGGACTTCGATGTCTGTCTAGGTCTGTCGACTATTTCGTCCCCGCAGAATTACCGCCACCTCTTAAACATCCCAGGACGAAGTCCAGTTCGTACATGCAGTGCACGCAGAGGAAGGCAACAGGGGGACGCAGCCTCCCCCGGCAAAATTACCGACAGTTATGCCTCTGCCCCGTTTCTGGCCAGCGCCTAGCGGGGAAACTATGTCCAAATATTTTTTTTTTTTGGATAGATATCTGCTTTGAGATTTATTTTGTGTCCATTCAATCTTATCGAAAATGCCTTACATTCTGCTTACCAAGTGTTTTACATGTAGGAAGCTGGTATACTGTATCCAGAGTAGTCTGCATGCAAAAAGGAAACATGAAATGGCAGACTTCCAGTTATAAGTAGCAATAAAATATGAGCGTTTTCTTCACAGAATCCATTTCGGGTCAGAATTACTCCAACCCACTGTTATTATGGACACAACCAAGAAACCTACACCACTTGATCTAATACTGCACGACATAACAGCCAACACATAGTAGTTTGAGTTTACAAGGTTTCAAAGAAAATTGGTCGTGGCCATAAAAACGGCTTTATAGACAATGCTCCTTTGCAGTATTGGATATCAGGTTTTTAGTGTGTTTTTTCTTTCAAAATCGGAGATTTCATAACTTTCTCCCATGAGTCTATTTGGATACTAAAAGTAACATTCACCCTCTCCACATCCCCTCTCCATATCCCATGAGAGGGACGCCTCTCATATTCTCCCTCCCCGCATCTTCGGTGCTCGGCTCTTGTCTTCAGTATTAATTGGGAAAATTATTCCCTAGATAAACTATAGGGAAAATGAAATTTTCAGTAATGGAAATCAGATATTTAGTATTGGAAATTAGATTTTCAGTACCGGAGATTTCTGGAACTTTCTCCCACGAGTTTCTTAGATACTTAGTAACATTCAATGTTTCTAATGAAGTATGTATAAAAAGGCTAAAAGTCGTAATAAAAAATGCAAAAATGTCTTAAAGTGCACTCTAAAAGGTGCCTAAATTCTGTTATGTAAGTCCTGAAAATACTTTGAAACAAGAAATGTTACAGTGTGTAACAAATGCCCCCGAAGGCCCCTTAAACTGACGTTTGAGCCCTAGATGTGACCTTGACCTTGGGCAGAGAACCTGAGTCTTGCACATGATATACATTCTCATTTCGGTTTACTTTTCTGTAATGTTTAAATGCACTTTGGAAGTTTAAGAGGATTCAAGGGGACTTAATTCAACCACTAACCAAACTGTGTTGTGTTCTAGACATTGGGTGTGGGAACCTAAATGCCACACCTTACATAACTTATACTTTACTTTTCTTTACGTTACCATTTTATCATTATCCTGACTTCGGGCAACAGAACCATAATTTGTTTGTGGCATATCCGCTGTTTTATACCTTTTCATGAAGTTTAATGAAGTTTACTTCAAAAGTTTTTAGGTAATTGAGGATGAATGACTTGACCTTTGACCTCTGGCTATGACCTTGACCTTGGGTATGGGAGCCTATGTCTTGTGCATGGTAAATTATCTCATTAGGCTTTATCTTTCTTTGAAGTTTGCTTTGGTACTTTTCTGAGTAATTGCTGAGACATTATTTGACCTCTGACCCCAGATTGTGACCTTGACCTTGGATTTTGGAATCATAAATATTGTGTGTAACATACCTTCTCATTATGGTTTACCTTTCTGTGAAGTTTGATGACATTAGCTTCAGCAGGTTTTGAGCTATCATAGAGGCAAGATTTGACCTTTGACCCCCAATTGAGACCTTGACCTTGAACCTGGCAACCCAAATTGATGTGAAACACAACATCTCATTATGTTTCATCTTTCTGTGGAGTTTCATTAAATTTGCTTCAGTAGTTTATAAGTAATCTCTGAGAGCCAATTTTGAGACTTTTGACCCAACTGTGGCCTTGACCTTGGGCGTAGGGACTTAAGCCTTGTGCGTGACACACTTTCTAATTATGCTCTATCTTTCTGTGAAGTTTCATTAAATTTGCTTCAGTAGTTTTAAAATTATTGCTGAGACACGATTTTGAGACACAATTTGACCTTTGACCCAATTGTGGCCTTGACCTTGGGCGTAGGGACCTAAGTATTTCGCGCGACACACCTTCTCATAGTGCTTTATCTTTCTGTGAAGTTTCATCAAATTTGCTTCGGTAGTTTTAAAATTATCGCTGAGACACGATTTTGAGACACAATTTGACCTTTGACCCAATTGTGGCCTTGACCTTGGGCGTAGGGACCTAAGTCTTGCGCGCGACACACCTTCTCATTATGCTTTATCTTTCTGTGAAGTTTCATCAAATTTGCTTCAGTAGTTTTTAAGTTATCGCTGAGACACGATTTGTAACGGACGGACGGACTGACGGACGGAGACGGACGGACAGTCGGACGGACGGTGCGATTTTAATATGCCACCCGAAGTTCCTTCGGGGGCATAAAAATAATGCATACAGGAACTACACTGCTCAAAACATTTTAAGGAACGACAAATATTTTTTCCATAGACAACAGTGCAACGCATCCTCACTTTGAGGGCCATTTACTTATGCTCGACAAAGACACGGAATTTCCAGTTTTTGCCATTTTTTTAAAGAGGGTCGAGATTACTGACAGCACAAGTTTTGATCCAATATTTGCCCTGCCCATGTCCATGGACTGTTTTTTTATACAAATGAAATTTAGGTAAAATTTTCATATTTTCAGAAGAGGGGAAAAGCATAAAAATTTCAACCAAAATCAACACCATCATTTTGCCTATGAAGCTGAATGTCTTACAAGGTGACCCGTTTGAAAGGATCACTTTGATCTCAAGTTTATGAGATTTTATAGACTTCCAGAAAAGTGCATCCGTTTCAGAAAAATCGAAAAATGCAAAATTTGTTCCATGGAAATGATCTGGGTATCAGTTGTATTGAAATTCTTGTTGTCTTAAACTTCGATCTTTCTTACAACCGCTGCAAAGGAATGGGACATTCTTGACCGTTAGCGATCAATTTATGGGCCGTGGAAGTGGGTATATGTTGTAGTAATGTCTATGGGAAAATATCAGCTGCTCCTTTAAATATTTTGAGCAGTGTATGTGCACATAATTTCTGTGACACATGATCACATTTACGTGTTTGGTACTGTATGATTTCATTCGATTTTAAACCGGCTTGGCAAAATGTATCTGTCACCAGCAAATTAAACGAGATTTGGCTATTTACAGATATCTGTCACTAGCAAATGCAACGATTATTGGCTGGTAACAGATGACTGTCACTAGCAAATTTTACGAATTTTGGCTAGTGACAGACGTCTGTCACCAACCACTCCGTATTGATTATCAAAATAAAGTTTGCTTGATTTGCACATTATTTACTGAATCAATTGCATTTAAAACACTCATTAAGTTATAAATTCGTTTGAAACTGTAGAACTCGATCAGCAATTCAATTAGATGAAAATTTAAACTGGACTGTTGTTTGTCGCTTTGACTGTTTTGATATATGCTTTGTTATGTTTAGGCTAGCCCTGACATTAAAAAATGAAAATAGGTAAAAATACATGTTTAATGTTTAACATATAATTTGTTCTTATTGTCAAGACTGGTGCCTTAGGTAAGATTGTTGTATGGGCGGTGGTTGTTTTTATTGGGTTGAACAACTAAGTACATGTATCTGCTGATGAACCAAGGCAGAACAAAGGGCGAGGATTTGTCGACCACAAACCGGTTAAGCCCCGCCCCACGCCCCCGCAGTAATTTTATTACTTGCCGTCCAAAGGCGGTAGTTCTTTTCTTGTTCTTCTTGGCTGTTTTATGTGTTGTTAGTTGCTATGTCTGTTATTCATATAATATTGAGCCGCGACACGAGAAAACCAACAATGTGGTTGTTCGCCCGCCGTAGACTCAGATCAGCCTGGGCATCCACCCAGTCTGTTCAGACCCTTCGCTAAGTGCTTAAAGGGTACCTGAAGGTCTAAGCTATCTCCATGCGGACAGTGGAGACTCTGATCAGACTGGGCGGATGCCCAGGCTGATCTGAGTCTTCGCTGTGCGCACAACCACATTGTTGGTTTTCTCGTGTCGCGGCTCATATTGTTTGTGATGTTTAGGCTAGCCTGTTGACCACCTACATGCGAAATGGCTATTCACATGGCTGCCGCTGGAGTTGTCTTAGGTGAAGACTAATTTTATGTTGTCTCTTTCCCACAAGGTGTGCTGGATTGGATCTGGGATTGAATTGTGTCAGTTCCTCAGAATTTTACTCCTTACTTTTTCTTTTAAAGTAAGAAAGATATGAATGTTTCAAAAATTTAGAATGGTGGTCATAGAAGCGAACATTTTGGATGTTTCTGTCAAATGATACATATTTTAATCCAGAGTAAGTGCGACAATTGCTTGTTTTTACTAATTGATACGGCTTAAATCACTCATGTTTGATGTAAAAAGTAGATGTTTGCATTTAAGTCACCTAGAAATGATTCGAACTGAACAAATTTAGGCTTTGAGCTTATGACGTTATGTACACACAGGTTTGCTGGTTTCAACAGCTCAATGATTTAATATTTACGTAATTTTATATCTTTCTTGGTCAGAATGTGTAATTCAGGTCATTTTTTTTTTTTCATGCCTTTATGTCGGGAGAGGGGAAGGGGGGCTGCTGGGTAAATTCCTTAGTTTTGGTCAAATTCGTATTTTAGTGAGTGTTTTCCTTCAAATATTTTCATTAAACTTTACTATTCCGTTCCGCTTCTATTTCAATATATGATGGCTGACATTTTTTCCTAGTTTTGAAAGAGCAACCCCATTATGATATCTACCGGTAGACAGTACTTAGAACCATAGATCAAATCAAAAGGTTATCTTATCTAGGTAATTTTGAGGAGTTTAAGCTAGTAAAAGACCCCGAGGAAGGCCTTTAATGGGGAAATTTACATGATCCTGTTTATGCATCTACTTAAAATAAATGAATAAATAAAATGAAGATAGATAAATAATTCTGGATAAAATAACCTGTACATTCATTTTTGTTATTTAAGTCTACTCGGCTCAACTTATAAACATACGAGTTTGTTATTGTTGTGTATCTAAAATACTCCGGAATTGTAATGTTAAAATGACTTATGAATTCGGACTTTTAATTTGGGTACTCTGACCACTTTCATTTATTTATTTGTTAAAGTAAATGCAAACAAAAGCATGCTTTGTTGAAGCTCTTTAGCCTGTACATGAAAGTATAATTGTGCGCTTAGTAATGTTAGATGTTCAACTCCATGATTCTCAATGAAAGTATACTCGTGATTTAGACTTTGAGCATTATAATATCAACAAAGAGATTTGTTGTTGTTGAGTTGGAAGTATATTTATGCGCTTAATGTTGACATAAAACTGATAAAATGCATAAGGACGTTTCGTCGAAATAATACCTCGGAGACCAATTAAAGGTGCAGTATAAACTAATACAATCGTACATATCATTTTCGCGAAAACTTACTATGTTCATGTATTATCTATATCGTCTGTATATTCTCAATAAAAATATACTAGTTATTTAGACTGCGCATTATAATATAAAGAAAGAATAGGTGAATGATTTGTTGTTGTTGAGTTGTGGATTTAACGTCCCGTAAACAATATTGCAACTATGTTGAGACGTTGCCCCGAATTTGTAGGGCTTTTACCCGAACTGAGACAAATGACCCTCTGGATTGGACAAAAGCTAAAGTCCGTCCCCTTTTCAAGAAGGGAGATAAAACAGACCCTGTTAATTACAGGCCCATCTTCTTGAGATGTATTGTGTGCAAGGTGATGGAGCATATAATTGTATCAAATATTTCTAGACACCTAACCCAGCATGATGTTCTTTTCGAGTTGTAACATGGCTTTCGTGAAACGCTCCTGTGAGACTCAACTATTCACCTTGTGGAAGATATCGGAAGGCATCTGACTTAAGAAAATCACGTAAATTTAGTTCTCTTGGATTCAGTAAGGCCTTCAATAAAGTAAACCATTTAAAATTGCTCTTTAAACTCTCGAATTATGGCATCAAAGTAAATACTCTGAAATGGATCAAGTCGTTTTTGATTGGTCGCTCTCAAACTGTTGTACTGGATGAGGAGTCTTTCAATGAGGTGCCAGTCCTTTTCTACTGTACATTAATGACCTTCTTGAAATATACAGACTCAAGTTAGGCTCTTTGCTGATGATTCCGCTGTTTACTTGACTGTGTCTGGACCAGGAGACAGTAGTGTACTTCAGTCTGATCTTGGCTTTCTTCAGAACTGGGAACGAACCTGGGAATGGAGTTCAATTCAGTCAAATGTCAGGTGCTCCATATTTCTAGGTCCAGAAACCCTCTTAAGGCTAAAATTATATGCATAGTCAGGAACTGGAGTCTGTGGGATCGACCAAGTACCTAGGGGTAAGCATCAGCACGGATTTCGGCTGGAACTCACATATTAATAATATTACTGCCAACAGAACCTTAGCCTTTGCAAAAGGAAATGTAAAACCAAAAATTGAAGAAATTAAGACACTGGTTTACAACTTTCTCAGAAGACCCCAACTTGAATATAAGTCTTCCGTCTGGAGCCCATATACAAAGAAAAATATTGAGAAAGTTGAAAAGATTCAACGAATGGCTTCAACGAATGGCAGCAAGATGAGTCTCAAGCAACTACTCCCCTTATAGTAGTGTAAGAGATATGATGGGAACCCTCGATAGCCGCGTCGCTTGAGAATCGACGTTATGATGCGCGTCTAACTACATATACGAGGTATGTTCGGAAAGTTCCCGGACTGCACTAATAACTTTGTTATTTTTAAACATACAGCTTTGAAACTTCACTCACTTTAAGAAATATATTATATATTCATTTTCATTAAAAGCAGACATTTGCCTATGTCGAATCATTTTAAAATTATCATATCCATAGCAACACGATATACGCTCTTGCGGAGCAACCCTCATTTAAAACTTTAGTGTTCATGTTATACGCCATGTGTTACGTCAAAAACGCGGGAAACGTCATGTTGATGTTCTTCTACACCAAGACAATGCCCCAGCGCACACGGCCAAGCATACGGAGTTGCTCGGGATCGGCAGGTTGGAGCACGCAGCATACAGCCAGACCTCGCGCCACTTGATTTTGCGCTTTTCCTGGTCAACAAGGCCCAGTTACGCGGAATCTGCTTCGACGATCTCGAGCCTTCGTCGCCACGTGCATGCAATTATTTCATCCTTTGATAAATTATGCTTTCAATCTGTTTACACATCATGGGTCAGGAGACATGAACGTTGCGTGCAAGCACACGGCGAGAAGGCGTGAAAATTGACGTTGACGTCATTAAATTTATCGTCGGGTTGCTCCGACATAACGTTGGTACATGTTTTTGATTTATTATAACTTTTTATTGTTATATGTATGGCGACGAAATTTTGCATTGATATGCAATAATAGTTGCAGTAAATTCGTACTGAGTTTTATTTTAATACAATGAGCCATTCAACAGAAATGCGCTTAGTCCGGGAATTTTCCGAACATACCTCGTATGTTCTACAAGGTAGTTCATGGCCTGGTTGCCATACTGGTTAGATCATACTTCGAACAGCCCACCAGCGACATCATCGTCACATGCAACCTCTTTCTTACAGACAGATCCATACATCTGTCTGTTATTATCAATACTCGTTCTTCCCCATGACTATTGTTCTTTGGAACCGATTACCAGCTGATCTCGTCCAGGTGTCAGATCTTAACTCCTTTAAATTAGGAGTCAGTAAGACCAGTCATTCCCTTCCTTAAGTACATATACTTTTTATCCTATTTTGAACTCTTCTTACTAACAGCAACTCTATCATCTTTATTCACCTTACTTTTAAACTTTTTATTCTGCATCACATGTTTCTCACTTTTTACTTCTCTTACACATAATGCGCGAACACATAATCCAAATAATAGTCGCGAGAGGGTTTATGGATAATGGATAAATAGATGGGTCCTACAACAGCTCCTAGCAGCTCTGTCGAGGAGGCAACCGGCAGCCCATCTGTTTGTGTGGGCCCTTATATGTGGGGTCTGTGAGTAAACTCAGGTCAATACATAGGTCATACGGAGAATGGGACGTTGGTGTGAAGTCTCATCCGAAAGACCTGATGAGCTCGGGATCGAACCTCTGACCACTGAGTGCTAGTCTAGAGTGTTAACCAGTTAACTACTGCTGCTTCCTCAACAAAGAAGAACCAACCTTATTAGACGTGATTTCTTTTTTATAACATGATTTCTCAGCTTGGCCCTCTGGTCTCTGTTTGGTGTTGTTGATCAGATATGTCTGGTTTTCTCTTGGTATCAAGATCTCCTAGAAAAAATAAAAGTAGAAATATTTCTTTTCTGTACACCAGGGTCGAGTCGGGTAACTTTGGGCAGCGGGTAACTTCCGACATACTATTGCAAACAGTGAAAATCCAGATGAGCGGCTCATAATGAGCCGTCTGATCAGGATTTTCACTGTTTGCTCAGTTATTTTCGTTGTAATTTTAAAAAATTGACAAATAACTGACAAATGAAGGAAACAATGTCACTGTCCGAATTTACCTGCTGTCCGAATTAACCAGACTTGACCCTAATGAGTGTTTTTACAAATTAGGGAAGTCGCAAAACAAATAACCTTAAGTTCTTGGATTTTTTTAGCTAGCACTTATACCGCCAAAAACGACATGCCCAATACAGATGAGGCAGGAATCATAAGCACCTTCATCTGGATCTACACTGTTTGCATTGTTTCGATTCTCAATATGATGTTAGTTTGGACGAAACATTTTCTGAATTTTGCAAACGTAAATTTTCTCGGCTGCTATTTTGACGCTCTAACGATTAGGCCTAAGCCTAAAAGTTACTTTAGTTACTTTGAAATGAATGTCAAAACAATAAGCTTAATAGCATCTACGGTGGCGTTGAGGCCGAGACAACTGCGACAAAACAGGCCTTGAATGGTTTTATGCACAGACGAGTTCGTGGTTTTGTGTTTTAAAATTTACGCATGTCAGTATTCCTTTAAGAGGCAACTGTCCGAAATTCCCAACACCAGAATTTATGACATAATACACCGACTCTCCAGGAATGCGCTGGTCCTCAGGTTAGTTTAAAAAGTACAGTTTATCAGCTGTCAGATTATTTAGTTTTATGCAATCTGGAAAAGAGTCTGAGATTTCCTTTTTGGGGCCTCGCTACCATCATTGATTATTTTTCTGGTCCATCATGTTTATTAAATTTAATGCTTAACCTTATGTTTAGAAGGCCAATACCACATATATTTAACTGACTTTCAATTTTGATAGTTCTGCCATGTTGATTTCACCTTCGGCATGCATTCTACGAGATGGGCAGCTATGCTGGCAGCCGATACCATATTCTACATGCATCCTTTTTGACATGATTTATTGAATTTTACCTGACTGGGCTCTATAAAAGTCACACAGCGGGCCATCTGTGCCATCTCTTGAAAGAAATAACCTTGTCTGATGAGTGAGAAGGCTGATCTAATTCACACATCCCGTAGGATACAATTCACAAACCGCGTATTGTATGTTATTCAAATGGATGTCTTTAAAAATAATTTCATTCACAAACCTTACAGATTAACCTGGTAACAGCCTGGCTCATATAACGCATATACAAGAACTCCCTCCATGTGTTTTCTCCCATCTGTAACTCCAGTGCTTGACTCCAATGCTAACAGGTCATGCCATTTCCTGTGCATCGAGACTTTATTGGAAACGGCGACACTAGCAACGTCTTGAGCAGGCAGCTTGAACCTCAAAACCTGAGTTGAAGCCACCTGTCCATTAAGGCACGAGCAGCATAGGTCTCTCAAAGATGTCGCCATTATCATGAGTGGTACAATGGAAAAGTCAAAAGTAATTCAATATGGTTTATTGACCAAAAAGTCAAGTTGAACCCCACTACCATAAACTGACAATAATTTTTTATACCTATCTCTGATCCATTCTTGGCTGCATCGGGTGTCGTTAACGACTGCATTTCATGCACTGTAACTGTCGGTGAAGTTGTGTCAGTCTTATAGGAATTTCTTTGACTAGAACTTCCTGAAACGTTAAATGATTCTACTGATTTGTATCCAGAATGAACGGGTTTTCTTAGATTATAGGACGAGGGGTTTCCCTTTCAAAACAACCCCATAAATATAAAGCAAGGCTCCGAGGTTATAAAACTTGAGTGCATTCTCAAACTCAAAATAAAGCACACTGATTGGCTGCTTCCGAGCATATGCTCGGAAGCAGCCAATCAGTGTGCTTTATTTTGAGTTTGAGATTATACTCAAGTTTTATAACCTCGGACCCAGATCTAGATTTATCGGTATTGTTTTAGACGGAAAAACAGTTTATAGCCGCGATTCATCTGACTGATTTAGATAGTTAGGGGGTCAATGTTATGGAGAGTTATTATCCCGGTTTGATAGCCGATTCAATACGGTAGATGAAATATAAAGATACTCTGGACATTTTAAAATCAGAGAGATACCCAATTTAAAATACCCACAAAATTAGAAATCAGATGCATAGTCAAGGGCACAACGAGAAAACCCATACAGCCCAAAATCTGGGATGGGGAAAATGGGGAAGAAATATGACCCCGACACGAGAAAACCAACAATGTGGTTGTGCGCCCAGTGCAGACTCAGATCAGCCTGGGCATCTGCCAATTTTGATCAGACTCTTTGTTAAGTGCTCAAAGGGTAGCTAAGGGTCTAAGCTACCTCCATGCGGACAGCGAAGACTCTGATCAGACTGGGCGGATGCCCAGGCTGATCTGAATCTGTGCTGGGCGCACAACCACATTGTTGTTTTTCTTGTGTCGCGGCTCATATGAAGTAGCACGCCGGTGTAAAGAAGTAAACTGACCCCTATAGAATAACGACCCCTCCCCCACTTCGCCTCCGGTCGTTATTCTATGAAAAGGTGACACCTAAAATAATGACCCCTTCGATAATGTCTATAAAATATTGACCCCCGGTCCTTATTCTTTTAAGAATAGTGTCCCCCAGTTATAATTTTGTGACCCTCGGTTAGAATATTATGACTCCCAATGAAGAAATATGTCTATGGTGTATGACCTGTAGCTTTGTTATTTTTGGGCAGATTTTCAAATATTTGGAAACAAATGTTTGCCGTATCAAGACAGTGTATCGCGTGCAAGATGTAAATACCCACTTTTAAAGTCAGTGTCTGTAAAATTTGGTAAAATGTGACTATAGGTGCAAATGTAAGGTTTTTATGCTCCCTCCCTTAAACTATCCGACATCGCACAAAATGTCGTTGGAGCAGGATACTCACTAGTGGAAACAACATAGCAAACTCATGGGTACGACTATAGCCTATTCGTGGTCATGATTATTAAACGGAACCACTGCAGAAAGGGGCGATCAACTAAATACTAACTACGTCTGATTGTGCAGAGTCATGTAAAACGACGAGGTTTCAGTTTGGCAAGCTCGGCGTCAGAATCTATCTGTTTACACTATGTTTTTGGTCACAGGATTTTTCCTGCATCATCTGTTCACAATTTTTCTATGCATATAGATAAGTCTTCAAAATCAAATGTAAAAAAGATAGGCGATGATCAGGAATTAATACAATCAATTCCCACATCCCGCCCTCAAAACCAATAGGGAAAGAAGCACACACACACACACACACACACACACACACACACACACACACACACACACACACACACACACGGAAAAATTGACACAAGTTCACGAACGACACGCTCGGTAAACCGAACAAGCAGCTGTTTCCCAAACAGATAGTTATTTAGCTATTAAAAAATTATCAACATCAATTTTCATCTATTTATATCCCCGGTATACGAAGTATACGAGGGTAAATAGTTTTTGTCTTTTCCGTTTATATCATTATTATCTTTTTTTGTGTGTCTGTGTAAACTTTTTTTCTGTCACAGATTTCTCAGGAATCACTACAGCAAGGATTTTGAAATTTGGTACAAACTTTGGGCATGACAAGTTGTACCGTGTAAAAGAGTGTCAACCTCCCCCTGCTTACCATTCCGTTTGTCTATCTTTTTTTCTTTCTCTCTAACAAAATTTCTGTCACAGATTTCTCAAGAACCACTACAACTAGGATTTTGAAATTTGGTACAAACGCTGGGAATGACTAGTTGTACCGTGTAAGAGAGAATCAACTTCCTTCTGCTTATCATTCCCTTTGTTTGTCTATTTGTTCTTTCTCGCCAATTAGCTTTCTGTCACAGATTTCTCTGGAACCACTACAGCTAGGATTTTAAATTTGGTACAAACATTGGGCATGAAGAGTGGTACCGTGTAGCAATGAATCAGCCTGCTCCCGCTTATTATTTCCTTTGTTTGTCCAGTTTTTCTTTCTTTCCAATTTCTCTCAAATTTAATTTCTGTCAAAGATTTCTCAGCAACCACTATAGCTAGGATTATAAAATTTGGTACAAACGTTGGATATGACTAGTTGTACAGTGTAAGAAGGAATCAGCCTGCCCCAGTTTATCATTCTCTTTGTCCATTTTTTTCTTTCTCTCCAATATGTCTCCAATTAATTCCTTGTCAAAGATTTCTCAGCAACAACTATAGCTAGGATTTTGAAATTAGATACAAACGTTGGGTATATCTAGTTGTGCAATATAAGAGAGAATCAGCCTCCTGCTGCTCATCATTCTTATTTGTTTGTCCAGTTTTTCTTTCTCTCCAATTAAATTTCTGTCAAACATTTCTTAGGAACCATTACAGCTAGGATTTTGAAATATAGTATAAACATTGGGTATGTCTAGTTGTATTGTGTAAGAGAGAATCAACAGCCTTCTGCTTTCATTCTCTTTGTTTGTCCAGTTTTGCTTTCTCTCCAATTAATTTTTTGTCACAGATTTCTCGGCTTCTGTCAGAAAGTGTGTATACATCTTGAAAATGGACAAGTATATTGTGGGAAAGGAAAACAAGATGATGAGATTAATTTTGGCTCATTTTTCCGCTTTTTTCCATCTCTCACTCCAATGTAATAAATGGGAAAATTTATGCCAAAGACTTCTCAAATTGCCTTGTTACTAGGTTCAAGTAACGGTTGGAACTGGTTTGGTAACATCATCTGGGTGCTGCTGCTGACTTAAGGTCAGAAGTTTATGTAAATTTTTGTTGAAATTTTGTTTTAAATTTGTATATTATTTTGCTTATTGCAAATTTTAATAGGATGTTTTGGTATTAGTATGCCTTTCACTGGGTTTGTCATAAATTGTCCATTTGTCTGTTATTTGACATTTGCTTTAAAGTTTTTGTACGAAGTGTGTTTTTATTAGGCGGTGTCGCTGGCCGGGGGTATACGTGAGCCACTGCTCACATACTCTTGTTTATCTTTAACTTATAAAAAAATAAAACAAAAGGCAGATTGGGTAGCAAAACAGGTGACGAAACCGCCAAAGAACGTTAACAAACGGACATAGCTAAATGTAACATCAAGGAATCACAACAGAAAATCCGCCTTGGAACGGTGAGAAAAAGATTACTGGGGAGGGGGGTGGGGGCTTTAAGTAGTTTTACTGGATTCCAAACTCGCCCCCTGCTTCTGCAGTGGTTCGAAACATTTCGTTAGCTATTTGGTCCGCATCAATGAATCATCATCGGAAACAGACAAATCACGTATAAGACCTATGATGAATCAGAGATGAGGACTCGACGGAAATAACGTATTGCGACACCAGGAGACCCCTGGGAAGTCAAACAACACCACTGAAATACCCGAGCAAAAGAAACCCGTCAGTTAGACCCCGAATAATAATGGTTTTCGCACTTCGGCTCGAAAGAGTTGAAATATTCTTGAAAAGGCCGTAAAACCCACATAAAAAAGATAAGAATAAATAGAATAAAATCAATGAACAATACATTTGATAATAAAGATTATAAATAAATGAAAAAAAAGTAAAGTAAGAAAAATATGAGCCGCGACGTGACAAAACCAACAATGTGGTAGTGCGTCCAGCGCAGACTCAGATCAGCCTGGGCATCCGCCCAGTCTGATCAGAGTCTTCGCTTTCCGCATGAAGGTAGCTTAGTCCCTCAGCTACCCTTCAAGCGCTTAGCAAAGAGTCTGATCAGACTGGGTGAATGCCCAGGCTGATCTGAGTCTGCGGTGGGCGGACGACCACATTGTCGGTTTTCTCGTGTCGCGGCTAATATAAACTTACTATTTCTGCAGACACACTCATAGCACTCCTCGCAGAAATTACAACATTTACTACAGACTGCACATTCTGTTTTGATACAAAGGCCACAACAGGCGGCAATCACAATACAAATAAACAGAGGTAACAACGCATAAATAACATCGTTTGTTTTGGCCGGCCTGAAAGAAAATAAAAGTTAAAATATACCATGGTTTGTTCACCTGTACGAGGAGATAATCCACAAGAGTGGATTATCTCCCGCATTGGTGGACAAAACATGGTAGAACAATTTATATCTTATTATATATAATCTATGTTCTGTAACGAGAACGAGGCTACGATAAAGACGGCGGTTGTTTATAGCCGGTGCTGAAAAATAACTATTAAGTACATATTTTGTGATACTGACTTAAATTTGTGGAACTGTGTGAAGTTAAAAATGGTTAGGATATAGATACTAGACTAAACTGAGGTTGATAATGGCAGGTAAATCTAAATCAAAGGCTTCTGCTGGTACAGCAGCCCAGGCTAATACCCCACCCATTAATAATACCAACAGTACAATGAACAGTGGTCACGGTGGTCACGGTGGTCACGGTGGTGTAATCAGTGGTGGTATGATGGTGGATAATACTATATGTCAACTTGGAGTGCCAGATTCAAATCTTTGTCAAGGACAGATATACCCTCAACAAGTCCAAAATCCATCTTATGGTCAAGTTTATAGTTCAACTACGTTTCAAAATATCAGAAATCCTGCCCAAAACGAACATTTACCCAGCCAAGGTCAAGGTCACTTTGTACAGCAACAACAAAGGCAACAGCCAAATATTCATACGCAATCAGTGGGTCATGCATCTACACCAGTGAACTCAAGCGATAACGGGACTTTAATAGCGATGATCCAACAAATGAACAATAATTTTATTTCGAGATTGTCGGCCATAGAGACTAACGTTTCCAAATTGAATACGATAGAAAGTGAAATTCAGTTACTGAGATCTGACGTGTGCAAAATGCAAATTGAAAATGTACAAATATCTAAGAGAATGATTGATGTTGAGAAGTCGAGCGAAACCATAAGCATACTATTCGATGATGCAAAAAGTGCCAGTTCCAGCATGCAAAAAGAAGTAGCGGCCCCGAAAAATGAAAATAAGACTTTGAAATCAAGTGTTGTCCAATATGATGAGAAATGTCAGAAGTTATCATATGAAATCCAAGAACTTAAGGCAAGATCCATGCAGCAAAATTTGATATTTTTTGGACTTGCCAAGGCACCGATCGGGGACCCGGATAAGACTGAAGATAAATTGAGAGACTTTCTTAAAACTGAATTATCCCTTGATGACCCTAGTATAATCGATACAATGACATTTGACCGAGTGCACAGATTAGGCAAACCGAGGAGAAATCGAGTGTCCAACCCTCGGCCCATAGTGGCTCGATTTGAACGTTACAGAGACCGCGAGATTGCCCGCTATGCTTCTAAAGATCTCAACTTGAAGCAAAATGGATTCAGTATCCGCGAACAGTTTCCACCGGAGATGGAGGAAAAACGTAAGCGCTTGTATCCTGTCATGCGCAGATATATGCAAAATTCAAATAATCGGGTGGCATTGGTGAGAAATAAACTTTATATTAACGGTGAAGAGTACATTCCGCCATCTGAAATGTCTGACAATTACGAAACCACGGGGCAGCGGGCCCCTTCGACAGGTGAACGGTCAAGCAAAAATGACAGGCAGCATTTTCGTGGTGTGCGCCCCACTCAGCGCTTTTCAGTGGAGACATCTAACCAGTTTGATATTCTTGCTGCCTCGACCACAGGTGGTGCTCGAATCGGTAAGCGTTCATTGTCGTCTCCTGAACAGGAAGATACATTGTTGAAACGCTATCGGGATCACGATAAGATCCCCATGGAATCGATTATTGAGGATATGGACGAAACATCAAACTCCCAATCGACAGATTTATATGTGAACGGTGACCGAATTGTTAGCATTGAGCCGGGTACAAATTCAGTGCGGATGGAAAATTCAACGGACTTAGGGGAGTCCTATACTGCTAACCCTTCGGTAGAGCCGGTAACCACTTCTAATAGTGCACAGGTGAATGCACATTCCGTTACTGCAGATGTGCATTGTGATTTAAATGGCGCCTCGTGCTCAGAGCAACAGGTAGACAATGCTAGCGGTAATATCTCGGACAATCACGTGGGAGTTCAATAGGAACGCGTGGGAGGGCAGACTAGTGATCAAACGATCAGCTCATCTTCAAGCGATGCGAATAATGACAAATTATTACGCTTTCTGTCTATCAATGTGTGCGGACTGAAAAGCAAACTTATAATTCCGGAATTTCAATCGTTGATACACGATTTTGACATTATAGGATTTCAAGAAACCAAATGCGATGACTATGACTCTTTAGAATTTTCCGAATATATATTTCATGCAAAAAATCGGAAACATTTTATGAAGAGAAAATCAGGTGGAATCGCAATTGCATATAGAAAATGTTTAGATCAATATATTACACCTATAGAGTCAGAAAGTAAGCTTGTGCTCTGGTTTCAGTTATCTAACAGGTTGACTAAGAAGGGTAACTTTCTTTGTGGTGTGGTGTACATCCCGCCTGAGAATTCTGACTATGCAGCAGAAAACCCGTATGGGGAGATCGAAGAAGAAATGAATCGGCTTTCAGTTAATTGTTCGTCCGTACTTATGTTCGGAGATTTTAATTCACGAACTAGAAATCTATCAGATTACATTATACCGGATAATGCTGTTTTTGAGAATACGAATCAGACCGAAATATTTGACGAATTGCAGGCTGATTTGTCATACTTTGAAAATAATAATAGATTTAGGCTGCATAGGCAGAATTCAGACGCAGGTGTAAATAATTATGGTTTTAGAATGATCGAATTTTGCAAAGATAACAATATGTATATCGTAAATGGTGGAGGAGACGAAAATAGTAGCATGGTCACATGTAAAAATATTAGCACTGTAGATTACTTTTTATCTTCTGCTAATCTTTTTCAGATGTTACACGCCTTGTCCATTCACGAGTTTTCCAATTTGTTTTCAGACTTTCATAACGCAGTATCTTTATCCATTAAATTAGATTTTGCGAAATATATATATGTTGAAAATCGCAACCAACACGAGGAAACAAAACTTTGGAATACAGAAATGTCCGACAGTTTTATTAATAGTTTTAACATTCAAGATATTATCGATTTGTCAGATAGATTGGAGGGGCTAAAAAATAAGCAAAATATTAGACAAGGAGATATAAACAGTTTAGTAGAATCACTTAACAATATCAACATAAGCAACGCGCGATTTACATTCGGAACATTTGTTAGAGCTGACACAAACAGGACCAATAAAAAATGTAAAGTAGCTAGAAAAAAATTTCACAAGGCAAAATTTCGTTATAAACTCAAGAAAACGGGCGATAACAAACAAAATCTTAATATTTGCAGTAAATCATACAAAAAAGTATTGAAAACAGAAGAAATCGCATTTAAAAATAAAAAAATAAAGAAATGCGAGCCATAAAAACATCAAATCCTCGCCTGTTTTGGAAATTTTTAAACGAAAGTAAAAAGCCTGAAACTAATCTATTGCTACAAGCGGCGCATGAATATTTCAGTAAAAGTAATTATTCAACAGAAGTTAATGACTCTGATGGCAGTTTGAACTTACCTGACGCGCCCCAAATGGTAGAAAATGAAGAAATTAATGTCCCAATATCGTTGGATGAAATTAGACAAGCTGTATAAGTTTTGAAGAATAATAAATCCAATGGTTTGGATTTTATTTTGAATGAACATATAAAATATTCATTTGAGATCCCGTACATGCATGAGTTATATGTAAAATTGTTCAATCTTGTTTTTGACACGGGTATGATACCAGAGGCATGGTCTGTTGGGAAAATTATCCCCATATATAAACAAAAAGGTGATAAATCAGATCCATCCAACTACAGACCCATCACTTTACTCAGTTGCATGGGAAAATTGTTTACGTCAGTCATTAATAATAGGCTGCAATTGTTTGCTGAAAAATACGAAAAAAATAAGCGAATGTCAAGCTGGATTTAGAATAGGTTTCTCCACTACAGACCATATATTTGCCTTACATACCCTAATTAATTTATTACAAAGTAGTAAGGAAAAACTGTTTTGTAGCTTTATAGATCTAAAGGGAGCATTCGACTCGGTTTGGAGAAAAGGTCTATTGTACAAGATAAATCAGTTTAATATAACGGGCAAATGTTACGAGTTGATAAAAAATATGTACAAAAGCATTAAATCCTGTGTATCTGTGAATAATGTTTCTTCCAATTATTTTCCAAGTAATATAGGAGTGCGTCAAGGCGAAAACTTATCCCCGTTTCTTTTCTCAGTCTTTTTAAATGACCTAGAGACCTATTTTAGCAGTAGTAACGTATTTAATGGTATTGACTGCTGCAGCAAGCTAGTGGAAAATAACATATTCATATTCTTAAAATTATTTGTCCTGTTATATGCCGACGATACCATTATATTAGCAAACTCACCAAATGAACTGCAAACTGCTCTAGATCTGTATTCAACTTATTGTAAGCTTTGGAAACTTCAAATTAATAGTAATAAAACTAAGATTATGGTATTTTCTAAAGGAAGAGCCCCTAATTATCACTTTACAATAAATGATATACAACTGGAACTTGTCACAGAATACAAATATCTCGGTGTCTTATTTAGCCGAAGTGGTTCCTTCCTAGCTGCGAAAAAACACATTGCAAATCAAGCGTCAAAAGCTATGTTCAGTCTTTTAAAAAAAGCAAGATCGCTATTGCTGCCTCTAGACATTCAGATAGAATTGTTTCAAAAAACAATTAAGCCTATTCTTTTATATGGTTGTGAAATTTGGGGGTATGGAAACTTAAATGTATTAGAACAAGTTAAGTTAAAATTTCTTAAGCATATTTTAAACATGAAGAAAAATACTCCAAATTGCATCGTTTATGGCGAAACTGGAGTGCTACCACTTAAAATTGATATACAAAGTCGTATGATAAGTTTTTGGTCGAAGTTAGTGCGTCCTGTGAAAAGTAATATATCCACAAAATTATTCTTTTTGGCAAAAACACATTTTGAAGAAGGTATTCATAGTACTAGTTTCCAATGGTTTGACAAAATTCGTAGTATACTGATATCCTGTGGTTTTTCAGGATTTTGGGACAATTTAAATTTTCCAAACAGTAACTGGTTAGTAAAATCTACTAAACAAAAGCTAACAGATTTATATATTAATGATTGGCAAAATGAGATTTCAAACAGTTCGTCGTGCTATAATTATAGAATATTTAAAACTGCCTTTGGTTACGAAAACTATCTGTCGAAGGTCCCATTTAAGTATCGCAAATATTTAATTAAGATAAGAACAAGAAATCACAACTTACCTATTGAAACAGGTCGCTGGCGAAGAATACCAAGAGAAAACCGAAAATGTCACTTATGTAACCAAGATATTGGGGATGAATATCATTACCTCATGTCGTGCAAAAGAATTCATAATTTAAGAAAACAGTATCTAAATTCATATTTTTGTTCAAGACCAAATACTTTCAAATTTCATAAGCTGATGAATTGTAAAAATCCGAGCCAACTAAGGAAATTAAGCCTTTTCATTAAATCTATTTTCAGTACCTTATGAAATCCCTCCCCGCACACCATTTGTAACTGTATAACACGCTTTTTTGTAATTGTGTAAAATGCTTTTGAGTAGAGAAAATTGAAAAGTTGGGTTTGCAGATTTTATACTGTTCGATGACATATATATATATACATATTTTATTAATGTTGATTCTGTATTGTGCACAGCCTCGTATACATCTTGTATTTACCTTTGTTCCTCATGTTGCCATGTATATGTGGATTGAGTGAATAAATTTGACTTGACTTGACTTGACTTGTAATTACTATATCTTTGTATGTATGTTGTAAGTTAAATTTGTGAATATCTCATTTTCACCTTTGTCGCTTAAATAATCGGTTTACAGTATTGTAATTCAGCCATTCTTATGTTGTAAATTCTTGTCGTATCTCAGGAGATGACTTTCATATAAGCGATTCGCTTACCGTCAGATCCTGTACCATGCTATGTTTTGTATCATGTCTGTATATGTAATTTATATTGAATAAATATTGTTTAAACCAACAATTTATATCACCCTCAAAAGTGCATATCTTGTTCCTCTTTGAATATGTCGTGCTAAAACCTGCATTTTACAGATCAAATTTTGTTTACTGTCGTGTCATTGCACTTTTAATTTTGGACCAAACCTTGAAATAGGTTGAGCAGCTTGTCACGGAAAAAGTCGGCTCTTTCCGTATCAGTCAGAACACTTTTATATATAACCATTTATATCTATTCCGATACATGTCAATGTGGTCCAGAGGTTCCGCTTGTAGATTATTGGACTAAATATATTGAGTCAGTGGTTCGAATTCCGTATTTCCCTTTTCCTTTTTGTCTTTTCGTTTACTTTCTTTACTTATTTATTTTATTTATCTTTTTTTGTCAATTTCATTTCATTTTAAGTTCTCCACTTCTAATAACGAATCCCCTCTTCTTGTTCTCTACGAATTATGTGAACCTACACATACTAGCTAGGGTTTATACAATGCAAAGGGGTTTCTTGTATCAACACGAGAATTCACAGGATGAAACGGCGGCTTAACGTCTATTCAACAATATTTTAGTCATACCAGGACGATTCAAGGGTGATTGTGAAAGACTATATGCAATAAAGCACTTTTAGGTTTAAACAGAGCCTTGACTGCCATCTTGACTCAAAATCGCCGCGACCCAACGATACAAGTCGGGAGCGCTAACAACTTTGCTACACGGACGCTTCAGCATCAACTGCAACTCCAAAAAAAAACAAAAAAAAAACGCTCGACTGTTACAAAACCGAATCTCTGTCTGACCTTGGGAAACTTTAAATTTGTCATTTTGAGCAGCGGGATTGGTTGCGGTCGTGCCGGAGCGTCCAACTAACTTGGATAATAGTAGAGTAAGGGCCTACTGTACTTGCAGTAGGTGCGGGTGGGGTTATTTGGATATTTTTCTCTTGCCTATCACTTTTTTCTTTCTCTCTCTCTCTGGCAGACGCCTCAGTATAGATTGAAATACTGTCCAAACGAAACGTAAAACCAAAAAAAACACACAAAAAAAAACACAACCAACAATCATTTTGAGCTGAATTTTCTGCTTTGTCTAATCAGCAATATCCTGGTCAGTCTGCATGCTGCGTTGAGGTTATGTTTCGCTCTTTCTCTGTTGGACAGGCAAGTTCATGAGTCTTCTAAAAGAGACTTTTTAAACAGATTGATTGTGCACGACTTTGCCAGACAAAACAGCACGAAAGAGTACCTAAATCTACATGACAGGCAATCGTCCAGCCATAATATGTATGAGTTCAATAGTTTTTGGTTCAATTCTCGTAGAAGATTCGCTACGCGTTATCCCAGCTTTGTCCGAAATGTAGGAGGAACGGGGAGGGAAAAAATAGAAAACAACAAATATGTGAACACCTTCATGTATCATTTGAGTATACGACCAGGGCAACGACACAGTAGCTCGATAGAATAAATTGCTCAATGCCAATGAGACCCATAAACAGTTAAAAAATATGCTATATCGGGGAAAAAATACCCATCCACCGCCCCTGCTGCTGGAAAAAAAAAAAAAAAACACTGACCCAACGGTATGGTATGCCCATGCAAAACTTATTTTATACTCTTAATGCTTATTGCTTATTGCTTCAACCACTTCGCCACAGCGGACAGTGTATTTTTTGGCATTATTACTCAAGTTATATCATGCACTTTGCTGACAGATAATGACGAGTGCATTCGGGTATATTACGGAGAAAGGCGGACGGTTGTTTTGCTACAGATATAGTCGTGGTTACCCATTTACGAGGTTCGAATGGAATCGGCGACCTTTTGACACGACAGGCCAGAAATTTTATTTATAGGCCAAGGGTGGTATAAATAAATAAAACACATGAACAAACATCACGCTTAAAGGTGGATAATATTGAAAACTAATGTCCAGCATGTCCAGTAAGGATCTTGGCTAACTGTGCAGACCCAGGTCAGACTGCACTTTCTTGCTTACAATGAGAATTGAATACGGGAATTTATGATATTAAAATAATTACAGGATGGTGACATCTTCCCCACTGAATTGAACATCGAAACGTCGAAAAACGCACATTTCGTGCCTAGATGACGTCGAATGTAAATGAGCCACGGCACGAGAAAACCAACAATGTGGTTGTGCGCTCAACGCAGACTCAGATCAGCCTGGGCATTCGCCCAGTCTGATAAGAGTCTTCCCTGAGCGGTTAAAAGGTAGCTAAGGGCCTAAGCTACATTCATGCGGACAGCGAAGACTGATTAGACTGGGCGTAAGCACAGGCTGATCTGAGTCTGCTCTGGGCGCACAACCACATTAATGGTTTTCTCGTGTCGCGGCTCAAATATTTACTTCTGTCATCGTCCGCCTCAAATAGTCCGTTGAATAAGGTCGTTGTAAACTTGCATATTTTCAATCTTTATATTAAACGTTAGAATCGAAATAATGTTTCTTTACCCATCAATTATCGTGCTATTGGGCAGATGCAAACAACAATTCACTCCGCCTTCCGTGTCGTGAATGAAGGTTTTGCAATCTGCCCTCCAACATCATGTGTTATTCTGCGATAGTTCAAGGGCAAGAAAACATCATTTCTTAAATCGTATCAGGCATCCCTTAAGTTGTTAATGTATCTGTCCGAATAGCGGAATAGAATAGTCTACTGGGCCTTAAGAATTAAGTAGTAAGTATTTTGGTAAGGTTGCATTTCCAAGTAAGCTGACAGAAAATGACTAGAGTAAATCCTCTTGTAAAAATGTTGAAACAGTATAAATGTGGACACTTACACCTTATACATAAAGTGAGAATGTTGACTTTGTATACTACGCAGTGAATTCAGTGCATTTCTAGAACAAAAAGTGATATTGTATACAGTGAAAAATATAGTATCAATTCACTAGTGACTGTAGCAAACTGCGGCTGTTTTTTTTTTTTTTTTTTTTTTACAATTTTGGGCTAAATTTCTTCCCAAAAAGGTCGGACATGTAACGTTCTTCTCTGACATTATGCTACGAACGTAAGCACGTCGAATCAAGCAACTTGCGTCACTTTTGACGTCACTTTTGAGCTGGAGTATCGCTAATATAGACGCGATGTTAGTCCGACTGCAGCTGAAAGCGTATTTCTTAAATCGCCGATTTCTTTTCATTCATTCATTCATTAAAACGCCATTTTAAACCATTTCTAGATGCGAACTGTTTACACCCAATATTATACGCACTAAACGCGCTGAGCCAAGTGAAATTAACGAGAATTGACTAGGAAAAAAAAAGTTATTTTTCGATTAAATATAGACGGCATTCAACCAAAACTGTCAATATCCAGAGCTCCAGGTAAGAGTGGGTATTGAGGATAATTCGAAGACAATTTTTCTTATTTCTCAACGAAAACATATGTTGTGACCCCTCATTAGAACCGTCTCAAGGAGACGGTTCTAATGAGGGGTCACAAAATATGTTTTTATGAAGACATATGAATAATTATCCCTTAATTATCTCTGTTACCTTTTCTTATCTGGAGCACTTATATCCTCTTTATATTTTTTACTAACGGAAAACAGACCTCTTCAAAAATTCATTTTTTTTCCTATTCATTTCTCGTTACTTTCGCATGGCTCAGCGCGTTTAGACGATCGCGTTTAGTCGGTATTGGATGTACACACAGTTTGCACCTGGGAAATGGATTATAGGAAAGCCTCGTGCAGCTGCCGTCGGAGTGACTTCGCGTGCTCAAAAAGTGACGTCAAACTGTGACGCCAGTTGCTTGATTTGACGTGCTGACGTCTATAGCACAATGTCAGACAAGAACGCTAGATATCAGACCTTTTCAGAAAGAAAAGCCCATAACTGTCAAAAACAGCCGCGGTTTGCTACAGTGAAACACATATGAGCCGCGACACGACAAAACCAACAATGTGGTTGTGCGCCCAGTGCACACTCAGATCAACCTGGGCATCCGCCCAATTTCATCAGACTCTTTGTTAGGTGCTCAAAAGGTAGCTAAGGGTCTAAGCTAGCTCCATGCGGACAGCGAAGACTCTGATCAGACTGGGCGGATGCCCAGGCTGATCTGAGTCTGCGGTGGGCGCACAACCACATTGTTGGTTTTGTCGTGTCGCGGCTCATATATGCATGAATTCACTGCTAAGTATAAATTAAATTAAAACTTACAGCACTTTGCAGCAGTATTGCTCGCCTCTTTCACCACAACATTTTTTGTACCAAGACCTTCCACCTTCTTCTGGACAAATAAAGTACCCATACTTTCCTTCTTTAGGTTCAACAGCGTTAAAACATATGGTTGGCTCTGAAAAGGAGGGATTTTTGGTACTATTTATACCGGTGTGTGTGCTCAAAGGCTGACACACCAGTAAAATAGGGGACACGTAACTAGGCCAAGTATATCATAATGCGATTACAAAACTGCCCAGCTCTTAAGCACATGCTATAAAAGCAATACTGTTCAGGGCTAAGTAATAAAATGATCGAAAGTGTCGTTTAAGAATTTGGTTAAAAAAAGCTTTACCCGGCTGTATAAGTCTCTATATTTACATTCTTGGTGTATTTACTGAAAAGCCCTAAAGTAAACCATTGGAACCTTATGTAGTTTACATTCCAATAATTACACTGAGCCACGCGACGTCAATGACGTCGAAATAAACAATGACTCTCTTCAGTCCGATTGGACATCGGCGACACCATGACGTCATTCACGCTGTTCCGCTGCTGCGTGTACATGCTTTCCTGTTTCAATTTTAGCGCTGATGTATAATTTTTTATCGAGGTTTTGATTGAAATGAATGTAAATATAAGCAATGAACTTAATTTTTCTGAGATTTATCGAAGTGTAAACTACATTGGGCCACTAGCAAAGTTTACATGAACCCCTTCGGGGTTCATTCACTTTGCACGTGACCCAATGTAGTTTACACTTCGATAAACCTCAGAAAAATGAAATTCATTCCTTAAGTAACTACCTGATTTATTCACAGAAACTACATAACTAGCAGATTTTTATACCTCTGTCGGGATTTTTCTTGTATGCTTGAAGTGTTTTGTAATATTCTACACCATAAAGCACTCCTTCTGCCTTGTTAAGTCTCCAGTACGTATAGTTGTATTTTGGACCTTTATAATTGCTAATGGCGTATGACACGCTTCGTCTGGACCGAGATCTGATACCGGGAACTCTACCATCTTCGCCCTTAGTTCTTCCCGCCCCGACCCCGGAATCTACACAAGTACATTCCTCTGAAAAACAAATGATTCGCAAAATCAGCTTTTAAATCTAGGCTACCTCCGAAGGCTCTTTCGTTTTCGCCGTTTAGTTTCCCCGTAATCAACACTGTGCAAAATGAGAATACTATATTTCTTTTGATAAATCATTTCGTATTGAGCAATAAGAGAAGTTCTTACAAAAAGGAGAGGAGAATTTATTTATCATTGGACCTTTTTCATATTGTTTCTGCGCATGCGTATACCGCTTAGGTAACGCGATATTTTCCGATAATCGGCGAGACTTTACATGAATGGGGCAATTGTATTTTTAGGCATTGAGAGTTTCTATGTAATCAGTTAAAATTAATTGTTTTAATCATTTCTATCTAATTTCTTTTCGTTTTAGCAAGGCTTGGCACAAAGATCATGTAAAGTGAAAGGCATATCGCAAAGAAATATTTATTCCTAATTTATATTATCTTTTACCCGACATCTACCATCCATTTCTTTGAATGAGGTCTGAACAATCGGAAAATAATATGTGAGTGTGATATTTTAGTAAATAAATAAGGGAAAATATATACTTAAAGGATTATATAATCCCTAAATAATTGTCTTGTCTCATAAATTACTCTAATTGTTTGTTGTTATTGTTGTTACTTCAATAGTCATCCCCGTTTTCATCCTCACGGAGCATGTATTACGGTGCACAAAGTCGGTGCATGGGGGCATGCTGTTTGGACATTGGTTTCCGCCACATGTTTCTCTGTACCTGACTGTGCCACTTTTGGTAAATTCATGTGCCGTGTGGCTGAGGAGGGGGAAACCATTGATTTCATTGTGTAGTTTTTGGGAAGCGACTGTACTGGCACCATGGATGCAGTACCACGTAAGTAGAAAGTAATATCCAATGCTCGCTGTAATTTTTTTAACTACTTTTTATTAGCATATTTGGTCAGCTGTGATAAGATAAGATAAATCTATATGTAATGTATGATGTACATAGTCTCTTATAATTCTGTACAGAATGGTTTGGTGTATTTTTATATGTCTGTATATAAACATGTATGTACTGTGATGTTGTACACCAAAATGAGACTTTAATAAACTAATAAACAATACCGGCGCATCCGAAGAGGCTCAACGTATCCATTGCTGAACCTCCCGGCGTCCGAAGTCTATTTATCATTACTTAATTATCTGAGGATCAATTAACAATAAGCTCAATCAATAGACCACGTTATTCGTTGACACCTCTTATTAATGTTGACGATTTTAATTTCATTGCGGGGTGTTGGTCGGACGGGCGATTTTTTCCCCTTTTCTTTTCTATTTTTTACAGAACAGAAATTTTGTTCAGACGTAAACTATAGTTTCTAGTCTGTCAAAATACATTTAGAATACATACATAGATCACACACTAAATGGCTGTCACTTGGTGCTGGTTATAACTTCCATTGCCGGGGCGTGCTACTTATTTGGATAAAAGTAGGGCAATGGCCTACTGTGCTTGCAGTAGGTGCGGGTGGGGATTGTTTGGTTATCATTTTCTATCTGTTTTTCTCTCTCTCCCCCCCCCCCCTCCCTTTTCTCTGGGAGATGGCCGACATAGATTGAAATTCTGTCTCAACGGGCCGTTAAACACCTAACAATAACCAACCATTAATTTCATTGCATATCGGTAGGCAAATCATACTCATTTATCCAGAAAAAAATTACTTGAAAGTCAATTGATTATGCAATACAACAATAGTAATGATAACAACGATATTTTTACTGTAATTATCAATGATAATATAGACACATTAAAAGCTACAAATTTTCGCGTGTTTAGCCAGTAAATGTCATAATAGCAGGAATAAAAATAATAAAAATAAAAAAATAATATTTTTCACTATTATTATTATCATCATTATTATGATTATTATTATAAATGCAAAGGACACATAAAGCATTTAATTTCGCATTTCTTCAGAAAATCGAAACCTCCTCAAAACTAATTTGATTTCAAAATACAAAAAAAAATGAATGAATGAATGAATAAATTAATAAAAAAAAAAATACAAAACATCTATTTAATATTCATTACGAATTCATAACTGTTGTATTAACTAGAAATGTTTTTCAGAGAAAAACTGATGTCCCCCCACCAGCCCATTTCCCATCCCCTCTAATGAATAAAAAGCCTGTACAAATAAAATATCTATGCAAGTTTGGACAAAATTCATCCGCTGGTTCTAAATATATCCTACATAGAAGACTATGTCCTTCAAAAATGGGTCAAGGTCACCAACTACTAAACATGTCTTAAACCTGTCACAACGATACATTCATGCAAGTCTGATGAATATCCATCCACTGGTTCAAGATATCTCATTCTTAAGAGAGAAAAATACACATTTGTAAGATAGCTTTTGACCTTGAAAATGGGGTCAAGGTCATCAAAACACAGTACACTCTTGAGACTGTCCCATAGGTATATCTATGAAAGTAAAGTGGAAATCAAGCATAAGGCTAAAGAGATACATCAATTTTAAGGAAATTTTCACATATCTAAATCCTCCTGTGACCTTGAAAATGAGGTCAAGGTCATCAAAATTTTGTTCAGCTCTAAAACTTATCCCAATCATGTATCCACGAAAGTTTGGCGAAATTCCCTCCATTGGTTCAGGAGATATTGTGGGTACAAGAAATTGCCATGTTAGTCTTCCAGTGACCTTTAAAATAAGGTCAAGGTCACCAAAATCTAAACAGCTCATAAAATTGTCCCAATCATGTATCCAGGAAAGTTTGGTGAAATTCCATCCACTGGTTCAGGAGATATAGTGGGTACAAGAAATTGTCATCCAAGTCCTCCAGTGACTTTAAATATGAGGTCAAGGTCACCAAAATCTAATCAGCTCAAAAACTTATCCCAATAATGTATCCATGCAAGTTTTGTGAAATTCCATCCATTGGTTCAGGAAATGTAGTGGGTGCAAGAAATTGTCATCTAAGTCCTCCAGTGGCCTTGAAAATGAGGTCAAGGTCACCAAAATCTAACCAGTTCTTACACTTGTCCCAATGATATATCCATGCAAGTTTTGTGAAATTCCATCCACTGGTTCAGGAGATATAGTGGGTACAAGAAATTGTCATCCACGTCCTCCAGTGACCTTGAAAATGAGGTCAAGGTCACCAAAATCTAATCAGCTCAAAAACTTGTCCCAATAATGTATCCATGCAAGTTTTGTGAAATTCCATCTATTGGTTCAGAAGATGTAGTGGGTACAAGAAATTGCCATGTTAGTCCTCCAGTGACCTTGAAAATGAGGTCAAGGTCACCAAAATCCAAGCAGCTCATAAGCTTGTCCCAATAATATATCCATGCAAGTTTTGTGAAATTCCATCCATCGGTTCAAGAGTATCGCGCATACAAGAAATTGGGTACAAGAAATTGTCATATAAGTCATCCAGTGACCTTGAAAATAAGGTCAAGGTCACCAAAATCTAATCAGCTCTTACACTTGTCCCAATGATGTATCCATGCAAGTTTGGTGAAATTCCATCCATTGGTTCAAGAGATATCGCGCATACAAGAAAATGTCATCTAAGTCCTCCTGTGACCTTGAAAATGCGGTCAAGGTCACCAAAATCTAATCAGCTCATAAGCTTGTCCCAATGATATATCCATGCAAGTTTGGTGAAATTCCATCCATTGGTTCAAGAGATATCGCGCATACAAGAATCTGTCACGCCGACGCCGACGCCGACGCCGACGCCGACGGGATCCGCACTGAAAACAATATGTCACCCTTCACCTTTGGTGGGGGGACATAATTACGAAATGCCTAGCTGCATGATTTTTCTTAACGCGTAAAATATTAGTAATAAAATTACTTCTGCAATTAAATGTGTAAGATCGCAGAAGATTATACGAAAATAAAACTATGAATGAATATCAAAACGTGTAAGAAATTTTGAGGAAAAGAAAGAATGCTAGAAATAATAGATCACAGATATGTAAAATGATTACCGGTGCATGACACGCTAATTGGAGCATTAGTTTTTTGTGCTTTTATAATATTTTCTATGTAATTTTTACTGTAATTATAGTTTTCCTTTCAAGTTAGGCTTTAAAATCAAAATGTAATAATAAATCTCGTTTTTGATAATTTAATTTATATATTATTCGATTGTTATCAAAAAGCCTATGATATGTGTTGCTGTATCAAAGGTTATGCCCCACGCGTGTGACGTAACGCGAAATCTCGTCAAATGACGGGCTGCGAGACTAGGGGAGATAACAATGTGAAAAAGGTCTTTTGTCCACTCATTGCTTCCTATGATTGCATTTATTTGTATTTTTGCAGGATCCCCAGATTCCCCAATTAGGATGGCACCTCGTAACAATAACAAGTCACCCAAGGGCAACGATCGCTCACCTGTCAGTATATGCTCAGGTCAGCTGGCTTAAATGTAAGTTTTCAGTTCTGGTATGCTAATAGACAGGTGCTATTCTATAGGACTGGATGGTTCCATTCAAAAGCATTAGAGACCAAATTTGACCTTGCGGCAAAGCAGGTCAAAGTCAACCCAAGGTGATCATCTATATAAACTTGGTAGTACCAGAGTCCCAGATGGTACATACCAAGTTTCATGGCAATTGGCTCAGTGGTTCTGGAGAAGAATATTTTTTAAGGTTTTTGCCATGTATGGGCATGGTGGCCATCTTGGTCATGGGACCTGGACCAAAAGTACAAACATTCTTTCTCGCTTTGCCTGATGGCTGCACATGAAATTTAATTAAAATTGGCCAAGTAGTTTCAGAGGAGAAGTCCTTTGAAAATGTGACACACAACAGACAAATGACATTTAGCCGAGGCCACTAAATAACCTTGATCTCTAGAATTCTTAGGGGTTGATGATGACTGCATTTCCATATCACAGACTACAATAGCAACAGAAAAATGCACTTTCTAACCTTTTCCCATTCAAAAGCCTTATAGAAAAAAATTGACCTTGCAGTAAAATAGGTTAAGGTCAATCCAAGGTAATCGTTTATACAAACTTTGTGGTACTAGAGCCCCAGACGCTACATACAAAGTTTCAAGGCAATCAGCCCAGTGGTTCCGAAGAAGAAGATTGTTTAAAGTTTTTACCATATATGGGAATGGTGGCCATCTTGGTCATGTGACCTGGGCCAAATATACAAATTTTCTATCTTGCTTTGCCTGAAGGCTGCGCATGAAATTTGATAGAAACGGCTCAGTAGTTTCAGAGGAGAAGTCCTTGAACTTTGATTACTCACAACAGGCAAATGACCTTTGACCAAGATCACCAAATGATCTCGACCTCTAGTATTCATAAAGGTCGATGATACCTGCATTTCCATATCACTGAGCATAGTAACAGAAAAATGCACTTTTTCAGCTTTTTCCATTCTAAAGCCTAAGGGCCCAAATTCGATCTTGCCATAAATAGGTCAAGGTCAACCAAAGGTCATAATTTATAGAAGCTTTGTAGTAATAGATGCCCAGTGGTTCCGGAGAACAAATTATTTTAAGGTTTTTACCATATATGGGCATGGCAGCCATCTTGGCCATGTGACCTAGGCCAAACATATATTTTTTTTTCACTAAATGACCTTGACCTCTAGTATTCATAGGGGTTGATGATGACTGCATTTCCATATCACTGAGCACAACAGCAACAGAAAAATGCACTTTTTAACCTTTTCCCATGCAAAAGCCTAAGGGAATAAATTTGACCTTGCCATAAAATAGGTCAAGGTCAATCCAAGGTCATGATTTATATAAACTTTGTAGTACTAAAGTCCAAGATGCTATATACCATCCCACTGAGACCCCAAATAAAATTTGGCTTCAATCGGCTCAGTAGTTTCAGAGGAGAAGATGTTTGAAAATTTTGACCATGGATGGACAGATGGGATGACCTTGACCTTTAGTGACATAATATCTTCATTTGTTGACCATGTATACCAGGTATTGTACCTAAGACTTAAATAGTTTCGGAGAAATCCCCTGTTTAAGCGTTTTCCCATATAAAAGCCTAACATACCAAAGTTGACCATGTCATAAATGAGGTCAAGGTCATCGCAAGGTCATCATTTGTATAAACTATAATGGGCCCGCATGCTCGATGCTACGTACCAAGTTTTAAGGTCATAGGCCTTTTGGTTCTGGAGTAGAAGATATTTGAAGGGTTTTTACCATATATGGGCGTGGCGGCCATCTTTGTCATGTGACCCAGATACACCGGACAAACTTTCGTTCCCCCAACCCATGGAGGCTCCATATAAAGTTTGGTTTTGATCGGCCCAGTGGTTTCAGAGGAGAAGATATTTGAAAATCTTGACGACGGTGGACGGACCGAATGACCTTGACCTTTAGTGACATAATATCTTCATTTGTTCATTTAGTTGACCATGTATACCAAGAATTGTGCCTTAGACTTAAATAGTTTCTGAGAAATCCATTGTTTAAGCATTTTCTCATATAAAAGCCTTACATACCAAAGTTTACCATGTCATAAATGAGGTCAAAGTCATCGCAAGGTCATCATTTGTACATACTATGATGGGCCCGCATGCCCGATGCTACATGCCAAGATTCAAGGTCATAGGCCCGTTGGTTTTTGAGAAGAAGATATTTGAAGGGTTTTTACCATATATGGGCGTGGCGGCCATCTTTGTCATGTGACCCAGATACACCGGACAAACTTTCGTTCCCCCAACCCATGGAGGCTCCATATAAAATTTGGTTTTGATCGGCCCAGTGGTTTCAGAGGAGAAGATATATGAAAATCTTGACGACGGATGGACCTTGACCTTTAGGACATAATATCTTCATTTGTTCATTTAGCTGACCATGTATACAAAGTATTGTGCCTTAGACTTAAATAGTTTCTGAGAAAACCACCGTTTATAAAAGCCTTACCAAAGTTGACCATGTCATAAACTAGAGCATGTGAACAGGGGCTCACGTATACCCCCGGCCAGCACCACCGACTAACAGAAACGCACTTAATACAAAACTTTAAAGCAAATGATAATGAATGATAAGCAGAAGGAGGCTCAGATACACTCTTACTTGATACAACTAGTCATACCCAATGTTTGGCCTAAATATCAAAATCCTAGCTATAGAGATTCCTGAGACATCTGTGACCAAAATTTAATTGGAAAGAAAGAAAAAATGGACAAAAGAGAAAATGATACACACATGGAGGCTGATACTCTCTTATACAATACAACTAGTCACACCCAATATTTGTACCAAATTTCGAAATCCTACCTGTAATGGTTCCTGAGAAATCTTCGATAGAAATTAAATTGGAGAGGTTGAAAAATGAGGGAATAATTTAACAGATGGAGGCTGATGGTCTCTTATACTGGTCATATCCAACATTTGTAACAAATTTAAAAACCCTAGGAAGAGTGGTTCCTGAGAAGTCTTTGACAAAAAATAATTGGAGAGAAAGAAAAAATGGACAAACAAAGGAACAATAAGAAGAAGGAGCTGAAGTTCTCTTACACTATACAACTAGTTATACCAAACATTTGTACAAAACCGTAGCTGTAGTGGTTCCTGAGAAATCTGTGACAGAAAAAAGGTTAATTTAATTGGATAGAAAACTGTAGAAGTTTTTGAGCTATCTATTGGAGAGAAAGGAAACATGGACAAATAAAGGGAATGATATTAGCAAGAAGCTGATTCTCTCTTACACGGTACATCTAGCCATACCCAACGTTTGTACCAAATTTCAGAATTCTAGCTGTAGTGGTTCCTGAGAAATCTTTGACAAAATTTAATTAAGTAGAAGTTTGGAGAGAAAGAAAAACTGGACAAACAAAGGGAATTATAAGCTGGAGCAGGCCGATTCTCCATTGCACCGTTCAACTAGTCATACCCAACGTTTCTACCAAATTCAGATACCCTTACTGTTGTAGCTTTTGAGATATATTTGATAGAAAATTAATTGGAGAGAAAGAAAGAATGGACAAATAAAGGGAATGATAAGCAGCAGGAGGCTGATTCTCTTTTACACGGTTCAACTAGTCATACCCAACGTTTGTACCAAATTTCAAAATTCTAGCTGTGATGGTTCCTGAGAAATCTTTGACAAAAATTTAATTTGAGAGAAATTGGAGAGAAAGAAAAACTGGACAAACAAAGGGAATGATAAGCTGGAGCAGGCAGATTCTCTCTTACACAGTACAGCTAGTCAAACCCAACGTTTCTACAAAATTTCAGATACCCTTACTGTAGAAGTTTTTTGAGATATCTTTGACAGAAAATGAATTGGAGAGAAAGAAAGAATGGACAAATAAAGGGAATGACAAGCAGAAGGAGGCTGATTCTCTCTTACACGGTACACAGAAAATTAATTGGAAAGAAAGAATGGACAAATAAAGGGAATGATAAGCAGCAGGAGGCTGATTCTCTTTTACACGGTACAACTAGGCATACCCAACGTTTGTACCAAATTTCAAAATTCTAGCTGTGGTGGTTCCTGAGAAATCTTTGACAAACATTTAATTGGAGAGAAATTGGAGAGAAAGAAAAACTGGATAAACAAAGGGAATGATAAGCTGGAGCAGGCTCATTCTCTCTTACACGGTACAGCTAGTCATACCCACCGTTTCTACTAAATTTCAGATACCCTTACTGTAGAATTTGTGAGATATCTTTGACAGAAAATGAATTGGGGAGAAACAAAGAATAAACAAATAAAGGGAATGACAAGCAGCAGGAGGCTGATTCTCTCTTACACGGTACAATTAGTCATATCCAACGTTTGTACCAAATTTAAAAATCCTAGCTGTAGTGGTTCCTGAAAAATCTGTGGCAGAAAAAAAATGTTAACAAACACACACACACACAAACATATAAACGGAAAAAACAAAAACTATATACCCCCTATATACTTCGTATACCGGGGGTATAATGAGGTCAAGGTCATCGCAAGGTCATGATTTGTAGGAATTATAATAGGCCCGCATGCCCGATGCTACATACCAAGTTTCAAGGTCATAGGCCTTTTGGTTCTGGAGAAGAAGATTTTTGAAGGCTTTTTACCATATATGAGCGTGGCGGCCAGCTTGGTCATGTGACCCAGATATCCGGAAAAAAACTTTTGTTCCCACAACCTAGGTAGGCTCCATATGAAATATGGCTTCAATCGGCCCAGTGGTTTCAGAGGAGAAGATGTTTGAAAATGTGGACAACGGACGACAGATGATTGAATTGAATAGAACGGATGCCTGGCTATACTATAAGCTCACCTATGAGCCTAAAGGCTCGGGTGAGCTAAAAACAGAAATGTCCGAAATAAACGAGAAATAAACGTAGATAGAGCCAGTGTAAAAGAACAAACATAATGAAATTGTGTTACGTGGGAGAACACAACGTTGAATGAACACAGATTCAACGTTGACTCAACGTAATGACGTTGACTCAAAGTCGAATCAATGTTGAGTCAATCCTACGTGCCCAGAAAACTGCTTCTCGAAATACATATAGCAAAAAAGACACTGATTAGACTGTGGATAGTCGGGTGCTCTGAGCCTTCCTTACTCTCAAATATGTCGACAACACCACACCCCCTAAGTATAACAAACTTACCAAATAAGACTAGGATAAAGACACAGGTTGTAGCCAATAATCTTGCTGACCCAGTCATATCCGCCATTCTAAAATACATTACCTATGCACTGTGACACAAACTTCAAATTAAACATAGAAATGACGTTAGCGGGCGCGTCCATTTTATCTGTCTTTTTTCACAGAGGAACAAGGATACAGTTTCATTTGTACTGAAGATATACAATAAAATACGAGAAAGCGCGGCTAGGTCAACAGAATATATTTACAAAGACCCCATTACACAGGTACACAGGTAATTTCGAAATACATATTTCTTTCCTCATCGCTTATTCGTTCTATATTTATACATGCATATAGTGATTTCGATCGATTTTGTCGGCGATCGAAATTGAACTAAAAGCGAATAAATCTGATGACGTGAGTGAAAAAACGTATTTGTACTTGTATAGGATACCCCTCTATCTTTTCCCGTCATTCTTACATTTGTGACTTCATATGAGCCGCGACACGACAAAACCAACAATGTGGTTGTGCGCCCATGGCAGACTCAAATCAGCCTGGGCATCCGCCCGGTCTAACCAGACTTTTCGCTAAGCGCTTAAAGGGTAGCTAAGGGGCTAAGCTACCTCCATGCGGACAGCGAAGAGTCTGATGAGACTGGGCGGATGCCCACGCTGATCTGAGTCTGCGCTGGGTGCAATACCACTTCTTGGTTTTCTCGTGTCGCGGCTCAGTTATGCTTCTCTGGGTGTTGAAACCTTCTACTCTTAAATAGGGGAAGAATTAGCTCCTACGATAGCAAACTCTTTCCCGCAAGTGCAGGTCCATTTTGAGAAAGAGAAAAAATAAAGATGGAAAAGTTCCTTCCCTTAATGCATGTACGAATAGGAAACACCCTACGCTCTGGAAACACCTAGATCAGCCTGCACATCAGAATATTCTCTGCCAGCACAGACGATCTTCAGATCCGGGAGAATCGATAAAGCGATTGACCTTGGCAATTAGTATACTTAAATACAATACAATACAATACAATATCTTTATTTCAGCATTAAGCTTATATAACAATGCTTATAGCCTACAACAACGATATACATTAGTGAGGACAATATCTAATAGTTTTACAGAGGAGCTTGATCCAAATTCAACAATTTGTTACACATGTTTACGAAAAACATACAAAGTTATTACCATGACAGCGTAACGGCTTATTACCACGACAGCGTAACGGCTTACTTTCTATGATGCAAGAAGATCAGTGAGACACAAAGAGAGGGGGCGAGCGAAGAAAGCGAAGAGAGCAAAAAAAGAAACATCGAATATCAGACAGAACAATATGTTAACACAAGCTTCACCATATATATTGAGCCTGTACCTGTATTTTTTTCAAACCTGACCTTAACATTGATTATAATCTTTTTGTTTTATTTAACCCCTGAATATCACAATTAATTAACTCTCTCTCTTTGAGTTTGGACGCATATATCCTAACGAGCTATAGAATATTTACAGGTAAATGCCGCTGACCTTGTCCGGTAGTTCATTCATTAAGGTGGTGATAATCACTGATTTGGGACAAAGACAAAAATCTGCATAAAATACTCAAAATAACACTGGTCTTTCCAAAACTTAGCAGATGCCTTCTTTATGTTGTTTCTCATAATTTAGAATCCCAAAATGCAGCATTTGATAATGTTAAAAAGTGTTTTTATAAGAGAAGATCAAAGGGTAATTTTCTGCGAATAAAACTGAAAAAATAATATCATTATTGAAAATATACTTAGTGCTTAGAGTACCTTGTTGCATAATGGAGAGCGTCCTAGCAATTATATTTTCAAAATCTTACACACATTATCAGGCTGAGCAGATGAAAAAAGATGCAGTCTGTGTCCAAATTTTTTGTCAAACCACACAGGTGAGACAGGTGAGACTATTTTAACAAGGTTGAACAATTTCATCTACACACCACTGACCATGTCAGTAATGTATTATTTATATTGTAGGTGTAACATAGGTATGCTTGCCTACCCTATATTTAATAAATGCATCCAGTGTACATTTACTTTGTACATGGTTGAACATTTGAGAAAAAGCTACCGTTTTCATCTGGTCTACATTACAATTTGAGAAAGAGTTGGAATAAATAATTGCTAGGACGCTCTTCATTATGCAATAGTGCACCTTTAGCACTATGTAAATTTTCAATAACGATATTATTTTTTCAGATTTATTCGCAGAAAATTACCCTTTGATCTTTCCTTATAAAAACACTTTTTTAAGCAGCATGTACGTCTATTTTGTATTCTAAACTGTAAAGAACAACAAAAATAAGAAGTCTGCTAACTTTCAGGGAGATACGTTAATTTGTTATGGTTTTATGCAGATTTTTACATTTACCATAAATCACCACCTTAATCCAACCCGTATAGACTGGCTAAGTGGAAATGCGTGTAGCACGGGCAAGTGTACTCGTAAATCGTAGTAGCACGGAGAAACACGGCGTAGCACGGCGATTGTTTACGGATGAATTTAGAGAAAATGTTCGATTTCACCGACAAATCGAGATGTAAGTTTCATCTAACACTTTTTGATTTCAACAAATATATTTTTCATATTCCAACAACGGTTTATTTGGCAAAACTTACACTATTTTTTTAAGTATGCTGCCACAAAGTCAAGCTCACCACTTTTCCTTCAAACTGCTCTTTTGAGGCAATATTCTGTACAATTCTATTTTTTACATGTTAATCATGTATCAGCATCTTCAGCTAGTTAGAATCCCTACGCTGAACCGACCAGAATCAAACATAAATTGCGAATATACCTCAGTAGGCGCTGCGGGATAACACGGGTGTGGTAACGGAGTAATACGGCTCAGTGTTTTCGAAAGACTACGGTATAAAACGGGCACCGTTTTTCTTTTGGACTCATTAAAAGGGAAAAAATGAATAATGTAAACTTGTTAATTTCCGGAAATCTTCGACTTTTAGTAGACTAAGTAGTTGTAAAGCCGAGAATCCATTTATACGCGATGCGAGGTCTCTGTACGTGTCTCCATCTTTATATAGATGGGCAGGCAAAAACTGAATGGTTTCCAAAGTACGAACATGTCTCAGAGGTTTTGACTGCCTCTCATATATACGGGTGCGGGCAGGGATGCGGACCACTGATCACGTACTGGGTTCCTGGCTTGAGTATAGACTTTTGCATCTTCATCAATTAACGTCTCAATTTAGCTTGCTTGAGCCTTGGCCTGTGCCAGGCGCTGTTATATGAGCCGCGACACGCAGCATGGTGCTTACGGGAAATGCGAATAGCAAAGGTTCAGATCAGTCTGCATCTTTGCAGTCTAATCAGTCTTTGCTGCTCACGAAGACCATATGTGGATCCTTCGAATTTTACAGACACAAAATGAAGGCTGTTCGTAGATGCATGAATTCATGGCTAGCAATACGCCATATGAAATGAGATATAAACTGTCTTTGTTTTAAGAAATGAAGTCATTTACCACATCGGGTAGGCGGCAATCGAAAACGCTCTTAACAATCAATTAACGCGGATCAAAAACCGTTAAAACAGCGTTTTCGATTGCAAACTGTCGCCACTTTGGGTTTTTAACTGTTTTTGATCCGCGTTCGTTGACAGCACGAGCGTTTTCGATTGCCGCCTATCCGGTGTGTTTACAGTGTCACTGGCTTCATTTCATAAAATAATGGCATATGCTACAGACAAACGACATTAAAAGCAGCTTTGTAAGACCAGACACATAACTGATTTTCTTATCCGATTCGAAATGATCTTCTTTCCAAATCGTGAGGAGCTACGGTAGCTTAGTGGGTTAAGCGCTGGCCTACTGATCTAGCGGGCGCGGGTTCGAGCCACGACGGAGGCGGAGTTCTTTCTACCGTAAACGGGACTCCACTGCACACAACCTTTCATTATCACCCGCCCATCGTCCTAATATGACTGAAATACTGTTGAAAAGGACGTAAAATCCATCCAAATCGTGATCGTGACGTATGTTCGCCACCCTGATTAGCAAAGAATACAAAATCACAAAAATTGTCGATGATGCCCACCGTTACATGTTACACGACATATGAGCCGCGACATGAGAAAACCAACAATGTGGTTGTGCGCTCAGTGCAGACTCAGATCAGCCTGGGCATCCGCCTAGTCTGGTCAGACTCTTCACTAAGCGCTTAAAGGGTAGCTATGGGTCTTAGCTACCTCCATGCGGACAGCGAAGACTCTGATCAGACTGGGCGGATGCCCAGGCTGATCTGAGTCTGCGCTGGGCGCACAACCACATTGTTGGTTTTGTCATGTCGCGGCTAAATTATGCATTGTTACGACGTCAGTCGTCACTAATCTTTTACGACGTCAGTCGTCACTAATCTTTTACGTAACACGCCAAAGGGGAGCTTAACGCAGACTCGAATCTAGTCTACCAAGCAGTGAATACACAATCCATGAAGTCTGGCTTCCGAACGTATCTAGTCCTCTAGTTCCGTATTATGTATGGGAAAACTGCAAAAGCACGAGAGTAAACAGGCTTATCTGTGCCTTTGCTGTTCGCCTATGCGTTGAGCATCTTTGCGTGTCGCTTCTCAATTTATGGTGTCGGCAAACACTAATTACAAATATTTTGCCTAAATAAAATAATAATTATACCATTAACCCTTAATGCGCCAAAAAGCAGACACAAATTTTACGTCTGCAGAATTTCAAAAAAATGCTTCATCCAAGCGATATCATAATGTAAATTCAAACACTAGAGGGCAAACAGTGTAGATTCAGATGATGTGGCTCATTATGGGCCACCTCATCTGGATCTACACTGTTTGCAAATCCAACAATTTTTATTTTTGGCTCTTTAAGGGTTAACTTTCAAAACAATAGACAAAAGTAATAAAAACGACTTAAGCAAGCAACAAGACACAACTTTAGCAAAAGAACACTTCGTAGAAAACCTGCAGTCCTGAAATTGCAGCGAACAGGGAATTTTACTTATACTCATGTCTTCGAGCCTTGCGATGTTTACTTAAACTTGAGCGATAGCGATAGCCTTTGCCGCATTCGCCACAGTAGTACCTCTTGTTTTCATGCTGGGCAGACATAATCCATACGAGCGAATACTTCCTGGCATATGTCACATTTAAAATCACTTTTCCCGCATGTCTTCTCATGCCTGGTGTAACTTGCTCTGTAGCTAAATGAAGCCTTGCATCGTCTACATCGGTAGGGTCGGCTTCCACTATGTTTATTTACATGTCCTTCAAAAACGTGTTTGTGCATAAACTTCTTCTTGCAGATGTTGCACTGATAGCTGAAGACACCAACATGAACCTTGACATGTCTCAACGACTGGACTTGCTTCTAAACATCAGGCCGCATGCTTCACAAACATGTAACGTAGAATGCACACGATCATTGTGGGCCGTTAGAGCTTCTTCTGAACAAAATGTCATATTACATATGTAGCATCCTGGTAAACCTTCTCGGCGATGCACATTTGTTTTATGTCTTTCTAAATTACGCTTATGACGGGTGGTCATGGGACACTCATCACACGTGTGGGTTGAGGTGGGTTGTCTTCCATTTTCTACCTCCTCTTCGTGGCTTATGTCCAAGAGTGAGCCATCTAATAACTCCATACTGATTCATCCACTGAAAAATAAAGGATTGCAGGATAAGCATAGGAGCCTAAAAGATATTATCTGCTTCCCATAACAGCCTCATATGAGTCGCAACACGCAAATAAAAGGTATCGCATCTGCAAACAACGAATCTATGAGTCCATCAGACACAGTGGTAATACCAATTTTGCCACCTACGCTGTTGACCGAGACGGTACTATAAAAATGGTTGACGACTGAGAATTCAGTCGTAAGCATGGTAAATGATACTTCTGTTGATAGCTGTCGACCAAGCTGATACTGTTGTTATTGCCTCGGTCCACAGCCATTTTTTGCATGTAGGGTAAATGAACGGCTCGGTCGACAGCACAGGTTGAGACATTGGTATTACCACCGTGTAAGATCTAGGTAGTGCAGGTTCCGCTTCCGCAGAGTCCATACACAGCAAAGGGCCGGACCAGACTGTGTAGATGCGCAGGCTGGTTTTAGTCGTTGCTGTTTGTCTATACGTTGAGCATCTTTTCTCCATGTTGCAACTCGTATTATGATAGTCTTTATTGTTTGTATCAACAATTCTCTGAAGAAGAATCTACGGGATCATAAAAGCAGACATATTTTAGCTGCGCATGCTAGTCTGAATCTTTCAACAAAGCCTGTCTATGCCATTCGAGAATACCAAAGACGCAAATCGGCCAGTGCGTTCTCGCAGTTTTGTTCGCTGCTTACGTAGTGTGATACCCATCTCAATAGGTGTGGACGAAAAAACACATTACTCTTGGCTACTTTGGTGGCCTTGAACGTTTCCCTACTCTGCCTACCTTGTGCAAATACATGAGTCGATGTATATTTGAACAAATGAGGTTCATTTTTTTCTTTTTCAATACCTTCATATTATCAGGGGAGCCCCGATAGCTTAGTATGTTAAGCGCTGGCCTGCTGATCTAGCGGACCCGGGTTCAAACCCCGCTGTAGACTTGAATCTCTTCAATTGTAAACGGGGTTCCATTGCACTCAGCCTTTCTGTATCATCCGTTCATCGTCCTGATATGACTGAAACACTGTTAAAAAGGACGTTAAGTTGTAAGTCATCCATCCATCCATCTTTTCCGGCAGTGTGAAACGGTCTTTACAGTAATACTGGAGGTAAAGACTATGTACCTGGCCTATAGCAGCAATGTTTGTCTGAGAAATCTTTCATTGTCTACTACTGGTCTGAAATAGGATTCTATTGTGCTCCAGGTGGGGAAAAAGACCGGAAAAGAAAGAATTTGTTTTTGCGTGACCCGGGTTATACCGATGCATGCTCCGGGTAAAGCCGTGACCGTCACAGAAAGGTATCCGTTATTACACCGTGACTTTAAAACTGGGTGGTGTCTTGCAATAATCGATTTCAAGGTGGCATCATAAAAAATCTTGATGAAACTTCCATTGACAAATGCCTAAAACATATCTGTATTGAATTATGTATTTATATCAAGATTTTATTGACCTTTAGTGAGAATAAACATCGTAGGTATAACGTGGTAAATTTTAAACGTATTTACGACTTCAACAGCTCCAGAATACAGTATGAGCATAAATTCGGATTTTAAAGTTTGGTGTATAAACTCAGCAAGGTATATCAAGCCAAATTAAGTAAAACAGCATGTCAACCTACCTCTTTCCTTTTCGTCTTTGTCACCTCAAGTGACCTACCCTTGGTAAACAATCGCCGTGCTACGCCTTGTGGCTCCGTGCTACTACGATTTACGAGTACACTTGCCCGTGCTACACGCATTTCCACTTAGCCAGTCTATACGGGTTGTAATCGTGTCTATAACTGGTTTCGCTTGACTAATAATGCGCTAAATAGCATGCATACATTCGCAGACGGTCGACAAGTGTCGTTTCCGCACTGATATGAGCGAGTTTTTTTTCCTCACTTCATACTCTGATTCGATATTATCTGATAAACATATCGGATGTCTCTGTTGTGATACTATAGCTGGCGCAAATTGACCTGTCTTTCTGACCTTTATGCATGAATATGCAAAATAGCACAATTCATTGCGAAATAGGAGACAAAGCTTTCTAGCAGAACCACACCTACCCGTATTTACGCGTTTAGATGACTGCCATATCCTAAAGCCAGGGTTTTCGTGGAGCGTATTATAGTTGGCTTCAGCGTCGAAACTCTTTTTGCCATGTATTTGCAAAGGCAGCTTCGGCACCGAAACCTTCATAAAGTACACGCCATAGAAAAGAGCCTTAGATATTTACTGAGCGTGTTGCTTCATAAAGCCGGTTTTCCATTTCCAAATGCCAAGGAGTTTCGGCGCGTAACTATGCTGTATGGAAAATCGCCTAAATTTTATCATTTAATCATTTTTATGAATGGTTAAGAGAGAGAGAGAGAGAGAGAGAGAGAGAGAGAGTATTCAATAGAGAGAGTACGCTTTCAATTTTCAGCTCAGATAAATGGAAACGTTGCAAACACGAGCATCATCAAGTAGGTTGAGGCAAGATGCTGAATAAGTTAAGATGCTTACGTTTTCACCCATGGTATTGTTTATCGTATCATGAATCATGACGACGTTGAAATAATATCCAGAGATGGATGTAATACACTATCACTGTATCTCTTTATGTATCTTCTGCTACATTGTATTCTCACTTTGGGTAAAATGCTATTAAGATGTAGAATGCAACTCTCTCTCTCTCTCTCTCTCTCTCAGACACACACGTCCAGGAACCCCAGTAGCCCAGTAGGTTAAGCCGTGGTCTGCTGATCTAGTGGCCCCTGGTTCGAGTCCCGCTGGATACGGGAATCTTTTCGATCGTAAACGGGGTTCCATTGCACACAGCCTTTCATTATCACCCACCCATCGTCCTGATGTGACTTAAATACTGTCTAAAAGGAAGTAAAACTGCACGTTATCCATCCATTCCTCCTCTCTCCGCCCAGGATTTGAACCCTCTTTGAGGCGTATGCTTTTGCAGTTGCTTCTGTTTGCAATTAAGCGATTAAAACGAATTATGTCTTTTGGAATACATAGCATTATCGGCCCCGAATCAAAAGTCCTATTGAGAAATGATAAACTTTATTTGTAGTACCAACCCCATACAGTTGTGCCCACTGTTAACATGGGCAAGACGTCTAAAGGTTTATGCAAGTATATCTGGTAAACTATTCACAATTGCATGAAGTAATTCATTTCTGGTAGAAATCCCCGTGAATCTTGAGAGGATTCGTTATGTGTAAGGCCATGATAAAAATCTTGTTTGCTACATTCGAACCTATCCAAGATTTGGCCTTTGTGTCATTTCTTTTGTTGTTTTTTTTTTCGTATGTAGTAATATTTAATCATAATACATGTAACTGTCAACTTTAAATTGGGTAACGGCTGCTGAATGGAGTTAAGACTGTCAGTGTAAGATGGCAAACACTGTTGATCATGACCAGACTGCTCTTCAGGAATACTTTGATTCGGGTCTGCACTATTTGCAAATGTATTTTAGTCGCAACCAGTACTTTGTTGCACCTAAAAAAATTTCCTCCGATCCAGCTAAGTCTGCAGTGGAGCTCAACAAACATATTTTAAAGGATGTCCTTAAGTTTGTTTTGTAGTTCATGCATCCCTATCTGTGAAATCAACTGAACCTACTAATATATTTAAATGAGGGGTCAAAGAGACAGGTCAATTTGCGCCAGCTATAGTTTTCTTAACTATATGGGGGCTGGGATATATAGTAATAATTGAGCCGCGACACGAGAAAACCAACAAAGTGTTTGTGCACCCCGCGTAGACTCAGATCAACCTGGGCATCCGACAAGTTTGATCAGTCTCTTTGCTTAGCGCTTAAAGGGTAGCTAAGGGTCTAAGCTACCTCCATGCGGACAGCGAAGACTCCGATCAGACTGGGCGGATGCCTAGGCTGATCTGAGTTCGCTGGACGCACAACCACTTTGTTGGTTTTCTCGTGTCGCGACTCATATCATATCTTGTGAAATCAACACAACCTGGAAAGGTCAGTCAATCTTTCATACTTGCCAGAACTACTGCGTCTAAGGGACCGACCATTTGATATTCTGGGGGGGGGGGGGGGGGGGGGAGGGGGGGGCCTGGTATTCTTGATGGAGACACAACATTTTATTTCACTGGCCTCTGGAAACAATTTCTTTTTTTTTTCACTTTGTGGGAGCTAATTTATTTTTTTTAGAAACTAACTCAAACAGGTTATTTTTTTTTTTTTTACTTTTATAGCTGAACTATCAGATCCTTGTTTACTTGACCTTAATATCCTTTTATTTTACCCACATCGGTATTTTTTACACCTTTTTTTTCTCACAAAAAGAACATGGTGCTGTCTTTAACCAGGCCAAGGGCATGGCTTAGCTTGCTTTTGCAAACCAGTGCCTGGAGCATGTTACTCTTTTCATCTAAGGTACAGATACAAACATCCCTGTATGAGTTTGGCAAAAAATTAGGCCTTAAATTAGGGATATTTTGGCGAAGATTTGGGGCTATTTTGGCTAAGTTTGAGGGCTACCATTAGGAATTTAAGGTTTTTTTCTATCCTAATATATGGCCAAACATGCTTTATTCGTACTTTAGAAAGTTTGATAAATACTTACTGATAGAGTCACATTATACATAAATGGCAATTAATAAAATGGCAGAAAGTTATGCGCTAAGAATTTAACAAAGGGGGGTCTGGGGGGCAACGCCCTCCAGAAGCTAAAGCAAGTTCCCAATTTCAATGGCAATTTTAAGACTGGAAACAATAGAGAAAAACTAGGAATGATGATAAAAATAAGGGTTTTTATATTAAGACTTTTGCCTTTTAGAGTGTTTATTTTGCCATTATTGGTTTTGTCTCCCATAAGCTAGTGACTCTTTTACAATTCAGTTTTAGTGGAAACATTTACTTAGTAATGTGGCAGATCAATAATACATGTATGTGAATGTTGTATAGGATGTTTTGTAAATGAATGTATGCACATGCGGGCCCGCTGGTGTAAATCAATTGTTATTACTAGAAATATGGGGGTCTGGGGGGCTGCGCCCCCCAGAAGCCAGAGACATTATAAAAACTCAATTCCAATGGAATTATCTGCAGACTATATTTTTTTTTTTTTGAAATTTTGGGTGGAGACAGGTTATTTTTTTCTCTTACCTTTGAGGCCAGATTATTTTTTTTAACCCCCTTAGGAGCCAAGTTATTTTTTTCTTGCATATCCAAAGACAGGGAATTTTTTTGATAAACATACAAGGCCCCCCCCCCCCCCCCCCAGAATATCAAATGGTCGGTCCCTAACCGGACCAAGCTCACTTTCTAGAGAATGCGTTTATACGTTCGTGTCAGCCGCGAAATTGCCTTTTAGTGCTGATGTGCCGTAAAATCCATATCACTCACTCACGCTAGAATTTCGTTGATATTTTTGTGTACTCGAAGTATTTGTGTAATTGGTAGAAGTTTGAAGCGTCATGTAAAATATCATCGGTAACAAAGAATACTAAATCCATTTTGTTTCTTACGTGAGGGACAAAGTGAACTTAGTATCCTTGGCTTGCAAAAGATGATATAAAGAATACTTTCAAATCCATAGAACCCACCGCTCATCATCAATAGCCATCATCGCGGTTCGGTTTAATCAAATAGGTCCCTCGAACGAAAACGCAGGAATAAGCATAAACTTGTTAGGGTTTTCCCTGTTGTAACGTACTGTGTGTAAAGAGTTTGAATGTGGGTCCCTATAAAACTAGAAACGGAACCAAAACGAAACGAAACCCATTAAACGAAACAAAACGCAACGGAACGAAACGAAACGCAACGAAACGAAATAGAAATAAAACGAAATGGAGCAAAATCTGAAAAATACCATGAAAGTATCACAATAGAACAGCACCACATATTAATGCAAAAGGAAGACTAAAAAAGCCCCATGTTTATCCCTATACATTGCTATATGAAGTTACCAAGTTACTGGGTATTTGTTAGATCAAATACATTAACTTTTAAACAGATACTTGGCTGAATTGTTTAAGGACCTCTGACGGTTGTAATGTAAATTTGCCTATAAAAATAGTCAAAATTAAATTTTTGACATCCCCAAGAATTTCTCTTGAAATTTGTTGCTCTCAACTTCCCCTAACTGGCCATGAATTTAATTTTTGATTATTTTGCACATAGACTTCAATTTTTGGTGGAAAAAGCCTAATTTTGTAATTAAACGTAATGGAAACAGGAAAAGTTTTTTAAAGATATTTCCCCCCCGTGCCTCAGCTAGCCACTTTGCATGTATGTGTGTACTATCATAATACACATTATATGTGAGTGGCTTGCTGAGGCACGGGGGGAAACGATAGTCTACAGCTGAAAAACTGAAAAAGTGGGCGGGGTACTTACACCCTTTATATCTAAAAATAGGCTAAAGTCCTTAGTACTGAAAAAATATTGCATAATATCAGTAACAGTAGTGTGTATGTCAGTTTTAGCATAGTTATCAATTAAGATTTCGATATCTTAGAAAACCAAATAAATGGACTTATTTTCAGAGACTGAAAAATTAACATACCCCTCTTGATAAAATTGGTCTATGTTAGTCTAGAGGCATGATAATTTTTCAAAATCACAGTTAAAATGTCTTTAAAGTACACAAGGCGACATATTAATGCCAAATATTTCAACTTTTGTTGCCCGAGGAAGGTGCAGTAATTTGTCGAAAAATGGGCAAATATGCATTGATACTGTCAGAGGTCCTTTGATAAACTGACATACGATTTTGGGGCCTCATTTGGTCTTTGGGTGTTTTGGTCTGGGCATTTTCTTTATTATCTTTATAGTTTTTGATTGTTATTTAAAGATAATTTAATATTTGTTTTTACTTTTTTTTTGTTGTGGAGCGTCGTATGAGCTTTTCGACATTTTTCGGGCTATCAGCTCCATACATATGACACAGGTTCCTGAAATAGTGTTCTTGCCTCGGTCCCCAACAATTATTTTTATGCGCAACAATTCAGCCAAGTATCTGTTTAAAAGTTAATGTATTTGATCTAACAAATACCCAGTAACTTGGTAACTTCATATAGCAATGTATAGGGATAAACATGGGGCTTTTTTAGTCTTCCTTTTGCATTAATATGTTAGGCCATGAGCCAGATATGGTTTACCTCCCCCAACCCCCCCCCCCCCCCCCCCCAGGGGGAGTTTTGTAGACCATACTTTTCTTAAAGTCCAGCATCTTAGAAGTATTGTGCAGCATGTTAGCCCTCTGGCGAGTGGGGCGTTAAGCTGTAACAGCCTGTTACATTACGTTACACATTAAAATAATTAACATAAAATAAAAAAAAATATAAAAAATTATAAAAAATAGAAGTCACGTTCCGATGTTTCAAATTATAATGTAGTCTAATAGAACAATCCAACAGCTAAAAGTTATGATGTTTGAAACGTCACTTTATCTTACATGGTGTAATATACGTGACGTTTTTCTTTACTCTCCATTAAAATTGCAATTTCCATCCAAAATACTTTCTTTTTGTAAGTTATTCCTTTAATACGTTACTGTGTTAAAGAAAATTTATTGATCTTTTCAGATCTGCAAAAATTATTGTCCTATCTTGTCTACTATGGGAGAAATAGGATGTTGAACACAGTACCCCCTTATGAATGTTCCATATTACAATTATCACTTTCCGTATAATTCAAGTGCTTGAACTACACTGTTGGAATTGAAAACAACAGTAAAAGGTAATATTGAATATGCCAGCCTATTTAAACAGCAAGGAACAGTTCAACAATATTTTGAATGCATTTTAGTCGGCCATAAAGATCGATTATATACGTTACCTAGGGCTACTTTTATTAAAATCATATAATTTGAAGCTACAATCATTTTATTTTCTTTAGTACAGTTTCTTCATAAAAGAATCTTCTAATATAAGAGAAAAAAATGCATTCTGGTTCATTTTCTATGATAAGCTATTACAAGTAGTAACGTAAATAACATTAACATTTAAAATAGTTTATTATAATACCTTTAATCAGTTTTTTTCCCACTGTCACATAAAAAATAACACATATAAGTCTGGGTGTTCTTATGATATATTGTGTACTTGGACCTATCAACACTTCTATCAGTTATTACTTTTAGGGATTCATGAGGTGTGTTTTATACATGATTAAACACAGTATACTTCAAATTGTAATGTTAAGGGCATTGACATATTCTGCATAATATGTAAAACGGGTTTTGCTGTTTACTTTGTTATTATATCAAAAATAAAAGTATTTCATAATGGCATAGCCCAGTTTGTTTCTTTTACAAATTGTACATTTGAGTTCTGAAGACAGTAATACACCAGACATTTTGTTATATACAGCTGAAAACCCCCCCCAAAAAAAAAAAAATAAAAAAAAAAAAACTTCAGAAAAGATACAGCCGCAGCTATTAAAAGCCAGCATTGATTTTGCATATAGGGCTCGAATAAAATGATATGCAGTCAGTTTGATACCATTAAAAGCTAAGCGGTTTTGACGTGTTTAGTTTTAAACTATAAAATAATCAGTAATTAACAATGCAAAATAGAGTTCCACCTTTTTTATTGATAGGATTTGTTATAGCCTTTACGTGCACACTAGAAAACTATAAAGCAGAACAGTAAACCTGAAGTTTAAAGGCTTAAGCCAAATACAGTTCTGCATCAAAGTTTATGTAGATATTTGCTGGCAGTGTATACTTACTTTTGTAAGACTATCATCTATTTGACGTTACCAGAGGAAACAACATTGCTGAGTTACAGTTAAGAAACAAACTGTTGAAAATATTTAATGGTAGTGTCAATACATTGCTTTACTTAGTTCATTTATGGAACTAACAATTACGTGTCAACCAGGAGTTTGAGAGAATAGTATCAGAAATATTTAATACAGAAAAGAGACACTGGCAGTTTACTAGTATACTGTAGCAATCTATAAATGCTATGTTTATGATGATCTATATATCTATGCTTTTGTTTCTTGCTCTTTAAAGTCTAACTACATTCAACCATTTCCTAAAGAATCTAACTACATTCAATCATCTCTTAAAGAATCTATTCACTAAAGAACATAAAGACACGTTTAGTTGGGCAAAAATGTTTTTTTCCTGGGACAGTGTTCCAGTAGCTCTGCATACATAATAAAATGGCAAATGAAAATGACAGAATATATTAATGTTTGTCATCGCTGTCCAGATATTTATGAGCAAATCTTAGTTTTTCTCCTTCAGAATGTATTTGCCTACACTGTAGTTATATGCTTTGCAGCAAAATGAAAGACCAAGAAAAAAAGAAAGACTAAGAAAAAAAGAAAGACCAAACAAGTAACGTATACAACGTATTTATTAAGAGTTTATGAATTCTTCATTTCCGATATCCTTAACTAGTAATACAGTATTTCTGAAGAGGAAATAATCAAACAATAAAAATAGTGCATACCAATACATGTCAAGGAAGGGCTAACCTAAATAACTAACTGCAGTTGATCTCTGTGACCTTGCATTACAATATTGTTTACTTTTTAGCAATAAATGTGGTTGTAAACTGCTTATTTCTGATATCTTACTGCTTAACAAATCATCCTGGTCCAAATATGTTAAATACTGTTAGAGAATAAAGTCCCAATTTTAGTTGTTACATTATTGAAAATTGTCTGACTAAAATTTGTTTTTCATAACACCTTTAGTCCTTGATAGTAACAACAAGTGGGAATAAAACCATGGGGTTTGCAAAATTATCTGACCAGTTAAATATTTGTAACAACATAATGAAAAATAGAACTCCTGGACAGGCTGAAGACAGAATGCTGTATGTGTTATAAAGTATGTCACTTTCTATAATCCTTAAATGTTCACATTGTTAACATTTTGTAATGTATTTGATGGCAAGGAACTGCATAAACAGATCACGTAGCTCACAAATTAAGATATAAGTTATGATCACAGGAGCCACACATATTTGCTAACCCATGTAAAGCAGTTACTGTGCAAAAAGGCTTGTGCCTGACGATTCGACTGACAGCATAGAAAAATGGTGTTAATGCATGCTGGCAGAGTTGGTACTGCTTTTGATTGCCTCGGCTGGTAGTCACAGTTGCATATTTGTATGTAGGGTAATTGAATGGCTCGGCCAACAGCACAGGTAGCGAAATTGGTTTTATCCCCATCATAACGAGAACCTAAATATTAATCAGTTGCAGCTATACCAACTTATACTTACTTCATTTAATGCATAAAATTAAAAAAATCATTTTTATGAAGTCATTTTTAAGTGAGACTGAATTCAAGGCAAAGTCGAACTGCTTCAGCTGTAACAATCTATGTGCATCTTGCTGATCTCTTGTGTATTTCACAGAGCTAAATTTGCCATCTGACTACCATTGGTAAGCTTATATTACAGCAATAAATACTTCATGCCGCCAGGGAACTAAAAGTTTGATAACAGATGACTCACAAATCTTATTCTTCGACATATTACAATTATGTAACGTAATGTTACTGTTAGATTGCTTTTCAAATATACACTATTAGATGTTTTTTTCATAGTTTGAGGACACATAACATTGACATTTCTTCATATTTACATATAAAACAGTATCTACTTAAGACAAATTAAAGATAACATTGAAATATAAAATGCAGCTGATGTTGGCTTTCTTAGCTTTTCTCGTCATTTTGTAGGTTAAGTTCTTCAAAAATAAGATAGTTTCTGTCCCCATTTAATGATCCACTGCTAATTTAACTGCTGCCTAATTAACTTATCTAAGCTGGACATGAATCAAAGAAGATTGATGGAGCATGTATAAACTTCAGTCCACCAATTCAGCGATTTAGTCTTATTCTGTTTTTTTTTTGTGGTTATATACGTTACATATTTATCGTGACTGCTGACGAGTTTTGTAAGACGTTAGTTTGTTTCTTTTTTATAGTAGAATATTGAAACAGTCATATATATGACAGTAACTTTTCTCTACACTTAAATTCTTAAAATTTGCTCCTTATATTACATGTATTTAGACATTGAAGGGGAAAAAACGTTAAATGCATTGTAAACTACGTTATACGGGTTAGTCAACTTATCCTTGACAATGTCAAACAGTTTGAAACAGCGATTTATGCACTAGCAGACAAAACTCAACATTATTTAGGGCGAATACTAACATGTGTATAACAATGCGTATCTTCTATTATAACGTAAATATGTAAATTTGGGTAGTGTAATTGACGTTGACGTCATACGTTAACGCCCCAACGTACAGAGGGCTAACATGTGTCATTTTGTTTCTTATATAATGTAGTTTCAGAAAATCATGGTCAGCTCAAGGTCTATGTGGTTCTGTTCTATTGTGATACTTTCATGGTATTTTTCAGATTTTGCTCCATTTCGTTTTATTTCTATTTCGTTTCGTTGCGTTTCGTTTCGTTGCGTTTTGTTTCGTTTCGTTTCGTTTCGTTCCGTTCCGTTTCGTTTCGTTTCGTTTCGTTTTGGTTCCGTTTCTAGTTTTATAGGGACCCGTTCGAATGTCACTAAAACTATGCACTTCTTAATTTTCTTCCTTTCAAGGAAATGATATTTGTGTATTTTATAAGACGGTCGATTTTGTAAACGTGTAAATGATAAATTTGGAGGTCAAACTGTTCATACAGAGCTCATAGAAAACCTTTATATAAAGGAGGGCTAGAACAAGTTTGTGAAGAATCAGGTATGGATACATATTTTTATTTACGTTTCGAGTCTGATCCATTCAGAGTATTGGCAAATCTGGTACCTATATAAAGTGATTTCTTGTACCTTTACTGGTGTATGAGCACACCATGTTTTGCCGCCATTTTACATCGGCTGCCCGAATTCGGGTTGACATTTAAGCCTTTATTTCTCTCTCTCTCTCTCTCTCCCATTCTCTCTCTCTCTCTCTCTCTGGTGTAAATTTAGGTATTGTTTTATTGTTTTAATAAGATATACTACCATCATTGTAAATGCTCATGACCGGCCGGATTCATAAACCAAAATTACCTACTTTCGATATCATAAATTGTAATATATATAGAAAAAAGTACAATCCGATGAGGGACCCCAGTCACTATTTTCTAGTTTTCACTTATTTTTATTATTTCAACGTTGATTCAACGTCACGACGTCGAATCAACGACGATTCAATGACTATTTAACGTCATGCATATTTGGTATTGATTAAACTCGGAAAAATATAAAGGACAAAAACTTTCTGGCAAGGCAGTGCAATGAAATTAATCAGCCATTCGGAGCGAAACCGAATATGATTTACTATCGGACTTGCAATTCTCACGTGACGCCAGTACTCTTGATAAGCGAGTTCGGAGTTCCGCATTGCGCATGGGCACACTCAGATTTTGCTCTCGGAAGTCAGAGGTCATGAAACGCAAGAACGGTATACGCAAAGCATAACACACCAACATATCGACTAGTACTTGAATTTTCAAACGTTCCCTGTCTACTCTATCTTGCTAAAATAAGTGCTTATCCTTTTTCCCTGAGTTGAAAACAATTTTAAATCATATCAATGATTTGAATCATAAAACAGGTGTTTACTGTCGATTGACCAAGGTTATTAGTTTTCTCATTTTGGTGTACAATATCACAGTACATACATGTTTATATACAGACATATAAAAATACACCAAACCATTCTGTATAGAATTATAAGAGACTATGTACATCATACATTACATATAGATTTATCTTGTCTTATCACAGCTGACCAAATATGCTAATAAAAAGTAGTTAAAAAAATACAGCGAGCATTGAATATTACTTTCTACTTGCGTGGCACTGCATCCATGGTGCCAGTACAGTCCCTTCCCAAAAATTACACAATGTAATCAATGGTTTCCCCCTCCTCAGCCACACGACACATGAATTTACCAAAAAGCGGCACAGTCAGGTCCAGAGAAACATGTGGCGGAAACCAATGTCCAAACAGCATGCCCCCCTGCACCGACTTTGTGCTCCGTGGGGATGAAAACGGGGAAACACTTTGACCAACAAAAAAAAAACAAAAAAGAAGAAGCACATAAAAAAGTCACCTATGTGGAAAAAAAACAAAACAATTAAACGAATTAAAATGAAAGAAGTAAATAGAATTTCCGCCGTGTGCATCCAAGAGGAAAGTGAGCATCACGCATAACAATACCTGCGGGACATCCGCCCTCCACACCAACGGACCAAGGGAAAGAACCCGCGAGTCACAAAGTATCTACTCACCAAGGAACTAGTACCAGAGTGTCACGTAGAGCTTCTTTGCGTACCACCCCCGCCTCTCGAGGAACAGTGTGCCCAGAGCAAGCGGTGGCCCAAGGGTGTGGGTGATGGATGACAGGACAATGCCCACTTACCTCTTTGATAGAATAACACGCTTTTTACCAAAGCTGTACAGGTACACAAGTTCACAACAATAAAAATCATTACGTTACGAAACAAATGGAATAAGTAAAACATCATTTGCAATTAAAAAATGCCTTCTCTGTAATATCATGGCGCAGGTTTTGGCTCATATACGGACTAATTCAGGGTTGGATAATAAAACCACGAGTTTTTGCTCATCTGACAACGAGTCTAAATGGGGCACAATTTCAAGTGCTTTTCCTAAGATCATCATATACGTGACAATATAAAATGGCATGTATTTCATTTTCAATTACATTGCAGAATGGGCACAATCGAAGATCTTCCGCTAACCTTTCATAACGGCCTGTTTCTATCCTTAACGGGGCAACACCGCATCTAAATTTACTAAAGGCAGCTCTATGACTAGGTGGCAGTATAACTTTACAATAGCTTTCTGTACCGAAATTAGTTTTCATTAGCTTGTAAACCCGTAATTTATTACGGCCTTTACCAGACGGTCCTACTTCGCTGTTAATTCGACCCTGCCATTGAGCAACAAAATTCTCAAATACCTTATTTTCAGCGCATTGTATAAAACGTAAAGATGATGCAATAGGTTGAGCAATATCAGTGTACTGAGATAAATCATTAGCAGTTAAAAATTCTGAGATTGAAAAATTCCAGTTCCTGCAAGACTTATTCGACTTTGACGCAGCCCACAGCGCAATTCGTTTATTAAGTCTGTTGGTATCCATTAATGTTAATTTAGCCCAGTACGAGCACACACTCTTCCACTGACGCACAGAGGTAGGTTTCCAACCCATTTCACCAGCGATAGTGACCAAGTAAGCGTAACGATGACCTATCGGATTTTGCAACACTTGACCACTGACCTTTCTGCTGCAGTCCAACCGGAGGCTTGAAACTCCGAACTCGCTTAAGTTCCCGGAGTGACGTCATCGGATGGTCACGTGGGTAGACTGGTTGGCAAAAGATAGCGACAGACTGTGGTCTTCTATGAGACTTTGCTGAAAAATTATATCCACTGAAGTGCGCAAAATGTACTTTGGAAAGCTGCAAATAAATAGCAACCATTGCTAATATTGGCTTATTACGAAAATGTTATGTAATAACTTAAATTCATTTAATTACTCGATGTGGACATAACATGAAAACTTATGAGGCTTGGTCGATACAAATTATACCGAAATCATCAAAGTTAGTCTGTTTATAACGATGTTCCCCATATGGACTCCTTCATGATTTCTAATTTAAGTACAGAGCAGTGAAAATTTAAACTAATGTTAACAAAACCGACCAAACAAACAAATTGTTTTCTGCGACTAATTAAATGCTGAAATTTTATAATAACAATAAAATATACACCCAATCAATTCAAATTAGTGAACAAACAAATGTAGGCCCCTGAGTGCATGTGTTAGTCTAATGTTTCAGCTACAAATGTTTAATTTTATTCATTCTTCTGTATTTTAAACGAGACATATAGATGTGCATGCAATTCAAAAAGTATAAAATAGTTCATTTATATTACATTTTGGTATTATGATTATAAATCATCACATTTCAGACACATAAACCGCACATCACCGCCAGTCAAGTTAATTTAAATATAATGAAGATGCATTTAGGCAAGGTTCGGTACCTGTTTAGTGACCATGTTTGACTGTATACGACTGTTCATTTTGATTCTGTTTCATTCACTTTATAAGTCAACATATGTTATCAAAAAGATAAAACAAAAATATTAAATCAATTCGACGATTTAATTTATTCAGTCATGAGCTAGGCCGATGTCATCCAGAAAGAAACTGCTGTATGACTAGCAATTTTTCTGTCCTTATTTCAATACCATTCTTGTACTTGAAAAAAAAGTTTTGTTAAAAAAATTGTCCTGAAAAATTAATTTTGATATTCCTTATAGCAAAAAGGTGATGTTTTATTGATTTAGTAAGTAATTCACCAAAGTATTTAAATGGTATAATAAGTAATTTATACCAATGTTTTGTGTTTATGCAAAACAGCGCAGATGATATGTCTTTGCTATTAACACTTTGTTTTAACACAAGCTATTTTTGTTCATGGACGAATATTAATAATTGAACAATCTATCAAATTGACTCAAGGTATCAGTATAACTATTACAGAGTGTTTATTTCTTGTTGACCAAAACACCTAACCGGGGTACAAGTCACAAACAGGTAAACAATTATGAACATGAAAACATTTGCTTTGGTTTAAACATATTTTATTTCGAAAAATCTATGTACAACATATATTGTAACAATATCTATATAAGGATACGAAAATAAGGAGATGAAAACATTTGGAGGAAAGTTGCACGACAATGCTTATAGCATTGAATTCTACAGCGGTAACTAGTACTCTGATAAGCAAAAAATTTGCATTTAAACATGTATGCATCCTGGCACAAACCCTGAGCATTTCAGTAGACCCTACCTTCCATGAGGTGGATGTACCGTACAAGTTTAAGTCGTCTGAATAAATAAATCTGAACAAGCAGCACCGGTCCAGGTCAGGCTGCTCATTAAGAGCTGTTCGACTGGCCGCCATTTGCGAGTTATTTTATAGTAAAATCTACGCAAGTCTTTTAAAGTGCAGGTGCAGCCAGATGTTTTCAGAAAGCGAACTGATAAATAATAACAGAAGATTTTAAACAAAAAACAAATGACTTGGAATATTCAGTTATTCATTTTAATATGGTATCTTCATCAGCAAAGCTATGGGAAGGGGTTTCCTTTCCTGACATATTTTTTTCACTGACTGACATTCGAGAAAGCTGTGCTTTTCAGCCACGGAGACTACTTATATGGGCAGCGGACACACGTATGCTTGCCAAAAGCATGTCTACGTCCTTATTCACTGCACGGAGCTTTTTCTCTCGGCGTTCATAGCAGAGATTGCGGGAAATGATGGAGGCCAATGTAAAAGTAGCGAGAATTAACATTTTACTGATTACAGTTCATTTCAAACTAGAAAAAAAAGAAGGAGACAGGGTTAAACTACTTTTGCATATTGGCAGAAATTTGGTTGCTGTCCGATGATCTACACCATCCGCCCGTTAATTCACAATATCACCTTACACGAGCGTGAAACTCAGTTATCTCCTTGTTTGTCACAATATGCTCCCTGTCGATGACAAGGGGCTTACTTTGCCTATCACTCTATTAAAATGCAGAGTTATTTTGATCCTGTCTAAAAGTACACGTGGAATAATTAACAAAATTAGCTCAGCAAGGCGCCTGGAAATGTTTAGTAATACGTGTAAAATGGGGCGCACTGTGGCGAGAACGCACAAGGTATTTTCAACAAACTTTTGCTATCAACAAATGAATAAAGAACATCTATAGCTCCTGCAAGTGTCTGAATTCTAAAATTCCGCAGTATTTAGTTGTGCTTTTGCTTTAAAATGAAAGTAAACAAAGTGCACACCTCTAACACAGATAAATCCCGAATTTTCTCGGGCTCTTGACCCGAATTTACATAATATACCAGTTCTCCTCCCAATTTTCACCAGGTATCATTGTCACCGTTTCAATAGGGTGTATTCTAAAAGTATCATCCGCTAGTAAATAATACTGTGGTTTCTAGTGTTTCAGAACTTCAAATATAAAGTGACACATGGCGTCGAAATAACGTTTGGTCGACGTTCGACGTTGGTGCTTTGTTGATACAACGTAAATTTGACGTTGTGTCATGATGTCACACCGACGTCGAATGATGTTATTTTTATGTAATTTGCCTAGTCTGTTGAATCTCCGTTTTCCCACCTGTCGTAAGTTACCTTTGGCGGCAACGATACTTTTTTTTACAGAATGGCGACTGCTGACGCTGTAGATGACGGCAGTGTGTTTGAAGGTGACGAGTTTTCAGACAGGGCTAACCGACATGGAACTTCGGACGAACTGATTGATCCATGGTGCGACCTGTGTTTTGACAAGACTAACAAAAAGATTGACGCCTCGGGATTCTGTCGAGACTGCAATACTTTCCTGTGTAAGTCATGTCTTGATGCCCACAAGATGTTCCCTTCCATGGAAAACCATAAAATACTACAAGGTGGAAGAATGCCAAAGACACAAGCTGACAGACCTGTCAAATATTCCGACTGTGACATACACAGAGGTAAGGTAAAGGACCATTTTTGTATGGATCATAGTAAAATGGTGTGCAGTCAATGCATAACCGACTTTCACATGACATGCAAACAAAAGCTTATACCCGACCTGTGTACAGATCTCGACTCCTTGGACCTTCAGGACCTCAGGAATGTAACTGAGACAGTCAAGAAAAATATAAATTATGTCAAAACCAATTTGGAACAAAATAAAGATATCATAAAAAGTCAAAAAAATGAAATGATAAAAGAGGCAACGCAATTACGAGATAAACTGATTTCGAACATACAAAACGCGTATTCGAGTACACTCCACAATATAAACAATGCTTATGACAAGAAAGTGGCACACCTGTCTAACCAGGTGTTTGCTCTGTCAGATATGATTACCTCCCTTAATCAAACTCTCTCAAAACTTGACAAGATTATTGGCGTAGACATTACTCCTCATGTGTTTATAAAACTTCAAAATATGGTTGCAAACGTCCACCAGAGTCAGACAGAATTAGCTGAATTGGAGAAACAGCTTTGCAAAGTAGACCTCTTATTCTCTACAAGCCCTGAAATATCAGCCTTCCTGTCAGCAAACGGTTTGTTAGGCAGTGTCAAAGAAGTTTCATCACAACTAGGCATCACGATGCCGACACCAGAGATAGCTTTTCCCAAAGCATCAAGAAAAACCAGCAAATCAAAGACACGGGCCGGTAGGATTGCCAGAGATATAATGCAAAGTAAAGCTACAAAAATGACGCCTTTGATTATGAAAATGACAGATGATAAACAAACTTGCAATATCAGTGGAATGGCTGTTACACGTAATAACCTGCTACTTCTAGCTGACTTCAGTAACAAGAAAGTGAAGGTTGTCTCACCTGACAATAAGTTACTGTCATCTCTGGCACTGTCTGGTCAACCATATGACATCACTGTAATAGATGACACAACAGCAGCAGTTGTTACAAATGATAGAAAACTTCATATATTAGATGTATCTGATGCAGGCTCAATGGCGATACAGAGATCAGTGTCACTGGGATACTGGGCATGTAGTGTAGCGCCATTTAACAATAATCTTGTAGTGATTAAGTGGACTGAACCAAGATGTGTGAAAATGATCACTATGACTGGAACTGAGCTATGGTCCCTATCAACAGATCAAAATGGTCAACAGCTGTTTGAATGGCCACGTTGTGTTATAACAACTACCATAAATGACAAACTGACCGTCATAGTAACTGACTATAACAAGGATACAATAACACTGCTGGATGGTAACAATGGTGATGTTATCAAGATAGTCGATGTGAAAGGGAAGGGTCCTCTTGGTCTCACTGTTAATGATGGTAATGTCTATGTTTGCTGCAGGAGGACAAGAGAAATATGTGTCTGGTCAGCTGATTTTAGTCAGAGTAGGATTCTTCTGTCAGGCAGTGATCTTCAGCCGAGAGTGCTGGGCATAGTTTACTGTAATAACACTGATGAAATCTTCATCTGTTATTATGAGGCGGACACAGTCGACCGCTTTAAGTTGTCATAAACTAATAGTACACACTGACAGACATACTGTAGTAACACATTTTTGATGTTCTTTTTCCGATTTATTATCGTCTCTGAAGCCTTAACATGTTCAAACTTTCGTGACTAAGTAGCTGCTGGAGACACATTAAACCAACGTCAGATCAACCTCGATGCGACGTCAGAACGTCGCATCGACGTTAATACGACGTTACTTTAACATCATGACGTGGTACGGATGTAAATACAAAGATTTTTCAAGATCGATTCATCGTGCGGACGTTAAAGTTAAGTAACTACATGAAATTTTCATGTACCAGTGCGAGGAAAAGGGAACATTTAAACAATCTCATCAGTATTCACTGTTCACTTCACAGATACACAAAGCTCCACAGATCTACAGATATAATGTTGCAACAGCATCATGAAGCCTTTATGATCATTATGAATTTTTTATTACTATGATTATTATTATTCTTTTTTCACTCTCATGTTTCCGAGGAGGCTGGAATTACCAAATCCATATGAGCCGCGACACGAGAAAATCAACAAAAGTGGTTGTGCGCCAAGCGCTGACTCAGATTAGCCTGGGCATCCTCCAGGTGTGATCAGAATCTTCGCTGTCCGCATGGAGGTAGCTTAGACCCTTACCTACCCTTTAAGCGCTTAATGAAGAGCCCGATCAGACCGGGTGGATGCCAAGGCTGATCTGAGTCAGCGCTGGGCGCACAATCATTTTGTTGGTTTTCTCGTGTCGCGGTTCATATAACAACCTGTAACTCCTGTCACAAAGTGTGTTCGTGTCCTCGTGGTGTGTGTGTGTGTGTTTGTTGGGGAAGGGGGGCCTCTGACACCTACACTATAGGAAATATTATCATACCGAAGTATTTAAACATTTTCTTTTTCTTTCTTTTTTTTTCAAAAATTGTCTGAGGCATGAATCTATTAGATGCACTTTTATGTGATATGTTATATCAGACAGGTTGGAAGCTTTTGCCTCACGATGTTCTTGTCCCAGTTTCTAACTTAGTTTCAAATTTAAATGAAAATATTTAATCTAAATGGAAACTGTGCTCAACTTTTATTTTTTATTATTCCTTTATTTTTGCATTGCAAAGTATCTCAGCCTGCGCAGTTTTGTCAAAAGGTTATTGCAGCTTTCTCACAATGTCAATTTCGTAATGTTCAGATTTTAACCAAGACTTATATTAGCTTGTTCACTAAAGTATCTTTTCATTGAAGGCAAAGAAGAAGAAATCTTGCTAGTCAAAAAGATCCGACAACAAATATTAAGGTGTATATGAAAATATTGAGCCACGACGAGAAAACCAACAAAGTGGCATGGGCTCCCAGTGAAGACTCAGATCAACCTGGGTATCTGTCCAGTTTGAGCAGATTTTTAGCTGTCCGCATGGCGCTGGCTTAGACCCTCAACAACCCTTTAAGCGCACATCGAAGACTCTGATCAGACTGGGCGGATGCCCAGGCTGATGTGAGTCTGCGCTGTGCAAACAACCTCTTGGTTGGTTTTCTCGTGTCGAGGCTCATATGTACTACAGAGGAAGGAAATGATCTGTTTTGGCCCTGTTACATGTACTCGAAACAGACTGGTCATGCCACGCAAAAAGGCGAAACAGCAAAGACTCAAATTAGTCGTCTAAGTTTGGTTTGGGCATGTATTTTTCACAGATGGGTGGACCCTGGTCGCTCAGTAGGTTAAGAGCTGGCCTACTGATTTAGCGGTCCCAAGATCGAGACCCCCTCCAGGCAGAAATCTTTTCAACAGTAAGTGGGGTTCTATTGCACACAGCCTTCCATTATTATCCACTCATCGTCCTGGTATGACTGAAATAATGTTGCAAAGGACGTGAAATTGCAGGTCATTCATCCATTATACCACAGATGCGCTGACTGGTCCGAGTCTTTGCATGTCGTGGCTCGAATGGGTATAAAGTGACTGGACATTTCTGGGGAAGCAACTGAGCTGTTTCCATTTTGCTTCTCTGCTGAATGGGGGTCAACTCTTTCAATGGGACAATTTCCTCCCTTGAGCAAATACTTTCCTTTTGGGATAGACTCCATCATGGAACCAGGCACCGAGGTTATAAAACGTATTTACATGCTCAACTCAGCTGAGTATGAAATTTTACCTGCTAATAAATAGCAAATTACTGGTAAGAACAGGAGGTTTCTTGATCAGTTTAGCCAAATATGACTTTTTCTCTGCTTATGAATATGAAAATGCCAACATTTGTTGGCATTTTCATATTTATCAGCAGAGAAAAGTTCATGCTCAGCTGAGCACGAAAACACTTTTATAACCTTGGGGTCAGGGAAGGAATCAGGAAGTCACAATTGCTCCTTTTTGTACAAATGCTATTAAAACCTGGAGGTAAATGTATACTGTAAATAAATGCATAATTAGACATTGCCATCATACTTATTTGAAAATTTCATGCTCAGCTGAGCACGAAAAACACTTTTATAACCTCGGGACCAGGGAAGAAACCAGGAAGATGGACGGACGCTCGGCGCCCCGTTACTGCGGCTATGGATACGTTCCGCTGAGGTGCGGGGGTAACGTCGATATGAGAATTGAAATATGATGATGAGAAACCAGGAAGTCACAATTGTTCCGTTGAAATTTTACCTGCTAATAAATAGCAAATTACTGATAAGAACAGTTGGTTTCTTGATCAGTTTAGCCGAATATGATTTTTTCTCTCCTTATGTTGGCATTTTCAAATTTATCAGCAAAGAAAATTTCATGCTCAACTGAGTTGAGCACTGAGCACGTAAAAACTTTTATAACCTTGGGGCCAGTGAAGAAACCAGGAAGTCACTATTGCTCCTTTTTGTACAGATGCTATTAAAACCTGGAGGTAAATCTATACTGTAAATAAATGCATAATTAGACATTGCTATCATACTTATTTTTGTAAACATGATGTGTTATGTATCTTGTACATAAATGAAAAACAGAACAAATGCTTTCTTATCCATTACAACCCTTTCGTTTAGACATAACACAAAGCACATACCTCAAACCAGAAAGTTTTCTGAGTGAAATGGATGAGTGAGTGAGTGAACTCTGGTTTAAAGTCCCACCAACAACTAAGTCATACAGAGACCGGACCTCGGTTTAGTCTCATTCGAAAGACAGGGGTAGCCGGGTATCGATCTTGCAATCCCTGGATCGGTTGTCTAGCCTGTTATCAACTACACTACCGCCGCTCCTGAAATGGACGTAAAGGAGGCAACTATTTGAAAGTTGTGGTGGAATGGATTTGCAAGTTAACAGTTAACCCGGCGTTGTTATACTGATGAAGTATAGGTCATTTGCGAAAAAGTGGAGGGCAAAAAATCGATTTTATTTCTTTACAACTGAATAAATCTTCACGAAACTTTGCAGACCTTAATCTATTACCCATACGAACTCATGCAAGGAATCTCAGATTTTTTGACAGTTAAATACAAAATTGTCAGATCAACTTCATGTTAAAATCTGTCCCTAATCTTTACGCTTGGTTGGTGCAGTTTTTGGAACAGCCAGTGTAGTACACACTATATTATGTGCATCCCTTATATGGACATTTACTTATATATAGGGGAAACACACAAGAAAATCCTTTTCAAATGACTGGCCAATTATCTCAAAAGCCTCTTGTTTACTCAGTAGTGAGTGAACACATTTCAGACCACATGGTAATTTGTGAATGAATTGTAGTATTAGTATAGTAACTATAGAACAACAATGGCTGTTGTACCATTATGATTACCTCCTATGTAAGGATGGCATAAAACTGAGAAGAAAAATGGTAATGATTAATAGAGAAACTTTTTATTCAAATGTCAAAAAATTCTACATTTCCTAGCATGAGTTCGTATAGGTAACAGATTATGGTATGCAAAGTTTCATGAAAATCTATTCAGTGCTAAAGAAATTAAATCGATTTTTTGCCCTCCACTTTTTCGCAAACGCACTATACTCATTCAAGATCACAGCACAGAAATGTGAACTAAAATTTGTGTTTGTGAAACACTATAACCCCAACCATATGCCTGCCACTAAAAGGATCAAACTTAAGAATATCTAAGACAGAAAATAAGTTACCTCATCTTTACAAAAGTATCTTACTCCTCAAGAAGTACTGTTATGCTGAAAATCAGTTTTCTAGTGGTTCAGAAGTTCACATAAAATGCCAAATTCAAACAAGGGCCATAACTCCATAAAGATTTTACAGAATTCTGCCATAAGTTAAATAATCTACTGCTCATACCCAACCAGTCTACCAGATATCAAGGCCATAGCTCAAATAATTTTGAGTTATTTTGCTAACAAGATATTATCTCTTTCTTCTTAAAAGAGACATAACTCATAAATGGGTCATAGCTTGGAAAAGGAAATAGATATGTATTAGTTATTCTTCTCTTAGGAATCCATTTATTAAATCTCAATATCGTATTCCCAGAGATTCTTGAGCCCAGAAGCTCCATAAGTATTGAACATCAGGGGAAATAACTAATTAATGAATACAGTTATCTAACCTTTACTTAAATATTTAACTCATCAATGGCAACTACTTTATCAAAAACAAGTTTCCTACGTCAAGCAGCTCTAAAGCTGGAAAAATGCAAAATTAGAACAAGGGCAAAAACTCCATTAAAACTTCACAGAATTATCCCAAAACTTAATCAGGTAATTTATTCCTCATACCTAATCAGTATACCAAATGTCAAGGCCATAGCTCAAATATTTTTTTTGTAGATATCTTGCTTACTAGATTGACATCTCATTTTTTAACGGGGCATAACTCCAAAATGAGAGAGAACCGATAAAAGAAAAGAATATGGGTCGTTTTATAAAATTGCAATTTCTATGCACAGTGGCTCTTGAGCCCAGTAGCTGCATAAGTATTGACCATCAGGGCAAATAACTCCATAATTAATGAATACAGAGTAACCTAATCTTTCCTAGAATATTTAATACATCAAGGGGTACTATTATACTGAAATTCAATTTCCTAGGTCAAGCTGTTCTAAAGTTGGAAAAATGCCAATTTAGTACAAGGGCTTTTATGCAATTCTCCCAAAACCTAATCCGGTAGTCTACTCCTCATACCCAATCAAGTATATCAAATATCAAGGCCATAGATTAAAAAGTTTTTTGAGGTAGCTTGCTAACAAGATTTGCAGGTAATTTTGTTTAAAGGGGCCGCCTTACTCCAAAAATAGCCATCAGAGGAGATTGCAAATCCCCCGACCGAAGGCCCCCTGCGCCTTGGTAAACAGGGTGCACTTCAAAACGCATATAAATAGCAGTGCTGGAAATGGCCAGTGGCCCGGTGGCCAAATGCTCCTAATTTTTGTTTCGGGCCACCAGAAATCTCCAAAATATGGCCTCTAGTGGCCCAAATTTATCTTTCTGGCAATACTAAATGAATGGAAACTTTAGCTAGTGGATAATTTGGGCCACTGAAAGTTAGGCCTGCTAACCACATTAAAATTGCGAGTTTCCAGCACTGAAATAGTATATTGTCATTCTTCTATGCTCCTTATTGACATTATCTGATTAACAGATGCACGATTATCTAACACTCAGACCAAAACAGTATGCCAAATTGCTAAAAAGAGGTAAAATTTCAAATAGCAATCATGTAGACAATGTATTGCATATGATACATTCAACATTTCAAAATGAAAGTACAAGCCCTACAAATCTAATTTTGAGCTCTCTAGTAAGTGAATTTGGACAAAGAATCCAAATCTGTAAAAAAAAATATTTTTTTTTTGTGTGTGTGTGTGTGTGTGGGGGGGGGGGGGGGGGGGGGGGGGGGGGGGACTCGGAAAAGTATGAAAGCAAGAGTTGTCATTCTTGTATGAGACAAACTGTCATGATCTGATCTCCATATCTGTGAAGTATCATAAAATTATTTCAAAGGGTATTCAAGTTATGGAGCGGACACTAAATCACACCTACAACCATCAAGGGGAAATAACTCAAAAATTTAATAAGCAAGAGTTGTCATTCTTGTTCCCGACACATCAGCATGACCTGTTCTACATAACTATGAAGTATCATGAAAATATTCCAAAGGGTATTCAAGTTATGGAGCAGACACGAATTCACACCTAAAACCATCAAGGGGAAATAACTCAAAAAGTAAGAAAGCAAGAGTTGTCATTCTTGTTCGCGACACATCGCCATGACCTGTTCTACATATCTGTGAAGTTTCATGAAAATATTTCAAAGGGTATTCAAGTTATGGAGCGGACACGAAATCACACCTAAAACCATCAAGGGGAGTGAGTGAGAGAGTGAACTCGGGTTTAACGTCCCACCAACAACGAGGTCATATGCAGACGGGACCTCGGTTTAAAGTCTCATCCGAAAGACGGGAGAAGCGGGGGATCGATCCTGGGACCCCTGGATTGGTAGTCTGGAGTGTTATCCACGAAGTTATGGAGCGGACACGAAATCACACCTAAAACCATCAAGGGGAAATAACTCAAAAAGTAAGAAAGCAAGAGTTACCATTCTTGTTCGCGACACATCGTCATGACCTGCTCTACATATCTGTGAAGTATCATGAAAATATTCCTAAGGGTATTCAAGTTACAGAGCAGACACAAATCTGCCAAATATTCACCAAATGGGAGATAACTCAAAAAGTACAAAAGCAAGAGTTACCATTCTTGCATGCGACACATCGCCATTACCTGTTCTACATAACTGTGAAGTATCATGAAATTATTCCAAACGGTATTCAAGATATGGAGCGGACAAGAAAATGTTTACGGACGGACAGACGGACGGACAGACGGACGGACGCCAGGCTCATCGCTATATCCCCCGAACCTTTCAGTCGGGGGAATAAAAATAGCCATCAGAGGAGATGGCAAATCCCCCGACCGAAGACCCCCATGGGCCTTGGTAAAAAGGGTGCACTTCAAAACACATATTAGTAATATATTGTCGTTCTTTTATGCTTCTGATTGACATTAACTGTTAACAGATGCATGATTATCTAACACTCAGACTAAAACAGTATGCTTGACTGCTAAAAAGAGGTAATATCTCAAACAGCCACCATATACACAAATGTATAGCATACGATACATTCAACTTTCAAAATGTGTGAATAACATCTAAAATACAAGCCCTACAAACCTAATTTTGAGCTCTCTAGTAAGTGAATTTGGACAAAGAATCCAAATCTGGAAAAAAAAAATTTTTTTTTTTTTGGGGGGGGGGGGGGGGGGGGGGGGGGGGGGGAGGGGGGTGCAGAAGGGGGCACGGGAATGTGGAGGGGTAAGAGAGAGTTAGGAACACTGATAAGATATCACAGCATGATCATCAATATTCTAAAAGGTTCACGGTTATTCAAATTCTGGAGCTGGCCAGGGTTATACAGTTATGGAGCAGAGACTCAAACAGCAGCTCAAACTACCAAAGGGAAATAATTCACTAGGTCTAAAAGCAAGAGTTACCATTCATGTATGAGACAAATTGTCATGACCTGTTCTGCATATCTGTGAAGTATCATGAAAATATTTCAAAAGGTATTCAAGCTATGGAGCGGACACTTAAAATCATCAAAGGGAAATAACTCCAAAAGTAAGAAAACAAGAGTTGTCATTCTTGTTCGCGACACATCCTCATGACCTGTTCTACATATCTGTGAAGTATCATGAAAATATTCCAAAAGGTATTCAAGTTATAAAGCGGACACGAAATCACACCTAAAACCATAAAGGGGAAATAACTCCAAAAGTAAGAAAGCAGGAGTTGTCATTCTTGTTCGCGACACATCCTCATGACCTGTTCTACATATCTGTGAAGTATCATGAAAATATTCCAAAAGGTATTCAAGTTATAGAGCGGACACGAAATCATACCTAAAATGATCAAGGGGAAATAACTCCAAAAGTAAGAAAGCAAGAGTTGTCATTCTTGTTCGCGACACACCGTCATGACCTGTTCTACATATCTGTGAAGTATCATGAGAATATTCCAAAGGGTATTCTAGTTATAGAGCGGACACGAATCTGCCAAAAAATCACACCTAAAACTATCAAGGGGAAATAACTCAAAAAGTAAGAAAGCAAGAGTTGTCATTCTTTTTCGCGACACATCGTTATGACCTGTTCTACATTTCTGTGAAGTATCATGAAAATATTCCAAAGGGTATTCAAGTTACAGAGCGGACACGAATCTGCCAAAAAATCACCAAATGGGAGATAATTCAAAAAGTACAATAGCAAGAGTTACCATTCTTGTACGCGACACTGCGTCATGACCTGTTCTACATAACTGTGAAGTATCATGAAAATATTCCAAAGGGTATTCAAGATATAGAGCGGACAAGAAAGTGTTTACGGACGGACGGACGGACGGACGGACGCCAGGCTCATCGCTATATCCCCCGAACCTTTCGGTCGGGGGATAAAAAGGAGAGATTAGTCAGATAAGAAAAAAAAAAATAAGGATCATCTACTTTATGACGAGGAATCCACATATAAAATTTTAAGACCCTAGCATGCTCGGTTCCTAAACAGTTGGAGACATTAAAAAGTGTGAAGGATGACGCACAAGCCCAAAGCAATATGCCCAACCAACTTTTTCAAAGTTGGGGGCATACAAAATTTATGGTGAATGGATACATCAGCTGTGCCGCTTCAAGTAAGAGCAAATTCTTTCCTTTAAGTGTTGATCCCATTGAGAAAGGAGACAAAAGGAACTGGTACAGTTGCTTCCCTTTCACCTTATGTGTATGTGATCTTCCCTAGATGTTTCTGTGTAGCAAGTTTGAAAAATCTAGCTCTTTAAGTAAGTAAGCTATAGAAGGACCAGATTAAATTGATGAATAATGATGGCTTGAACCAAAACAAGATATTTTTGTTTGAATATATTACATTTATTTTTCTACAATAAATTACTCATTGTTAAACAAGGCAACCTATAAAGGAACTATGCAACATAAAGCTGTCTTACAGCAAGTAACAACAGTCAAGACCATGGTGAGCCACAACACGCAAAAACGGTAACTGGACATCTCGGCCCATAACAAAGTCTGCCTTCACAATCTCGGCCCAGACATATATAGTATTGCGGCTTGCTTTAATGGTGTTTCTCGCCAATTTATTTCATCAATTTACTTTTGAAATATAATGTTCATACAGACTCGAATCTGCATTTTAGTCATAGAGATTATCCAAAACGATATGGTGTAACAAAGTCAGATCATCTACACTAACTCGTCCTATACCAAACTTGGTCTTGGAGTTGCATACCATCGATAAAAATATCGTAGAAAATGTGTGCATTAATATTCACAGGGACTACTGGAGGTTGATGGAGGGGGGGGGGGGGGGTGCAGTCAAGTCAAATTTCAAAATACGCCATCTTCTTTATGGGAAACGCATTGACATATGCATGATTTCACGTGTAAGAAAGCAAACTTTGATAATCAACTCATAAACAAAATTTTTGGCATGAATTCAAAGAACAATTATTTGTTTTTGCATAGAATTGTTTCCTATACATGTCTCTGGTATAAGACCTTGGAGAATTGATTTAAAGTTACTGTTTAGCAACTAATAGCAAGTATATTGAATAAAATACCCCTGTGTGATTATGTATACATTGTACATATGGACCGAGTGTTTTACGGGCCGACTTTCTAATGTGCACAGTCCATGCACTGGGATGGCTATACTATCTTGTTCAACACTGTTTTTAGACGTAGTAATTATTATACACATCATTTGTATCTATTCTATTTATTGTCTGGATACCGTTCTATACCCATGTGCAGACTTTGCTATGGGCCAAGTTTGTAATGGGCTGAGATTGTCATGGGCCGAGTTTGTTATGGGCCGAGTTGTCCCGGAATCGCCAAAAACGATGCATAACGCATGTGGACCAGCAAAGTCTCAGACCTACCTGTGCTTTTATCTACATGCACAAAATAATGGCTGTAGTATGATTAAATAGATTTGGACTGGTAAGAGTCTCTCTTATCATAAGTAAATGAGCCGCGACGCGTGAAAACCAACGTGGTTGTGCACCCAGCGCAGACTCAGATCAGCCTGGGCATACGCCTAGTCTGAGCAGAGTCTTCCCAAAGCGTTTAAAGGGTAGCTAAGGGTCTAAGCTACCTTCATGCGGGCAGCGAACTCTGATCAGACTGGGCGGATGCCCAGGCTGATCTGAGTCTGAGCTGGGCGCACAACCACATTGTTGGTTTTCTCGCGTCGCGGCTCAAATTTTTTGTGTGTTGTGGTTCAGAGTGGTCTGCCATTCTCCACAGGCAATGTACAGAAAATTGTCAACACTAGTTTCACTATTACAAAGTTATTTAATTTTTATTCTGGTGCAGAATCTCTTGCCCTTTCAATGAACCATGTACCTAAAATTTGCCTGTTGAATATGTAAACTTGTGCTCTTGTGTTACTGTTACTTGAACGTCCACGGTAAACAGCTATGGTCATGTCAGGATGGTCAGTTGCCCTAACCACACCATTCCTGGACAGGCTTAGACCTAAGCAATTAACCAGCACTAAGTGCACTTACTTTCACCAGTAACTGACAACTGCCATGCTGGAATCAGCGGAAGGAGAAATAAAAGTTAGTGGCCAGACCAGGTATCGAACCCAGGACCTCTGGCTTATAAGTCGGACGCCCTACCAACTGCCCTATGGGGCAACACTTTCTGGCCATGTTCATAAATGGCTGAAATATTTTAAGATTAATACTATATTTATATCAAAAAGAATTGATCAGAGTGCTAATCTGGTCTAAGGAGAATAGCTATGTACACTTTCAAGGGAAGGAAGTCTTTAGTTTTCATTTTTGTCTCCCTACTGTAAGGGTCAACTTTAAAAATTTGCTCCTGTAGGAGCAAATTCTTTCCTTTAAGAGCAGACACTGTTTTAGAAGTCCCATGGCATCCAGGGAAGATAAAATGAAATCACAAAAGTTATTTCTCTTTATACAAATGGTGGTAAAACCCCCAGGTGTGCCAAAAACCCCAGGTGTGCCATACGCTATAAAAGCATGTCTGTTCTTTCAGGTCTGTAAAATAAGTATCTTTGGTGGATCAATGTGATAAAGATCAGATTTAATTCTTGATAATATTGGTTGGCTTGACGTTGCCTTCATCAACCGGTGTGAATGACAAACGGTAGTATGGAGACTCTATTCAGTCATGATGTCAGGACTTGTGTGCACAATCTACTTGCCCTGATTAGTCTAAATATGACATTTCAATTCAGAAAGTGACCTGTGTACATGTGTGTGCAAACTGATCAATCTCATCAATGATTATGCATAAATTCTCATGTCACAGTCCCTTTGAAGTACAATATGCTGTTTGAATAAAAAAATGGTATTGTAAGTTTTGTGTAAACAGTAAAATGTTTAGATAAGCCTGCGCATGTCTGATAAAACACATCTCCGAACAAAAAAAAATACCAAATGTTGCAGTCTGGCAAGAGCCTTCATTTCTTTCTCATCCATGCATAGTGAGTGTGAACAGTGGAGGGTCTGATCAGACTGCACATACATGCAGGCTGGGCTGAAAATCTGACTCCCGTACACTGTTAACAATCTTTTGTATGTCACAGCTGATGGCTCACCTAAAAGTACGGCTGAAACAGGCTCTTTGTTAATTTTTTTGTTCTTTTTATTTTATTTTATTTTTTTTATTTTTTTTTAGTTTTTTTTTTATTTACTTTTTTTGAGAGCATGCCCTCCTTTAAATATGCATTAATCTGAATTGTGCATTTTGTCTATTCTTAATCATGAAAAACTTGTCATTATAACACAATTGCTAGTATGTTCTTGAAATAAGTACAATCTATCATCATTTTATCATGATTGAGGAAACATGGAACAAAAAATAACTAGAGCAAGTGAGCAGGGGCTCACGTATACCCGCATCCAGTGCCATCGGCTAATGAAAACTTACTTTACCACAAACCTACAATAAAAAGGTTTAACGCAAAACTTTGACGTAAAGTTGACGAACGGACGGATAAACGAACGGATGGAATGATAAAAACGGGGGGTATAAATATTAACGGAACACAAATGATCATGCTGTTATAACTGAAAGACTTGTTCATAAATAATACAAATGTTCATACAAATAAACAACAAGAATTCCGCGGAATGCTATGTCGCACCTGCTGTGTGCCTTCACATTAAGAACTCAATGAATATACTAAGTGGTTCTGGAGAAAAAAGTTGATTATATTGGTTTTGCTATTTTTATTAATGGTGACCATCTTGGATTCTTGACCCGCCCAAATTTTGTCATTCTGAAGCCCTGCAGTCTGATCATGCTGATTGTGAAATTTGAGAACCATGGATGCAGTGGTTTCAGAGAATAAGTCATTTGAATGGACTAAAATTCTAGGGTCGACGTAAATTATCCTAGGGTCGACGTAAGGTCACTGTGACCTAATTCTGCTACAGATGTTTTTTCATTTTGATAATTCTAAATAATAAGGTCCAACTTATGCTTCATACAAAATTTCAGCCAAATATACCAAGGGGTTGCGGAGAAAACTTGATTTTATTGGTTTTGCTATTTTTAGTAACAGCGACCATCTTGGATTCTCATCCCGCCCGAATTTTACCATTCTGAAGCTCTGCAATCTGATCATGCTGCATGTGAAATTTCAGAACCATGGATGCAGTGGTTTCAGAGAAAAAGTCATTTGAATAAACTTAAATGCTAGGGTCGACATAACTTATTCTAGGGTCGACGTAAGGTCACTGTGACCTAGTTCCGCTACAGATTTTTTTCGTTTAGATAATTCTGAATACCAAGGTCCGACTTATGCCTCATACAAAATTTCAGCCAAATATACCAAGTGGTTCTAGAGAAAACGTTGATTTTAATGGTTTTGCTATTTTCTAGTAATGGCAGCCATCTTGGATTCTCGACCCGCCTGAATTTTACTATTCTGAAGCCCTGCTGTCTGATCATGCTGCATGTGAAATTTCAGAACCATGGATGCAGTGGTTTCAGAGAATAAGTCATTTGAATGGATTAAAATGCTAGGGTCGACGTAAATTGTGAACGGAAGGACGGACGGGCTGACAGACGGAAAACCGGACGCCTATATCGCACCTTGCTAAAGCAGGTGCGACAAAAATGGTAATTGAAAAACTACACAAATATCTACTTATTGCCTATTATGAGGCTATACCAACAAGTACTCTTTGTACCTGTTGCAGACTCCTTTTTGTTCCTGAATGTGGGCAGGCTGTTCTTGTTCTATTTACCAAACTCACTTGAGCCGCGACACGAGAAAACCAACAAAGTGGTTGTGCGCCCGGCACAGATTTGGATCAGCCTGGGCATCCAAACAGTCTGATTAGACCCTTCCTTTAGTGCTCAAAGGGTAGCTTAGGGCCCAAGCTACCTCCATGCGGACAGCGAAGACTGATCAGACTGGACGGATGCCCAGGCTGATCTGAGTCTTCGCTTGGCGCACAGCCTCTTTGGTGGTTTTCTTGTGTCGCGGCTCATTTCAATAATAAATTTAGATATTCTCAAATGCTAAATTTACCAGGGGCAAGTTTGATTTACCTGACTCAGAAGCAGGATTCCAAATCATGTTCC